>CM053509.1:2298329-2394206 GCA_028627145.1 Eidolon dupreanum | reverse complement strand
TACGGTCCATTTTGCTGAATGTTCCACGTGCTCTTGGGAAGACTGTACATTTTGCTGTCGTTGGCTGGAGTGTTCTGTAGATGGCAGTTTGGCCCGGTTAGTTGGTCATGTTGTCCAGTTTGTTCTTCTGTATCCTTGCTCATTTTTGTCCATCTCTTCTTTCGGTTATCGACAAAGGAGTGTTGGCGTCTCTGACTGTAATAGCAGATTTGTGTATTTCTCTGTTCAGTTCTATCATTTTTTTGCTTTATGTATTTTGAAGCTTCTACCACAGCTCCATGTGGGGAGGGGAGGTGGAAGGTGGGGTAGCTGCTCTCTGGTCAATGCTGTTACAGAAAATAGAAAAGAAAAACAGAAAAAGGAAAGAAAATAGCGCTCGCCTGTGCCAGTCGCCTCTCGGAGCTTTGACCTCTTTCCAGTCAGTCCACTTCTGTCTGCTTTTGGGGTTCTCAGGGAATTGCTTTCTGTTTGGTCCAGAGTTTTAGTTGCAGTCAGGGGGAGAGAGGCTGTGGTGGGCGCAGGCAGATTTTGAGGACCTCGCACCTTTCCAGACTTGTCTGCCCTGAGTGGGTGTTACTCTTGAAAAACACAGCTAAGTCACTTGCCAAGGGAGATGGAGGAAGAGGAGTTTGCAGAGGAGCAGCTGGAGACCTTGGGGGCAGAGCGGTCAGGGCTGGGGGAGGGCAGAGGCCAGGCCGCCCAGCCACGGAGCTGGCGGTGCGCCCGTGGGAGGCTGGGTCTCTGCTGGACTCGGGGTGGGCCTGAAAGGGCGTGGGAGACCGGGGGACACAGGGCGCTGTGACGAGGGCGGTGGGGAGCTTGTTCTGATCACAGAAGTGATCCCTGCTGTCTGAAGGCCCCTTGGAGGGTAAGCGGAGGCGGAGGACGATCACCCCTCGGTCCCCCAGCCGTAACCACCCCTGACGGTAGGCATCCTGCCTTCCAGTTTTTATGCATAGACTTATATTTTTATATATTTTTTCCCCAATGTAATATTATAGCATTAGCATCTCCTGCATTGTTAAACAGCTTTGGGTGATACAATGTTTAATCATTACCGGACATACTATCACGTATTTAACCGGTTCTCTATTATCGGGTGCTTATCACGTGTCTGGTGCCCTCTTATTACAACACTGGGGCACACATCTCTCTGCGTAAACCCCTCGATGCAGAATCAGTCGAAGCGTGCGTGGGGTGTTAGGTCCGGCTGCCCCTGCCCACTTCCTTCCCAAGGGAGCACCGGCTCACTCAGGAGGACGCTGGGCGCATTTTGCTGGAGTGTAGCAGGGGGTGAGGCTTACGCAAGCTCACCTCCTGGGGGCGGACCTGGAAAGGGGTCCCCGAGGGAGCAGGGTGGGGCTGGAGAGGGGGCTGCCTCCTCCAGGCGGAAGGAGGTGGGGCTGGGGCGGGGCCACTTCCAAGCCAGGGCGACCCTCCCCCCACGGCCCACCTGGGTCTGGGCTCGGAGCCGCCTGTGCTGGGGTTCACCTCCCCTGAGGCCTGCAGATCAGCCCGTCAGCCCAGCCCGGCTCCTCGGCCCTCAGCTGGGCACCTGGCATGTGTTGCATGCCTGATGGGCATAGAATTCAGGAGTTGGGGTTATGTGGGGCGTAGGACTGGAAATGGACAGTTGATGGAGTGACAGAGATGTCCCTGAGATTCTAGAGGAAGGGCCTAAACTGTCAGTAGAGTCCAAGCATTGGGAAATGAGGTCCCCACCGGAGCCAGGGGTGGTAGAGGGTAGGGTCAGGAGGGGCTTTTCAGAAAAGGTGCCTCCCCAGGTCCCAGCAGAGCTCTGTCAGTGTGGGGCCCCCTAATCCATGTCCCCTCAATGCATCCGCTGGGTTGGCATGCCATTGGGACTTCAGCAGTAATAGTGAAGCGGAGCGTGGCCCTGTCACCATACAAGGCAGGCAGCAGGGGCACTTGTCCCCGGGCGAGAGCCGGGGTCGAGGAGCGGCCTGCTCCAAGTCCCCAGCGGCCCGCGCTGTGCTCTGACCCTAGTCCAGGGCTCTCACCCTCTCCCTGGCGCCGCCCACTGGGCTGTGGCCTGCTGGCCCCACCCAGAGGGTCCCTGGGACCCTGCGGACGCCACAGCCCCCTGCCTCCCCACCCTGCACCTGCTCTGTGTTCAACAGGTGTGGTGGTCGCCAGAGTCGAGCCCCGCCGGTCTCGGGTGCTCATGGGAGTGTGGACACAGAGGGGCTTAGGGGCCGGGGTGCTCCCCCAACTTTCCCTCCGCCTGAGGGCGGTACTCAGTGGTTCTGAGCCTGCTGGGCTCTGGAGGAGCCCTCCGCCCCCTTCCTGCCCTCCTCTTCTGCCCAGGGGCTCACAGCTGGGGAGATGGGCCGCTCATCTCTTTTACTCCTTCAGGGGTTTGAGGCTGGTGAGATCTGCCTGGCTTTGGGTGGGGGGATGGTCAAGTGGAGGTGTGCCAGGCATGGGGCATTCCTTGAGGTCCAGCCCTAAGCCAGGGTGTTACGAGTGGCCTTTGTGGGATGCTGTGCCTCGTCAGAGATGGACCCCTAGAGTTACTGGGCAGGGCTTGGCATTTGGGGGCCCCAGGGCCCAGGCAGACGAGCCCCACACCCTCTAGAGTGGCCTGAGCCTCTGAGCATCGCCCCCCATTGCTTCTTGATGGCCAAGGTCCTGCAACAAGGTGCCCAAATGCCCTGCTCAGCACGGGGGCCGGGACTGCAGAGCCAGGATGCCTTGGGGGGTAGCCGCACTGTTGGAGCCCAATTTTATTTGTAGCTCTGTTGTAAAGCGAGGAAAACCAATTTTTCACTTGAGAGGGTCAACAACGTAGATACACGTGTAATTGACTGTTTCTGCTTTTCTTCCTTCCCCTCGCGTTCTGTATCTGTAATTTAAAATTTCACAGTTTCCAACTTGACAGCTTCTCTGTGGGTTGTTCAGATTCGTTTCGGATTCAGCAAGCACTAATTGAGCAGCTACTCTCTGCTTTCGGCCAGGCAGCCCGCGGTGTGCGGGAGGGCGGGGCCGGGCCCCGGGGCTGGCTGTGGACGGGGGTGTCACGCTGGCTCTGCCTGCAGCCAGCTGCGTGACCCTGGACAGCCCCAGTGTCCTCCTCCGGTCAGTAGGGCTGGTGATCCTGATGCCCCAAGGTCGTGAGGATGAAGTGAGGTCACATGTGAAGCACCCAGCAAGGTGCGTGGCACGTAGTAGGTGTTCAGTTAATGCTGCCTGCCCTCTTGATGGTCTCCAGTGGTGATCACAGGGTCGTGCCCTCTCCGAGCTCGTGGTCATTGGCAGTCGTGAAAGCGTGAGCTGTCTCCGGTCTTGCTAAAAGCCACTCTGAGCTCGAACCTCCCCCCAGGAGGCAGCGCACCTGACTCAAATGTCAAGTGTCTGCCTTTGGCCAGAGGGGCTCTAACCCAGTGCGATAACTCGTGTCCTCTTGGGCTCATCGGAGACTTCATATACAACTTCCGTGTCCCTGATTAATTTTCAAAAAACAGAGATGGATTCATTTTTGCCTACTAAGTATGGAAGCTCAGAATGTGGGGAGTGGGACCTTGGGAGATGCCACATGGAACCGAGCCCCAGGCACCCCAGGAGCTGTCTGCAGAGATTCCCAGAGACAGGATGGTGGCAAGTCAGGACCCGTCCAGGGGTGGTTGGTGGGAGTAGGAGAGGGTCTCCTGGGTTCCCTGGGGGCTCCTGGAGAGTGAGACACTTTGGATACTTCTCCTCAGCTGTCCCCTCCACGCCCCGCTGTCCCCTGCACCCCCGGCCAGCCTTTGGGCCGTATTGTGGCGCTCGCATTCCGGAAGGCTGTTCTTGGGGCATGTTCTGCGTCTGCTCCGCCTGGGGCACGACCCCCAGGCTGTTCCGGAGGTGCAGGGAGAGGCCCCTTGGCCGTGCTGGCCCCCTCCCTCCCACACATCTCCGACAGACAGCGCCATCCTCTCTGAGCTGTCCGAGGACTGACATAAACCTCCCCTCTGTTCCTCCACACCCCCTTGGCGAAAAGGCCAGAGTGGCCTTCGTGAGTCCCCCACATTCTCTGGGCCTCAGTTCCCTCATTCATCAGGAAGGGGCTGACCTCTGATGCAGCTGTGTGGAGCAGACCCCGGGGTTACCTGGAGAGGCTCAGCTGAAGCCTCATGCCGAGAGCAGTCAGCTCCGTCTCCTGGGTCACCAGTGTCCCGGAGCTGCTCCATTGAGATTGAGTCATCGGGGGGGGGGGGATCCTGCAAACACTGTCGGCCACAGGACGGAGGCGCGTGAGCCTCATCCCTGCCCTGAGCCCTGAGCCCTGAGCTCACATGTGAAGGAGGAGATGGCGTCGGCCAGACCGTCCGGTGCAAGGGCGCTGCCGTGCTGGTGCCCTCAGAGGCTGGGGCCGGCGGGTCTGCTTGGCACTCCGGGAGGCTTGCTTGGCAGAGGGCTTTGAAGAAAGCATAGGAGCTTTCTAGACAGCAAGTCTGCGTAGGGCGTTTTCGACATAAGAAAGGCACAGAGGTGTGAAGGAAGGGGTCGACGGGCGAGGGAACGGCGAGGGGTGTGTGTGGCTGGAGTCCACGCGTGGTGTGAGTGTGCGCACGCGGGCAGAGGAGGGTTAGGAAACAAGGTTGGCCTGGCCGTCAGTACAGGGTGTCCACCCTGGCCATTTTTGGTTGTGGTCCAGAGCTGAACCCCAGGGGAGGCTTTAGAGGCAAGGCGCCCTCCCCTGGGCAGGCAGGCAGACACCCAGGGCTTCTAAGACGCTGGCTCTAAGACCCGCACCCCAGGCCGGTCCCAGGAGCCTGAGCCGGCTCATCAGTTACACCTCATGCAAAAGGGGAAGGTGTCCTCCCCCAGCACAGGGCTATTAAAGCAGCCATCCTTAAGCCTCATTAAGGAGTGTTAAATGCTAATGAATTTAGAGAGGGGCGTCTTGGGGCCTGTCTCCTTGGAAACGTTTGAGAGCAGGTGCTTTATAATGAGCTGTACCTATTTTAAAAGTGAGCCACGAGGCCCACTTTGATAGGCTGGATCTCAGATGCTGATGGGTAAGTGTGAACAAAGCCGGTGGAGGCCAGTGGAGATGCTTTGTGCTCTCAGAAATATCATTCTCTGGTGGTTTCTATAGAAACCACTGGCACCTAGGGAGGAGAATTACTGAGCTCCAGAGTCTCATTTACACAACACAACCGTGACTCCAGCCTGGCAACTGGCCTCAGCCTCTAAAGGCCACCGGAGCCCCATGGGGAGGGTGGGAGCGGTTACTGGACAAAACGGGCCAGATGCATGTCGCCGGAGCTGCAGTTCCGCTTCAGTTACGACTGCCCGGTTCCTACTGCTCGATTTCCGCCGGTTCCCGCTCTGCTCATGATTTCAGGCCGGACGACGACGACGACAAGAATGAACATTTGTGGAGCTCGGTCCTCCCACAGAGCACTTTAAAGAGACTTTTTGTTATTGAAAAATGTAAATATGTACCCAAGTAGAGAGACTGTCTGATGGGCCTCCCTGCAAGCAGCACCCTGTCTCAGCAGCTCCGAGCTCATGGCCGAGCTGTTCTCTGTAATCCCCACAGTCCCTTCTGCTCCTGCCCCCACCGCTGGATTTTGAAACGAATCCCAGAAACATGCTATTATTTCATTTGTACAAACTTTCGTGTTTTGTTTTGTTTTTTAAAGACAAGGACTTCAAGTCATTATATACCATTGTCACTTCTAACAGTTCACTGTAACTCCTTAATGCCATCAGATATCCAGCCCGTATTCAACTCTCCCTGATTACCTGGTAATTTCTTAAACAGTTGCCTTGTTCAAATTGGGATCCCAACGTTTGGTTGATAAGTCTCTGAAGTCTTGTTTAACTTGTAGTTTCCACTCCTTCTTCGTTTTTCTTGTAACTTATTTATTGGTGAGTAAATTGATCGTTTCTCCTTCATTTTCCTGATTGCATCCCCTGTGGTGTCATTTAACGCATTCCTCTGTTCCCTGCGTGTCTTATAAACCGGTAGTTAGGGCCAGGCAGCGCTTCTCGCGCATGCGCATCACCTGGGGGGCTCGTTACTCTAAGTCTGACTCTGGGTCTGGAGCGAGGCCGCCGCAGGTGCCGTTCTAATGAGTACCCAGGTAACGCCGAGGCTGCCGTTCTGGGTGCTTTCTTTTTTTCTTTTTCTCTTTTTCTTGATCTTTTCTTTTTTTCCTTGAGTAGCAGGGATCTCGGTAGAGACGTGATAAGATTCAAGGATTTCTTTTTCTCTGTTTCAAGAATATCTGACCGGATCCAGACTCAGTTTCTCGGCGGGAACGGAGCGTAGGTGGCGGCGCACACCTGTGCGCGGAGGTGCGTGATGCCTGGCGGGACCGCTCGCAGTGACGTTGCGACTGGCCAGGGCGTTCAGGTGCTGTCAGCCGGGAGCCTCCGTTCTAAGGTCCCCACCTGCTTGTCACCGAAGGGTCGTGGTGGTTACTAATGACCCAAATTGCCCAGATCTATGAAGTCATTACGGGTTGCAGGACAGCGCACTGTTCTTTGACAAAAGCTTAGCTTTTACTTCCATACCCGGAGGTCAGGAAAGGCGGGAGGAGGCTTGAATCTTCTCTTTTATTTACAAGTTTTCAGAGTAGAAAGTTGTTTCCCAGGCATGCTCCAAAAGTAACTAATTAGTTTTTCTCTCTTTTTCTTTTTTGAGTATCCCTATGAAGTCATGACCTATGGCGTTCGATGGGTCTCAGTCAGGAGTGGCTGTTGTTACTGATCCCTCCATTCGGTGAGCGAACCTCTTTAACTGGCTCCCGAGTCTCTTTCAAACGCGCTCTGCCGAAGTGTCACTCACGTAGTTAGGCGCCGGGCCCGGGTCCGAGCGCACAGTGCACGGGCTCTGACAGACGTCTGCGTCGGCGGGGCCACCTCCACGGTCACAACAGGAGCGTTCCCAGCCCTGGGAAGCACCCTCCTGCCCCTTTGCTGCGCCCCCTCCTCTTCTTCAGCCCCTCGGTAACCCCTGGTCCACTCTGTCGCTAAAGAACAGTTTACATAAAAGTCCTTTTTCTGGACTTTTGTGTAAACAGAACCGTGCGGTGGGCTCTTGTGTCGGCACCTTCGAGTTAGCATAGTGCCTTTCGGGTTCATCTGTGTAGGAGTCTGTACCAGGACTCCTCGCCGTATTCCACATCAGTTTGTTTATCCATTTACCTGTTGATGGACATTTTGGGTTGGCTCCCGTCTTTGACTCGTAAATGAAGCTGCTGTGAATATTCATGAACAAGTCCTTGCGTGGATGTATATCTTCATCTCTCTCAACTACACCGGGAGCTAAGTGCTAAGCGGTCGGTACACGCATGTTTAAATTTGTCATACATTTGCAAGCTATTGCTTAAGTGGTTTTACCATCCCGCGTGCCCATTAGCGGGGTAGGAGGGCGTCAGTGCCCGGCAGTCTCACCAGCCCTCGGTATTACCAGCTTTTCCAATTCTGGCCATTGTAATGTGTAGCAGGATCGGATTGTGGCTTTCATGGCATTTCCCTGATGGCTAGTGATGTGGAGCATCTTTCCATGAGCTTACAAACCATCTGAGTTTCTTTTGTGAAGAGTCTGTTCAAATCTTTTCCCTGTTTAAGATGATGAGGATGAGGATGAAGATGAGGATGAGGAGGAGCAGGAGGAGGAGGAAGAGGGAGTTCCAGGAGTTCTTTATATCTTCTGGGATTATTTTCTCCCATTCCCTGGCCTTTTGTATTCTATTTTAGGACTCTTGGCCTACTCTAAGGTTGCGAAGATTTTTCTCCCATGTTTTCTTTTACAAGTTTCATAGTTCTCACTTGTACTTTTAGGTCTAGGATCATTTTGAGTTAATTTTTGTGTATGGAATCAGGTAAAGTTTGTTTATTTTTATGTGGAATACTCAGTTGTTTCAGTACCGTTTGTTCAAAAGACATTCCTTTTCTGTTAGTGCTTTCGAACCTTTCTTTGAAAATTAATTGGCTGTATTTGTGTGGGTCGCTTTCTGCATTCTCGATTCTGTTCCATTGATTGATTTACCTATTCTTTCACCAATATCCCACTCTCTTGGTTATTGTAGCTTTATAATAATTCTCGAAATTGGATAGTACAAGCCTTCCAACTGTGTTTTTCTTTTTCAAATTTTTTTCTGGTTATTCTAGGTTCTTTATAGTCCCATTTTCATTTGTCAGTTTCTAAAAAAAAAAGGAACCTACTGGTATTTTAATTAGGATTGTGTCCAGTGTATAGATCAATTTTGGGAGAATTGACATCTCAACAATATCGAATCTTCTCATCCATGAGCATAGTATATTTTTTCTGTTTATTTAGGCCTTTTTAATTTTCTCTCAGCAATGTTTTGTAGTTTCCAGGGTTCAGATGTTGCACATATTGTGTTAAATTTATTCATGATTTTGGATACTATTGTGAATGAAATTTTATTTGAAATGTCATTTTCCAGTTGGTTTTTGCTAGTATAGAGAAGTGCTATTTACTTTCGAATATAGCCGGCCCTCTGTATCCACGGGTTTTGTGTCTACAGATTCAACCAATTGCAGATCGAAAACAGTATTTTCAACCCACTGTTGGGCGTCTGTGGATGCGGAGGGTGGACCGCGTGCATTGATTGCTCTGTGTCACCTGATATTAGGCTCTTGAGCATCTGTGCCCTCGGGAGGTCCTGAAACCAATCCCCACAGATACGGAGGGGTGACTGTATTGGCCTTGTATCCTGTGACCTTACTAAATCCACTTCTTAGTCCTAGTAGCTTTTTCATAGATGACTTAGAAATTTGCCTGTACACGATCGTATTATCTGTAACACAGTTTTACAGCTACTTTCCCAATGTGTATGTATTTACTTCTTTTTCTTGCAATAATGCAGTGGCTAGCACGTCCAGCACAATGTTGAATAAAAGTGACGAGACTGAACGTCCTTGTCTCGTCCCTGATCTTGTGGGGAGAGCATCGGTCTTTACCAGTCTTTAATGGCACCCTGGTGTCATGGCCCTCCAGCCCAAAGAACTTTCTTTAACATTGCTTGTAGTACAGGTTTGCTGGTGGTGAATTCTTTCAGTTTTTATCAAAAAAGTCTTTATTTTTGCCTTCGTTTTTTTTCCCTGCCAGCCCTTTTTAGAAAATACATTTATGGAAATTAAATTGACATACAATAAGCTGCATATATTTGAGGTGTGCAGCTTCAGAAGTTTTGACATACGTGTATATCCATGAAACCTTTACCACAATCAACACGAGTAACGTGGCCACCGCCTTCAAACGTTTTTGTGTCTCTTTCGTAATCCCTTGCCCCTGCCCCAACGTGAGACACTTGTCTTCAGCTAACCACTGATCTGTTTGTTCCCTGTCATTATAAATTAGTTTTCACTTTCTAGAGTTTTTGGGTATATATGGTCATATGGTATAAGCTCTTTTTTGTGTGGCTTTTTTTTCCAGCATAATTATTTCGAGATTAGTCCACGTCATCGTATGCATCAGTAATAGTTCACGCCTTCATATTGCTAAGTAGTATTCTGTCCTAAGGGTGTGCCACAGTTTATCCACGTACCTGCTGATGGAAACTGGGCCGTTTCGTCTTTGGTTGTTACAAATCCGGTGACTATGAGCATTCGTGTACAAGCCTTTGTGTGGACACGCGCTCTCATTTCTTTGGGTGTTATGGACCGAATTGTGTTCCCCCTGCCCCCAATTCTGTGTCGAAGCCCCAGCCCCCAATGGGACTGTGCGTTTGGAGACCGGGCTTTAAAGAGATGATTAAGGTTACATGAGACCGTAAGAGTGAGGACTGGTGTCCTTGTAAGAAGAGGAAGACACCAGGCCACGTGGGGACACAGCAAGAAGGCACTGTCTTCAGATCAAGGAGAGAGTTCTCACCAGAAACCAACCCTCTCGGCACCTTCCAGTCTCAAGAACTGAGAAAATAATGTCCTTTAAGCCCCCTAGTCTGTGGTGCTTCATTACGGCACCCCCAGCTGACACTGGATAAATCCCAGGATTGGAGTGTCTGGGTCGTGTGCTGGTGTGTGTTAAACTTGCAAAGAAACTGCTATTTTTCCAGATGGTTGCACTATTTTAAAGTCCTGCCAACATGTGTGAGTCCGCTGCTCTGCATCGTAGCCAACGTTTGGTATGATCGATTTTTTTTAATTTCAGTCATTCTAAAACGTATGTAATGTGCCATTTCACTGTGGTTCTAATTTGCATTTCCTTAATGACTAATGATGTTGAACATTTTTTCATGAGGTTATTTGCTTTCTCTACCTTTTTTTGTTGAAGTGTCTGTTCAGTTTTTTTAATTTTTTATTTTTTGCCCTTTTTTATTGGATTGTTTTTGTACTACTGAGTTTTGAGAGTTCTTTGTATATTTTGGATGTAAGACTTATCACAAATGTGATCTGCAAATACTTCCTCCAAGTTTATGTGTGTATTTTCATTCCTATAAAAGTTTTTTTGAAGAGCAGATTTAAACATTTTCGAAAAAGTCCATTTTATCAGTATTTTTCTTTTCTGAATCATGCTATTGGTGTCATATTTTAGGAAATATTGCCTAACCTAAAGCCACAAAGATTTGCTCCTGTTTACTCCCAGAAGCTGTATAGTTTTAGACTTTATACTAGTCTGTGGATCATTTCATGTTAATTTTTGTGTATAGTACAAGGGTTGGGTGGAAGTTCATGGTTTCACATGTGGATATTCAATATTCTAGCAACATTTGTTGAAAACAGTGTCTATGCCTTTATGCCTCTGTGGAAAATCAGTTGACTCACTCTATGTAGGAATATGTACTCTCTCTTCTCCATTGCTTTCTTTCTTACACCAATATCCCATTTTTTACATTATTGTAATCTTATAATCTTGAAATCACGTAGTGTAAGTCTTCCAATTTTTTCTTTTTCAAAATTGTTTTGACTATTCTAGGTTCTTTGCATTTACATTTCAATTTTACGATCACTTTGTTAATTTCTAAAAAAAAAGACAACTCTGCTTGAACTTTGAATGATACTGCATTTAACCTACAAATCAGTTAGGGAGAGAATTGAATTCTTAACAATTTTGAGTCTTCTAATCCACGAGCATAGTGTACTTCTCCATATATTTAAATCTTCTTTAATTTTTCTCACTAGTGTTTTTATAGTTTTCATTGGACAGCTCCTTTACATTTTTTTGTTAGGTTTAACCCTAAGTACTTGTATTTTTTATGCTTATACATGTACTTGTATTTTTATACAAGCACAAGTAGTATTTTTCAGTTTAATTTCTGATTATACATTTTCAGTATATAGAAATACAGTGGATAGTCGTATATTCACCTTGAATTCTGCAACTCTTCTAAGCTCATGTATTAGTCAAGTTGCTTCTTTGTGGATTCTGTTGGATTTTCTGCAAAGGTGATCATGTGTGAATAAAGGCAGCTTTAATTCTTCTTTTCCAGTCTGGATGCTACTCCCCACTCCCTCCCTTCTTCCCTGCCTCCCTGCTTCTCCCTTATTGCACTGGCTCCAGCCCCTGGAACAGTGTTGACTAGAAGTGATGAGAGTGGACGTTCTTGCCTTGTTCTCAATCTTGGAGGGGAAGTATTATTCTTTTCCACAGTTACATGTGGTCTCAATTATAGGTTATTTTGTAGGTACCCTGATCAGTTTGAGGACATTCACTTTACTCATAGTTTGTTGAGAGTTTTTATCATGAATGAATGAATGTTGGATTTTGTCAAATGTCTTTCTCACCTCTGTCGAAAAGATGTTTGTTGTTGTTATTGTTGTTCTGTTAATATAGTAAATTTTGTTGATAGATTTTTAACTGTTAAAGCAATTTTGCATTCCTGGGATAAATCCCACTTGATTATGATATAGTATCCTCTATATAATTTGAGATTCTATTAGCTAAAATGTGTTAGGAATTTTTATATCTATGTTCATGAGGGGTATTGATCTGTCCTTTTTTGTTGTAATATCTTTATCTGGTTTGGGTATCAGAGTTACTCCGGCTTTATGGAATAACTTAGGGAATGTTCCTTTTTCTTCAGTTTTCTGGAAAAGTTTGTGTATAATTAATATTATTTTTTCTCCTAAATATTTGCTATAATTGACTTGTGAAGCTATTTTGGCGTGAAATTTTCTTCATGGGAAAATTTGAAAACTTAAATTTATTTAGTAAATGTAGGGTTATTCCAGTTTTCTACTTCTCTTTAAATGACCTTTGGTAGTTTGTGTTCCTCAAGAAATTTATCCATTACATCAAAGTTATCTAGTTTTTTTGACATAAAGTTTTTCACAATATTTTAATTATTTCTTTAATGTTTGTATTAAAAAATACAAATCTATAGTGACAGCACCTCATTTCCCTCACTCCTGTTATTGATAATTTGTGTCTTTTCTCTTTTTCCTCTGATCAATCTAGCCAGAGGCTTTTCAATTTGTTGAAAATACAGATTATGGTTTCATCGATTTTTCTTTATTTTTTTTTTAAATAAATCATTGATTTCTTATCGTAATTATTTCCTTCTGCTTAAACCTTGGTTTTAATTTTATCTTCTTTTTCCGATTTCTTAAAGTGGAGGTCATTGTTTTGAGACCCTGTTCCTTTCTGTTATGGGTGTTCAGTGCTATTGATTTCTCTAGGTTTTACAGCTATAGTACATGAGCGTTGATATATAATTTTTCATTTTCCTTCAATAAAAAGTACTTTCGAATTACCTTTTTGATTTCTTCTTGATCCATGGTTATTTCGGAATGTGGTACTTAGATTCCAAATACTTGGGAATATTCCAGATCACTCTTAGTGATTTCAAATTTAACTGCATTGTGGTCACAAAACATGCATAGTATGTTTGAATCCTTTTAAACTTCCTGAGAGTTGTTCCGTGTCCTAGAACATGGTCTATATTGGTAGTGTTCTATGTACAACTGAAAAGAATTTGTATTCCGCTGTTGTTGGGTGCGATGTTCTCTAATGTCAGTTAGATCAAATTGGTTGATAGTGTTATTCAAGTCTTCCATATCCTTTCTGATATTTCTATTTATTCTATTAGTTAAAGAGCGCTGGTTGGAATTTGTGACTATGAGAGTGGATTTGTCCTGTTTACTTTTTAAGTTCTATTAGTTCTTCATTTATTTCTAAGCTTCGTTATTCGCTGCATAAACACTTAGGATTGTTATGTTCTCCCAGTGAATCGATTATTTTATCATTGTGAAAAGACCCTCTTTATCCCTGATAATATTCTTTACTCTGAGACCTACTCTGTTATTAACATAGGCATTCCTGGTTTATTTTGATTACTGTTAGCATAGTACATCTTTTTCCATCTTTTTACTTTAACCTATTTGTGTCTTTACATTTAAAGCATGTTTCTTGTAGGCAGTACTTAGTTGCTTATTAATCATTTATTTTCATTCTATGTAACAGTCTTTGCCTTTGGACTGATGTAGTTATCCTGTTTTAATTTAGTGTAATTATTGATATGATTGAGTTTAAATTCATCATCTTGCTATTTTTCTGTTGATTCCATCTAATTTTTTTTTGTCCTTTGTCTGTCCCCTCCCCCATTCTCTTGGATTAATTTAGTATTTTTTATTATTTCATCTTATCTCCTTTGTTGCTTTATTATCTGTACCTTTGTTTTGTGGTTTATTTTTAGTGGTTGCTTTAGAGTTTATAGTATACTTCTTTTCTTATCGGTCTACTTTCAATCATATTATAATTCTTCCTGTGTAAGAACCCTGCAACATTATACAGATTTTCAACTTTTCCCTTCAGGGTCTTTGTGCTATTGTTGGCATACGTTTTATTTCTACGTATATTACAATACCCACAACGCATTGTTATTATTTTTGCTAGAAATAGCAAATTACTTTTAAAATATTTTAATGACAGAATAGTATTTTATATTTCCCTTTATATTTACTATTTCCATTGCTTTTCATTCTTTAGTGTAGACTCAGGTCTGGTATAGTTTCCTTTCTGCCTTAAGGACTTATAATTTTTGTTTTAGCAGTCATGCATATTGCAAAGAACCTAACTGGAGAAAAATGGTCTTTTATATTTACCTAATCGTATACCATTTGTTGCTTTTCCTTCCTGAAGTTCCAAGTTTTCCTCTGCTATTATTTTTCTTCAACCTGAAGAACCTCCTTTAGCATTTGTTTTAGGTAGAACAGGTGTGCTGATGACAAATTCAGTTAGTTTTTTTTTTTTTCCATCTGTCAAGGTCTTTATTTCACCTTCATTCCTGAAGGATATTTTTGCTGTCTCTAAAATTCTAGGTTGACACTCCTTTTACCATTTTCAGTGTGTTCCACTATCTTTTGGCATCCATAGTTTCTGATGAGAAATCCATAGTATTTCAAATTATTGTTCATGTAATGCTTCATTTTTCCCCCTGGGTGTTTTCAAGACTTTTTCTTTGAGGTTTTCAGAAGTTTGATTATGTGTATCAGGGCTTGGTGTTTTCTTTGATTTTATCCTCTTTGTGGCTTACCGAATCTCTTTACTTTGTAAATTTATGTCTTTCACTAAATTTGGGCACTTTGGATCAATATTTATTCAAACACACACACACTGCTCTCTTTCCTCTCTCTTTCAGGAACTATATTGACAAAAATATTTAATCTTTTGATATTATTGTATGAGTCCCTAAGGCTTTGTTCATTTTTGTTTCAGATCTAATTACTTTTATTGATCTATCTTCAAGTTCACTGAGTCTTTCTTTTGTCACTTTCATTTTGTTATTGGGCTTATCCCATGATTTTTTTCTTTTTTGATATAATCAATTCTAAAATTTCTATTTAAAAATAGATGATTTGTTTCTCTATTGAGACCATCTATCCATTCATTTCAAGAGTGTTTATCTCATTCAGGATTATTATAATGGCTATTTAAATGTGTTTGATAATTGCAACATCTGGTCATTTAAGACTTGGCATCTATTGTTTCACTTTTCTCATGGTTACTGTTTACATCTTCCTGGCACTTTATATGTCCAGTAATTTTGGAATAGATCCTGCACATTTTGAATATTATGTTGTAGGTCCTGGGCCCTATTAAAAACATGTGTGGAATAGTGATGTCTTAACAGGTGACCAACCCCGTTAGATTCAGATTGCAAGTTCTCTCTGTCCTTCTGTGGGCAGCGGTTCCATTTTCAGTTCAAATCCTTGTGATGCTGAGCCCCTGCTGGGTCAGTTCAGACTTGGGTAGAGGTTATATGGAACTTCACTTCTCAAAGCTTTAGCTATGCTTCGTTGATTGTGTCCCATGCTTGTGTAGCTTAGGGATTGTCCTGGGTCGCCTGTCAGTTCATACATAGACTTAGGGCTTCCCTTCTCAGCTCTCTCTTGGAAATTTCTCCTTCGTTCCCTGGCTTCCCAGGGCCTCCTTTCCTGGCTCTTCTACCCAGAGAGATGGAGTTCCCTCAGAGTGTTGGTCTTCTGCCTCGTCACACAATGTCTACAACTTTCAAGGCAAAGTGGCTAAGTCTGGAGAAAATAGACGGAAAAATAACATGGCTTCCCCTCTGACTGTTTTTGCAATAGTGGCCCTTTCCTCTGGTTCTTCTATTCAGTTTTTTCCCCTCTGGGTTTCAGGTACTTGAGTTGCACCCCTAGTTCTGCCGCTGGGGCTGGCATCCAGGCAGGGCTAGGAGAGCAAGACAGAGATACCTTCTAAAACTTCCTCTATGCTCGCTGGCTGAGAGGGGCCCATTTTCTTCTTCCTTTGGCCAGGATGATGGATTTACTTCACAATCCTTGCTGTTCATGCTCACTATGTAATTCCTTAATTCAGTCAATCTGTGGATCAACATCAGGAGTTAAAAGACCAAAGACCCTAAAAACCAAAACTAAAATTAACCCACAAACCTAGAGCCTCAGTTGCCATACTTGTCTTTCTGCAAAGGTTGACTTCCTCTCCCTAACCAACCTGCTCTTACTTACCTTTCAAAGTCTTTAGGTAGTTTTGCTTCTTGAATTTTGTCCAGAGTTTTTAGTTGTTATGTGTGGGAGAGAGTGAGAGGCCGTAGTGGGCTTACTCCATTTGGAGTTAAAACTAGATTTTGTTCATTTAAAAAATTTAGTCTTCTCTCTCTCTCTCTCTCTCTCTCTCTCTCGTATGTTTTGAATAATCTTGATTGCTGGTGTTCTTCTGGTCCCATCTGATGCTAACCCCATCTGATGTATCTCCTGCCTCAACATTGCGTATTTCATTTCTCGACGTTCAGTGAGGGTCTCACGCATCCTCCCTGTCTCTGCCTACCTAGGTGAGTCTCTTGTGCCTTCGTAAACGTGTGCTATATAGTTATAGTAACTGCAGCAATGCGCTGGCCTGTCCTCTGTGCCGCTTGTGGGTTTGGATGGGTTTGGAGACCAGGATCTGAAGGCTGTGGCTGGTCATTGTTTCCAGGCTCCTTCTGTGGTCAGAGCTGGGAAATGATTTTATGATAACAAAATCATTTTTCTTAATAAAGAAAAATGCATCATTGGTACTACTGATTTTTCCAATTCAAATTTAGGATTAATGAATTTTTCTTTTGTCTCTTTGCTATTATATATTTTTGATCTCTTTTATACTGAAACATTTGATTTATATCTGGCTCAATGCAATTCTTTTCGGTATATGTTGACACCAACAGTGTAATTGACTGAAAACAGTTTAAGATTTCTCGCAGTTCTTTTTGTCCACACTGTATATCTAATTTGGATTTACCACCAAATTACTGGTTTTCGGTTCATAATGTATATTCAGCTAAGGACCTACCATTAAATTACTATGCTTTAACATCTCTTAAAATAAATTCTATTTATGTGAAGCTACCAGCTCAATATATAGTTACTTTCATTTGCTTAATTTTGCTTTCAAATTGTAGAGACTGCTTTTAAAGCTAATTTTGTTGTATAACATTATAAAATATGTATATCATTCTGGAGAAGGGATTGGAAATCTATAGCTCCTGGGTCCAGTCTTGCCTATGGACTGTTTTTGTATGGTCCTTGAGCTAAGAATGGTTTTTACATTTTTAAATGACTGTAACACACACACACACACACACACACACACACACACACACAGTGACTATATGTGGCCCACAAACTCTGAAATATTTACTATTTGGTCCTTTACAGAAACTTCCTAAGTTCTACCTCCAATCTTATCTACTCCATTCTGTTCTCTCCCTTCATCTAGAGGCAGCCTTATTTCTTTATTTACTTTAGTTTCTGGTTTATCTTTCTCCAGTTTTTTAAGGTAAGCAAACACGCACATATGTTGACATCACTTCTTCTATTTACTGTCCACCCTTTTTCTCTCCCACCCTGCTCTTTTCACTGAACCGTGTATCTGGGGTGGGGGGCACCCCACAGCAGGCGGGGAGGTTGGCTTCATTCTTTTTCACAGCTGCATGGAGTTCTGGACTGGGGATTCCTGAGGTTTATTTAACCGGTCCCTCCTTGATGTCCATTTGGGTCCTTACGGTTTCTTATTTTTACAAGTAGCGCTGCTTTGAATGGCCTTGTGCTTGTGGTGCTTGGGGCTTTGCCAGCGTCACTGTGGGACCAGTTCCTTCAGCGGGGCTGCTGGGCCGCACATGTTGCTGGATGACATGTGCTGTTGTGCTCGGTGTTGCCCAAGTTCAAGCCACAGGGATTGTACCCTTTCTCATTTCTGGCGTTGGCATGTAGAGTAACTGATGCCCCCCCTGCCCCCCGCCGGCCCCCACAACCGAGCGTGCGGTCAAACTTTTTGGGATTTCGCTAATTTCACTTGGGTATCTTCGTGTAATTTAAATTTTCATTTCTTGTGAGCAAGATCAAAGGACCAATTATGTTTCCTTTTATATGAACTCTCTGTTCACTTCTGCTCATTTTTCTGTAGAGCTACTGGTCATTTTCATCTGATTTTAGAAACTGTATATTAGGGACAGTGACCTTTGCCTCTGATATAAGTCGCAAATATTTCTTCCAATTGTCCTTCTTACGTTACTTATTTACTTGTTTTTATGCCATGTAAGAGTGATGATGATGGTGATGATAGTGATGATGATGACGGTGATGATGGTGATGATGATGACGGTGATGACGGTGATGATGATGATGGTGATGATGGTGATGACGGTGATGATGGTGATTTTCATGTAGTCGGATTTACTCATCTTTTGTCTTATTGCTTCTGGCCTTGGAGTCATAGCCAGGAAAGTTTTCCCCTGGTCTCAGGTTATAGGAAACTTCGATCATGTTTTCTTCTCACATTTTTGTAGTTTATTTTTTAATGTACATTTCTGATTCTTTGTAAATTTACTGGCCATGCTCTTTTTGTGTATGCTGTCCTGTGTGATTGGCTACTTGTCCTTGTGTGAATTTAAACCCTAGAAAAGTCTGCCCTTGCGCATAGACCCCTCATATCTTGGCATTTGAAAGAGACCAATTCGTTCATTTTCAGAGGGAAGGAATTGAAATCTGGGAAGAAGGGACTTGGCCCGGGCCTCACCTTGCCCCGGGCCTCACCGCTCCACCCGGGACTCTAGCTCTGGCCGGCTGGGGAAGGGAAGGTTTACGGCGGCTGCTGCCTGTCAGTCACTGAGCCAGGCACGTCACCTTTGTTTCCTCGCAAACCAGAGGTCTTGTTATTGTCCCCACCTTATAGGTGTGGAGGCTGAGCCCGGAGAGGATAGTTGCTTGCCCTGGCCACGCAGCCAGTGACGGACCGGCAGGCTCCGATGCCCAGGCGTCCGCCTCCCACTGGGGCGGGAGGGGCCGCCGCCGGCCTCTTGAGGGCCGATGAGGTGTTGAGCGCTGCTCTCCACTCCCACCCCAGCATGGTCTCGGAGCCCCCTGGGAGATCAGGTTCCCTTTGCCTCCATGTCCCAGCCACAGGAGCACCCCGTGAGTGAATATCATCCCCCCAGGGTGCCTGCCGGAGCCGGAGGCAGCAGCTGCTGAGCTGCCTCAGCCCAAGTGCCATCATGTCACTGGCACTCAGAGGCCTCCAGGTCACGACTTTCCAAGTTCTCCTTTGGTTCAGACCGGAGCCTCTCGTCCCTAGCACAGCTGCTGTGCCCTGCCCGGCTGGGGGTCCCCTGGGAGGGCAGAGTGGCATGTGGAGCCCTGGTGCACGGAGGGAGGGAGGGAGCGAGGGAGGCAGGTGGCAGGCACTGCTCACGGAGCAGCCACGTGGGCCGGCCAGCAAGGGGCAGCCCATCCCCCTGTCCTGTGCTCAGAGGCCTGCCAGGCTGCCCCCTCTGTCTGCCCCGACCGCTCCTCCAGCTTCCGGAGGCCCACCCTGAAATTACGCCAGCCGGGGGCTGCCTCTGAAGAGGCTCGGAGACGGGCAGTTACTTGTCCACCGTCTGCCAGGAATTTGTCCCAACGGTCGCTGAAGCAGGACTGGCCAGCAGGAGACAGGCTCCACGCATCCTGGCCATGTGACCTTGAGCAAACCCCTGCATCTCCTTGAGCCTCAGTGCTGCTCATCTGGAGAGTGGGTCTCCAACCCCGCCCCCCTCTCACTGCATTTATGGGGTGCCACATTTAATGTGAATCTGACATATGTGCACTTGAAGAGGGTGATCGTGAATGAAAGTCTGCGGCATTTGAAAGGTCGTGAACTCCAGGTTTTTACAGACTGTGTCAAGACGGCTCACTTCTGGCCGGGGTGCTGAGCTGTCTTTATGCTCTGGCCCCATGGTGACGCCCTGGGAGCTGGTCCACTGGCCGGGCCCGCCGCCGGCCCGAGGCGCTGTGCCCTGGCCTGTCGCTCGGTTCCGTCGGCCCTCCGTGAGTTTGTTAAGTGGAGGTGCCGGTTAGTCCTGGTCCTGGGGACCCCGCCCCGGTACCTGCCGCCGCCACGCCAGCCGTCTTAGAGCGGAAGGTGGCGTGAGAAAGTGCTCTGCCGCGGCGCGGGGCGCGTGGTCGCGGGGCGCGTGGTCGCGGGGCGCGTGGTCGCGGGGCGCGTGGTCGCGGGGCGCGTGGTCGCGGGGCGCGTGGTCGCGGGAGGCTTTGGAATGTTGGCCACGATGCCAAGAAACAAAAACGCCTTTCAACCTGCCCTGCTCGCCGCGGGTCTGGCTTTGTGGTCTCAAGGACACCCGCTCCCAGCGGCGCAGCAGGCTGGGGCTCCGTGAGCCTGCGTCGCGTGCCGTCTTCAGAAGCAGGACCCTCTCACAAGTGCGGCTCCGGATCGACGGGCACCGGCGTTGTCCCTTAGGTGCCCCTGGCTGGGCTCGGTCCCGTCCTTCAGCCCTCCCCTCAGTAAACCCGGCCCTCTGGGCCCCTGGGGGCCCCTCCCCCCGCCCTCCCCGCGGGTGCCGCCCCGGGCCCCTGGGCCCGCGGCAGGACGCGCGTCTGCTCTCGCAGGTGGTGAGGAGCTACAAGGCGGCCGTGCAGCAGACCCTGGACGTCCTCTTCCTCCAGGAAGGCTCCGAGTTCCTGAGCAGCACCGACGCCTCGAGCCGGGACTCTGCCGACCGCACCATAATCGCCTGGGATTTCCGCAGCGCCGCCAAGATCTCCAACCAGATTTTCCACGTGAGAACGCCCGCTTGCCGTCGCTTTCCGTCTCGGCCTCGGGCCGTGGCCACGCAGCCCCAGGCTGTCCGGGGTCCCCGCTCCCTCCCTGCGGGAGGTGGTTCAGCGGCAGGATTTGGAGGCAGATTGGCTGCCTGAAATCCCTAGGGTGGGGGAAGGCAGGTTCAGGTCCAGGCCTGCCCGGAGAGCCCTCCCCAGGCTTCCAGACCACAGCGACTCCCTGTCCGTCCCTCACCCGTCCCTGCCCAGCGCAGCCCCCCATGTGGTAAGGGCGTGGAGGGAAGCCCAGTCCGGATGGACAGGAAGGTGGCCGAGCAGTCTGAGACATCCTCACCCCCGTGCACCGCCCGGCCAGCCCACAGCTGTCCGCCCCGCCCCTGCCGGTGGCTGTGGCAGGGGCTGTGGCCTGGGCGTGCAGGCAGGGACCCGGAGCCAGAGCCCTGGCGCGGCGGCCCTGGGTTCCCCACGTGCAAGCTGGGGCCTTGGCCCATTCTTTAGCCTCCTCAATTCACATTTTTCTCTTAGAAAATTGAGAAAATTGTGGTTTTAAGAATTAAAAGAGAAAATGCTTATGAAGGGGCTAGCACAGTACCAGGCACGGAGAGTGCTCCATGAATGCTCTGCCTAGCATCACCGTCCTCGCCATGGCCATGACCAGCACCGCCGTCACCACGGTCACCACCGTTACCACCACCACCATCCCCACGGTCACCACGGTCACCGCTGTCACCACCACCATCCCCACGGTCACCACGGTCACCGCTGTCACCACCGTCACCACCATCTCTACTACCAACACCATTATCACCACCATCACCATGACTACCATCACCATCACCACCACCATCCCCATGGTCACCGCTGTCAATACCACCACCACCACCACCACCACCACCATCACCACCATCACCATCACCATCACCACCACCACCACCATCACGATCATCAGCACCACAGTCATCACCATCAGCCACCATCATTACCATCACCACCATCACCTTCATAACCACCATTTAATTATCACACCATCATTGCCAACATCACCACCATTGTCATCTTTAAAGATTTCAAATAAGCCATGGCTAATCTCTTCGGTGCTCCTACTCTGAATTTAAATATACACTCATATCTATCTATCTATCTATCTATCTATCTATCTATCTATCTATCATCTATTTATTTATCATCTATCAATCATTTATCTGTCTATCTCAGGTATACATACACACCTTTTCCCTTCCCTTCCCCTTGTTCTCAGGTGTTCTGAGTGACCCTAAGCAAGCTGCCTCTACACCTTTATTTGCTCCAGGGCTCTAGTGCAACCTCTTGGGAAGGATGGGTCCCGAAGGGGACGGGGGGGAGGGGACACGTCTGGCCACCAGGGATCCTGCTTCTGGCAGCCCTTGCGGAGAACAGGGGAGTGAGCGAGGTGGGTGAGGGAGCTGCTCGCCGAGCGCCAGCCCTCCCAGACTCCCGCCACCTCGTCCCCCCTGCGGTGCCAGGCTCTCTACGGGGTCATATCACTCAGCCCATTGGAGCTGCCGTGGCCTCCGTGCCTCCCATGGGCACGAGCGTCTGCAGCTGGGGTTCTGACTGGTCCCTCTGTGCCCTCGGAGCCCGGGCTCATTAGAGAGTGAGGCTTAAGGGCAGTCTTAGAGCACGGACGGACAGGTGCAGCTGAGGAGCGAGTTTCAAGGGCATTTCTGAGTGTCCAAGTTCATCAAACATGGATTTCCCTGTCTGTATTTTGAACATGTTGTTCACACACTCAACTCTCGCTCGGCCATTCACCGCCTCACTTACTGTGCGTTTTGGCCGTGTGGGACCCTGGGCTGGGCTGGGCTGGGCTTCTGCCGAGGGCTTGCCGTGCAGGTGGGGTCACGGGCACGAGATTCGTTCTCTACCGCTGCGTCACACATGACCACAGACGCAGAACATCTGCCCGCACAGTCCTGGAGTTTGCAGTCAGTGTCACTGGCTGGAGTCGGGCACTGGGGGGGGAGGGGCGCGCCCCCTCTGAAGGCGCTGGGGGTGGCCGTGCCTCGCCCCTGTCGGCGTCTGCTGGCTGCTGGCTGCGTCCCTCCCATCTTTGCTTCGCATCTTCAGCTCGCTCTCTGCTCCGTCTTCACACCACCTTCTCCGTGTGTCTGATCTCCCTCAGCTTCCCTTTTGTGAGGATCCACGTGACTGCATTCAGGGCAGTAATATAGGGTAGTCTCCTTGTCTCAACATCCTTAATTACATCTGCAAAGACTCCTCCCTCCTTGTTCGGATGCATAAGGTGACATTCACATGTTCCAAGAATCAGGATATGGATATGTTTGGGGGGGCGCATTTTCAGTCTACCATGAGGGCCCTGAGCCAGGGGTGCAGGTGGCCCCTGGAAGCTGGGAAACATAAAGAAAGCAGATTCCCCTGCAGCCTCCAGAGGGAACCAGCCCTGTCAACACCTTGATATTGGCCCAGTGAGACCCGTGTCAGACTTCTGACCTCCAGACTCTGAGATAATACATTTGTGTTGCTCTGAGCCATGAAGGTGTGGCAGTCTGTTGCAGCAGCCACAGGAAACTCATGGGGACCCCTGAGTCCAGGTCCGGGAGGAGGGCACGGACCCCCGAGCAGAGCACGGGGCGGCGGCGGGCAGGGGCGGCCGGCTGATCTCCTGTGTGTGGCCCCACCGTTTCAGGAGAGGTACACCTGCCCCAGCCTCGCCTTGCACCCGCGGGAGCCTGTGTTCCTGGCACAGACCAACGGCAACTACCTGGCCCTGTTCTCTGCCGTGTGGCCCTACCGGATGAGCAGAAGGCGGCGCTACGAAGGGCACAAGGTACCCTGTCCCTGGCCCCTGGCGGAGAGTGGAGGGCTGAGCACCGGCCCCGGGGCCTCCTGCCCGACAGCGTCAGCCGCGGACTCGGGCCCCAGAGTGCACAGACCCTCCGTGCAGCAGGTTCTGCTTTCTGCTCCCAGGTGACCACACGCTGGGTGGCCTGGTGCCCCCTCAAGGCCCACCCCAGGCCCCAGTCGTTGGGTGGGAAAGGTTTCACCTGATTTGCTGGCTGGCATGGACTGGTCAGGGGTGGGTATTTCTAGTTCTGCCCACTCCCCCCTGGGGCCTGCCTCCCTAGGGGGAGGGGGCCGGACACCGTCAGCTGTGCTGGAATTGTTCCAGCAGATTCCATGAACCAGGCTTGCGGAATGACCCGCACCAGGCCCCCAGCCTCTCGGAGGAGCCTGGGTTTTGCCCGGGGCCCGTGCGCGGCCCAGCCCTGCTCGTGGGGGCCCCTCTGTACGGCGGGCGCCTCAGCGCACCCGTGGAGGGGCCCGCTCACTCTCTGTCACCCTCTGTGTCGCCCTCGCAGGTCGAAGGCTACTCCGTGGGCTGCGAGTGCTCCCCGGACGGCGACCTCCTGGTGACGGGCAGCGCGGACGGCCGGGTGGTGCTCTACTGCTTCCGCACGGCCAGCCGCGCGCGGACGCTGGCCGGGCACGCGCAGGCGTGCGTGGGCGCCGCCTTCCACCCGGTGCTGCCCTCCGTGCTCGCCTCCTGCTCCTGGGACGGCGACGTGAAGATCTGGCACTGAGCCCCCGTGCGCGCCCTCCGCACGCCGGCCGCGCCCCAGGCCCCCCTACTTCTTCAGGGTGGGTGGGAGTCGCTGCTGAGGTTGGCTTTGGGGCCAGACCTGGGTGGAAGCCGCCTCCACCACCCTGCGCGCCCCAGTTTCCTCATCTGTAAAGTGGGGGCAGGAACCCTTGGTCTGGGGCTGCGAGGTGGCATGGGTGCGCGGCCCGGGCGGCTGCCGCACCCCTGCGCAAGGGGCGTGGCTGTGCCGCGCTCTCAGGTCATTCCAGCCACGGACGGGCGTCGGCAGCTCCGCGCCGCCCCACCCGCAGGCCGGAGGTCCGGAGCAGAATGGGGGGACTTGGGGTGGGGGCGGCCCCGCGCCGCTCGTCCCGATGGGAGTGCCCGGGGCAGTGGGGGCTCTGGGGGCCCCGACACTCAGGCCTGCCACCAGGGGCCCGGTGCCAGAGCACGGCCGGCCCAGCCAGCTCAGGCCCAGCGCCCCCCGCCCCCGTGAGGCATGGCCCGCTGGCCCTCTGGGCTGCTCCTAGCCCACTGCCAGTCAGGTGTACATGCTGCCCGCGTGAGTGCGTCTGCCCCAGGCAAAGGAGAGATGTGGAGAAGCACCAGGCCCTTGGGGAACCTCACAGAATTGGACAGGGGAGGCCCATCTGCCCGCGGATCTGGGCAGGAAGAAGACCCAGCTGCTGGGATCTGGGCAGGCTGATGAGCACTACACCCCACCACGACTGTCAGGGGCTGCCCCAGCAGCCCAAGATAACAGTGGGCGAGGTTGGAGCCCACAGGTGCTGTGGCTCATGGCAGAGGGGTCCCTGCACTCTTGGAAGGCTTCCTGGAGGAGGCTGACCATGATCTGGTGAGGAGAGTGTTCCAATGCGCAGGGGCGGGGCCCACGGGGTGCCCAGCCGTATCTCTCCAGAACCTGGGTTCCGGGCTCAGCTCTGCTTGCAGTGTAGCTGTCCTCCTGGGACTAACCAACGCCCTGACCCTCCTGGGGAAGGGGGACTTCTTGGGCTCCCCGGAAGCCACTGTGGATTTGGTCTCTCCACTGAGCGCCAGTAGGGCCCAGCTGGCTGCAGCCCCCTTTCCTCGGGCAACTTTATCGAGAAGAATGGCCGGTGAGCTCCGTGCCTGTATCTGCCTCTTTCTCTGAACACTTTCTCCCCAAGTGGGTTCTTAAAGACTCACTCTGATCCTCTACAAGGTGGTAGGGAGCTCACCATTTGCAATTTTAAAATAAGGAAGCTAAATTTAGAAAGTGCGGAGCAGGAAAGAGAAAGAGGTGTGGGCTGTGCCTGTACCCGCCTTCCCGGGCTACATGCTCGTCACCTCACCTGCCCATCTGAACTGTGCGTCCGAGGCCACCAGGGAGAACGTTCGATCTGGAGAGGCCGGGCCTGGCCAGGGCTGTGACCCTGGGGAGTGAGTGGAGCTGCCGCTAGCAGCCCCCTGAAGGGTGACCCTGGTGGAGGGCAGAGGGGTGTGCCCAGGGGCCTCTGACTCCAGAGCCTGGGCCCCTCCCCTCCCTTGGGACCCGCTCCGGCCCAGCCTGGGGCTCTCCATGGCACCGTCACCTGTCTAGGGACCTCTGGGGATCTCAGTCACGGTCCTCGGGCTCCAGAGGGGACACTGCATGCCCTGCTGGGGGCTGAGAGGGAGCGTACGTGGACAGGCGGGTGCACGGATGGGACCCCACTGAGGTACAGCAGGATTTCGAGTGAAGGGAGAAGGGGAGGTTGGTCGAGGAGGGTACCCCACACCAGCTGCGGCTGGCTCTGGGGGCCGTGGCAGAACAGCTCTGTGGGGTCTGGAGGCCTTTCAGGGGGGCATGAGGCTCTGAGCTGACAACATGGGGCCAAAACCTGGAATCTGAGATGGGCCTGTGGTCCAAGCTGCACAGCCCTTGGGGTTCCCAGCCCAGCTGCCCGGTTCCATGGCTGCCCCGGGGGTGGAGGGCTACAAGGCTCGCACTCCCCTCTGGGAATACCTCTGAGCGAGCACCTGCTGGGTGCCAGGGGCTGTGTTTTCCCTCCCCTCTCCTGCTGGCCCCCTAGTTCAGTGAGGGTCCCTTCCCCCAGGTGCCCACGGAGAAGTGGCCCGAGAGAGGAGCGGACGCCCTAGCCTGGCCAGTGCCCTCTGGCTCGGGGACGCGGCTGCCTGTGCTGCAGCTGCTCCGGGGAAGGCGGCCAGGCGGCGGCCGGAGCCAGGCCTCCCCTGCCTGGGTCACCTGGCAAGAGGCAGAGCCACCTTGGAGACGCAGAGCTGTGAAGGGAAGGCATGCACGTAGGCCGAGGTCGGTGCCCAGCGGGAAGCGCCAGGCCCCTGGGAGAAGCAGGCACAGAGCCCCCTGGGGGCAGGGATGCATCCTGGGCCTTGTGGAACCCCACAAGTATATTCTCAGGGCATCGATAAGCATGTGTCAAAGATAACCAGGCACACAGAGAAACAAGGGGGGACCAAGAGAAACAGATCCACACAGCGCCCCGGGGTGGCTGGGCTAGAGGCAGTGAACCGCTGTGCCTGCTATGTTTAAGGAGATAAAAGACGAGCTTGGAAGTATCTCCAGAGAATAGGAAACTTAGAAAGTAGCATAGCAGGTTTGTAAAACAACTCCATAGAACTTCTAGAAACGGAAAAGATTAGCAACCAAGTAAAACCTCAGTGGCTGTGTTTGGTAGTTGACTGGACACAAGAGAGAATTAGTAAAGACAAATATGCAGGCTGAGCACGTGGTCACACGGGGGGGCTCCGGAGGAGGAAAGGAGAGAGTGGGCAGAGGAACCGATGAAATACACCAATCCACAGATACAAGACTGACTCCCTGTGTATTCCCAAGGACAGATCCATGGCCAGACACCCCTCAGGGGAACTGCAGAAAACCCAGGTCCAAGGGAAGATCTTAGGCGGCCAGAGAGAACAAGGCAGATCCCCCCCACAAAGAGGCAGCTCCCGGGGTGACCGCTGGCTAGTCCCCACACCAACGGGAAGCCTTAGGACGGCGCAGACGGCGTCCCCGGGCGCAGAGGGTGGCAGGTGACCACGTGCTAACGTTCTCAGTGAGAACACCCTTCGGAAACGGGGCAAAATAAAGACATCTTGAGAGAAAAACGCAAGAATTTGTCACCAGCAGAGCCACACTAATGGGGGTCCTAAGGAATCTTTAGGCAGAAGCAAAGTCTGAGGTGCAGGAAAGAAGGGGGGTGGGGGCACCTGACTCTGGGAACGCTGTATAAGGGGGCAGCAGTAACATCTAACGGGTCAGAAGACGGGGAGGATTCACACTGGCCGGTGAGACCGGGGTGGGGGAAGGAGAGCCATCAGGAGCCCGCCCTGGCCGCAGGGCAGTGAGGAGAAGCCGCCGAGTCCGAGTTCTTTCCACCGACGTCTTTTATTAATGAACGCAAAATACAGCGCGAAGTGAGACGGCATGCACGGCAGACGACAGGAGAGCAAGCCACAGAAACGGAGTCGGGGCCTCGCCGCGTCTGAGGTAGAGCGAGGCGGTGCCGGGGCACAGGACTGCGGGACGATGGGCCGCGGCAGAGCTCGGGGGGTGCTGGCCGCACGGCGGGAGCAGCTAAAAACAGTCCACGTCCCTCCACCCGTTCCGGTTCCCCTCTTTGTGGACAGAGCTTCGGGGTTCCCTTGTCACTGGCTTGCTGGGTGTCTCCGTGGGACACCATCCTTCCCTCCAAGGGGCAGGCCCCACTCGCCCTGACCCGGAAAATAAAGGAGCTTCGTGTTAAAACGCCAAGGCTGCCGTCCAGGGAGCTGGGGGCCAAGTGCGTTAAGAAAGATCCTTTTTCTCTAGAAAAATAGTTTCGCTTTATAAAAGGGGGGGACGCTCATCCCAGGTGGGAGAGGGTGTTGGCGTGTGGGAACGTTCTCGGGGGAGCTCCGTCGTGGTGGGGCTGGGGCGGACAGACGGTCCTCGGGCTGGACGGGGTTCGGCCGGTGGAGAGGGCAGGGCCGGGGAGGACGGGGGTGGGGGGAGAGGTGGGCCAGCCCCTCGGTGCCGGGCTGGGTGGTGGGGCAGCCCATGGCCTTGGCCGTGGCCGTGGCCTTGGCCAGGCGCTCAGTTGAGCAAGGTTCCGTAGAGCTGGGCTTTCGTGAGGCTGTCCTTGCGGCTGAGCCCCGAGCCCCCGGTCCGTGGGAAGGTCGGCTGGGGGCTGAGGCGGGCGGCAGGGTGCATTTCGGGGGAGGCCTCCATGGAGCTGGGCTCCAAGGAGTCCCTAGAGCTGTGGGGGCTAGGCCCAGGCTCGGGGCTGCCGGCCCCGCCACACAGCTGCGCCCCCAGCCTCTCCCCGTCCCCGTCGCTGGCCGCGTAGCTGGGCAGGGGCTCGGCAGGGCCGCCTGCCCGGAGGAAGCAGGGCTCCCCCAGGGGGCCCTGGGAGAGGTCGTCGCCCTCCGAGAAGCTGTCGGCCTTGTAGCTGGCGTAGAGCGGGCTGGCTCGGCCCTCGGCCTTCTTGCCCGGGCTGCTCCCGTAGTAGCGTTCGGAGAAGCTGCAAGGGGAGCTGCGGGCCGGGAACGAGTAGGCACCGATGTCCTCCACGCTCAGGGGCCGCCACTGGCCCCGCACGTCCTCCCGTGGCAGCCTGGCCGAGCCCGGCTTGGCCCGCAGGCTCCACAGGTTTGGGGGCATCAGGGCCTGCTGGGGGCCCGGGGAGGCCGGGAAGCGAAAGGCCTCGGCCGGGTAGGGCGACGCGGTCCGCGTGAAGCTCGGGGCCGCCTCGGCCTCTGGCGGGGTGGCCACCGCGGCCACCGCGGCCGCGGCCTTGGCGAAGCGCGGGCTGCCCTGGTAGGCGGCGGGCGGCTTGCGCTCGAAGAGCTGGTCGCGGCTGCTCAGGTAGAGGGCCTGCTGCGAGGCGGTCAGCGTGCCGGCCTGGCCGTGCTCCTTCTCCTCCGACGTGGCGCTGAAGCTCGAGTAGGAGCTGGACGTGGGCAGCGAGCCCGCGTAGCCGGGGAAGGCCGGGCGCCGGAAGGCTGCGGGGTAGGCCGCCGCCTCGGCCTCCTCCTCCTCCTCCTCCTCCTCGGCCGCGCTGTCGGTGGAGTTGTGGGCCCGCAGGAAGCCCACGTCGGCCACGGGCGCGTCCACGCTGGGCCGCCGGTCGCGCGGCCGCTCCTCGGGGCAGTAGAGGGCGGTGTCGCTGCAGTAGACGTCCTCCTTGTAGGCCGGCCGCGGAGCCAGCTTCTCCAGCCCGTCGCGGAAGCCCAGGTCTCGGGCCGAGACGTCCGACAGGCGGGGGGACAGGCTGGCGGGGTCGGGCTTCTCCAGCGCCTTGGCGATGACGCTGTCGGCGTAGGTGGGGTGGCAGAGCGGGGGCGGCAGGCTGCAGCCACGCTTCTCCACGTGCAGGCTCACACGCTCCTGGAAGTCGGCGGGCAGCTGGACGGGGGGGAGGAGGAGGGAGGAGGGAGGGCAGGGACAGGCACAGTCAGCTCAGGACCTGCGGGCGTGACCAGCCGAGGCGCAGGGCGCAGAACAGACAGGCACCTGCCCGGGGCGTCCCGAATGGCAGCGCCGGGGCCGGGGCGCGGACCGTCTCTTCTGTAAGTGCCGGGATTCACCCGAGGACCCCCGGCCACCTCTACCCCCAGCCCACTCCGACTGGGCCCCGCAGAGCCCCGAGGTGGGACCAGGGTCTGACTCGGCCCCTCTCAGGGGCCCAGTTCCCTCCCCCACTGCCCCCCACTGACAGGCTGACTTGCTTTTGCCCCTCTGGTCCCAGGCGCTCCCACACAAGACAGACTCAGAAACAGATGCAACAAAGATCGAGGGCCTGGTGCCTGGCGGGGATGTCCCGCTACTGTTTGATCTATTTTGTGAGTGTCTCAGGTGTGGCCCAGGCCCAGGGCGAGGGGACAGGGACCGAGGCCTGGGTGAGGGGAGAGTGTGGGAGGGAGGGGCAGCCTGGCCGGGAGGGGGGTGGGGCTGGACCCGCCTGGCTTTGGCACCAGACAGCCCTGTGGCCTTGGCCGGGTCCCTGTGGGCAAAGGCCGTGCTCTCGTCTCTGAGACAGGCACTGCCAGTATCTGTGCCCGAGCCAAACCGTAGCGCTTCTGGGAGGCGCGCGGAAGTTCACTCTGCCCCGTCCACTGTGCAGACGGAGCTCGGGGCTCGGGACAGGGCCGGGGAGGCGTGCGTGGGGCCAGCTCTGCCACCACATTTCAGAAAGGCCTGGAGTGGAGGGTCAGAGGGTCAGGCTCAACCACTGTCTGTCCCTCACGGGCGGGGAGTGGCCTCGGGGTACGGCCTGTACTAAAGGAGCCCCGAGCTGTCCCTCACGGGCGGGGAGTGGCCTCGGGGTACGGCCTGTACTAAAGGAGCCCCGAGCGGGCCTGCGGGGCGGGGCTCACGTTACCTCGGACACCTTATGGACCCTGCCGTAGGTCTGGCTGCACTGCAGCAGCTGGGCAGCTAGATTGCAGTCCTTCCTATAGAGTGCCTAAAAGACAAGAGAAGGCGTTTGGCGCAGGCTCGCCCCTCGCCAGGGCCCTGCCGCCCTGGCCGGCGCCGGGGGGCCAGCCTGGAAGCCGCGTGGGCGGGGCGGGGCCGGCCGTGCAGTTGGCGGGACAAGGACCCCCTCTGGGCCTGAAGAATGGGGGCCTCGGCTCTGACCTGGAGCTGCTGGTGCATGAAGGGGGCCTACTGGGCAACCCGCTGGTTCCCCAGGTGGGAACCCCCCAGCAGGCGGGGGCCGCGGCCTGAGAACCCCGCGGGCTCCTGGCTCCGGGAGGCCCCAGGCATGGAGACCCGGGTCCCGGCAAGGACAACTCGGTGGAGAGTGCCCGCACCAGGAGGGACGGGAGCCAGCCCGCAGCCCCTGCCTCCCCGCGTGGCAGACCCGCCGCTCATAGCCCCTTCTCAGGGTGCGGCCTGGCGGTGGGGGTGGCGGTGGGGCAGGGCCAGGGTCAGGGCAAGTGGGGACAGAGAGCCTGGGCGACCCCAGGTCCAGGGAGGGACCTGCTCAGCCTCCTGAGCTGAAAACAGATGCAAACAGTAGGAACTGGGGGATTTGGGTTCATGGAAAATCTCTGTTGCATGTGCTGTGACCGGGCCTTTCGTTCCCGCCGCCCCCCGAGACCTCTGCGGGGGGACTCTGCGGTGTAGAGGCGGGGGTCCACCAGGACCAGGGGGCCTGCAGCTCAGGCCAGCCGTTGAAGGCACGGTACCCCTGAGTTCCCTGCTCCCCGGTCCCGGAGGCTCCCTCACCTCCACCTTCTGTGGAGGCTGATACCCCAACTTGGCCCGCACAGTGGCGGGAACCTGGGTCCCCAGCCCCCCCAACACCGCCTCGGGCCTCCTGGGAAAGGAGCAGGTGGCTGGAGCTGAGAACCGGCCCCCCACGAGGTCCCGGGCAGGCTGTCCCTGGCATGGGCGGGCTGCGGGCACCGCCGGGCCAGCCCGGGCCTCCCGCCCAGCCGCGAGCAGCCCGTCCTGGGCCCGCCGTCTCCTCACCTGCGTCAGCTCCACGGCGACCACGGCGGCCGAGCGCCACGTGGGCGCTGACCCTGCCCTAAACGCCAGACCCACGGCCCTGCCTTCACGGCGTCCCCACTGGGAGGCCAGTGCCCCTGCTGCCCGACTCCTGCTGCCCCCCGCGTCCCCCGCCCGGGCCACGGCGCGGCCCATCTCGCCCTGTCACACCCACACCCAAGGTCTCCATCGGGCCTGCGCTGCCGGCTTCACCCCGGAGCCGGAGCCGGCACCGGCCCGCCCGCCCCACGGCCGCCACCAGACCGGCGCCTTTGCCTCCGCCCTTGTCCCTACAGTGTGCTGTCACCAGGGCCACCGCATGAGCCCGGTAACAGCGCAAGTCCAGTCAGGCCACCCCCTGTGCGAGAACCTTCAGCGGCTCCAAATTTCACTCAGAGTAAAAGCCAGATTCTTACAGGAGCCCTTAGGCCTCCCATTCGCACTCCGACCTCAGACCTGGGCGCCTCCCCGCCGAGAGCCCACTGTGGTGTCCGCTGTTCTTCACGTCACCCAGGCTCCCCTTTGCCACTGTGTTCGTTCTGCCCTTTGGGGACACTCATCCCTGGACACCCCGTGGGGCGGGGCCGGCCCCTGAGCTCCAGCCTCTTCCAGAAGCACCCACAGGACGCGCTGGCCCTGCCACCAGCCGCTCCCTCCCTCGCCGGTTCCTGCTTTGCTTTTCTCTGCAGCATTTAGCACTTCTGACACGCGACAGAGTGTGCGTTTTTCTATTGTTTACCGTCTGTTTTCCCCGGTCAGATGTAAACACCACGTGGGCAGGGGATTTTTCTGCCTGTGTTGTTCACACTGTTCTCAGAGCCCGGTAGGGTCTGGCAAGGAACAGACGCTAATTAGTGAGTGTGTGCTCAGCTGTCAGGGGTCCGCGGAGGGCCTTGAAACCAGGACCCGTGAGCGGCCACACGGCTCTGACGCCTGCTGGGACTGGCCGGAGCCCGAGTGGCCATGCTTCAGCCCGGGGGTCAGGGAGCCCTGCCGTGGGGGACAGCGTGGCCCAGTGATCCCGACCTCGAAGCCTGTTTCCTCCCAGCAGCGCGTCCATGGAGGGGTGGCCCCTCCTTCCCCGCGCCCAGGCACCCCCTGAGGCCCTGACTGCCTGTCCCCACCTGCGCCTGCGCCGGCCCCTCGAGGCTGGGGGCTGCAGCACCTGGGCCCGGCCCCTCAGGGTCAGGGCAGCCAACACTCACGTTGTCCTCCGACAGCTTGTCGATGGTCACCTTGGCCTCCAGCAGGTGGCTGTTGAGGGCGACGATCTCATGGCTCAGCGCCCTCTTCTCTTCCTCATAGTGCTGGCCCTGGGGCGGGGTCGGGGGCAGCGGAAGGAGTGGTCAGTGGTCAGCCGAGGTGTTCCATTAGGCCCCCCCCAACCCCTGCCCTGCTGCAGCCAATCGTGACGAGGTGTTTGGAGGGCCCAGGGGTGCAGGGGTAAGAGCACACGGGTCCAACCCCACTCTGCTGCTGACGAGCCAGGCAGCCTGGGGCAGGCCGCTGTGCACTGAGCCTCCGGTCCTCACCTGCGGCATGCAAGCCACGTGCCTCCCAGGGGGCGGGGACGGCCGAGTGTGGATAGCCTGCACTCAGCGTGAAGTCTGGCCCGTCTCGCCGGACAGAGTGGGGGCCTGAGGCTCAGAAAGTAAAAGGCCCTTGTCCAGGGTCCCAGGCAGAGCCAGCCTCTGCTCTGCGCTAAGGCAGAGGTGGGTGCTAGACACTCACTTCCGATTTTCGAAAGCAAAACGAGCTTGTAACCAAGAGAGAACTGCGCTCCTGGCCGAGGGAGGCACCGGGACCCAAGCCCCCCCCCCCGACAGTGAGCCCAGGAGCACCCCCTTGTGTGCCGCAGACCAGGAGGCCCGACCTCATGTGCTGTTCCTCCACACGGGGGCCCCGCCAACCCCAGCGGCAGAGAAAAGGTGGCACTGCTGGTTAGGTGCGGATGCGTGCGTGTCCCCAGGAGGGTCTCTGTCTTCCCTGGGACCAGGCACGGGTGCTGCCTCCTCATCCCTCGCAGTAAGAGGGAGGGGTTCCCGTGAGAGGCTCAGCTGGGGCCCAAACCCCGCTCTGGCTCACTGAACACCTGAACTCAGGCCTCTGTCCTCCTGGGCCTGACGCTGAGCTGGGCTCACCGTCCCCAGAGCGTGTCCTCTCTCTCACAGCCCCGTTGACACCGGCCGGGCGCTCACGCCCTCCTGCCGAGGCTCACGGTGTCTGAATCCTACACCTTCCTTGTGCTGGGAGCATCTTCCTGCTCAGTGCAGAAAGGGTGGGACCGGCCCAGTCCCGGGGGTCAGGAAATAAGGCCTGTGACTCAGCCTCAGCCAGGGCAAGGAGATGACAGCTAGGCGGGTCCAGAGCTGAGGAAGGGGGGTGGGGGTGCCGGGTCGGGCCGTGGGGCAGCGGGGGGCGGCCCTCACCATGCGGTACAGCTTGTCCTCCAGCTCCTGGTTGATTCTCTGCAGCGCCATGTAGTTGCTCTGGATCCTGGAACAGGAGGCAACGGGGCCACTGCTATGCCGGGCCTGGCCCTCCCAGGACCCCCAAGGCCACGCGGCCTGCTGAGCGGAGCGCATGAAGGCCCCAAGCCTGCCCGCCGGCCCCACCCTGGTCTCACTGCAGAAAACATCTGAGAAAGCGGACTTGTTGGAGGCCTTTCCTGGGCCAGAGTCAGGGGCCCCTGGAGACCAGAAGGGAGGCCTGTTACGAGTGACTGACAGGTTCCCACCCAGAGTCAGTTTACTCACGTTTTACACACGGTTCTCGCACGCTTGGCTACGGGGTTTATGTTCAATAGCAGATTAGCAGGGGAGAGACTTCAGGTTGTGTGATGGGCTCTGAGTGGGTGCTGGTGACACAGCGAATAGGAAGGGTGACAGTGGAGGCAAGCAGTGGGCGGGGGTCAGGTGCTCTGTGCCTCTGCTGCTGCCGTGGAGTGTGACGGTGAAGGAGCTTGGGACGGTGACGAGCCTCTCGACAACCTGGGTCTAAGGTTATTGTACCCCTCCTCCCGACAATAGGGAAATTGAGGCTAGAGGTGCCTAAAGCAGCAAGTGGCAGAGCCGCAACCTTAACTGGGGTCCGACTGCAGTGCCCGAGCTCGGTCCCCCAACGCGATGGGATGGTGACATTCAAAAAGCCCAGCAGGATGGGGCCCAGGGAGGGACAGACAGCCCCACAGGCAAATCCTGCCTGGGGCAGCACCAGCCACCATATGCTCTGAATATTCAGAACAAAACAAACCAAGCTAACAGCAAAGTTTTCGTTCTCTTTGCATCTTCCCATAAGGAAGGCTGGAAAGTGTAATACATTTTAGGAAAACATCCACCTTAAATGTGCAGAAGAACAATGTTCTTAGAAAAGTTTGCTTTTTAAGGGAGTCCCTTAAAAACTCAGGGTCCCCCACAGTTCATTCACTGCCTGCTCAAGGAGACTGTCCCTACACTCTGGTTCCTCTCTGGGGCTAGACATATATGTTCTCATCAGGGACCCAGGGGACAGTGGCCGGAGCCCTGGTGGACCAGCCGGGGTCTGGAGATGGCCGCTTCTGTGCCATGCTGCTGCCCGGCCAAATGGATATGAGAGAAGGAAGGAGCAGGGGATGAGGAAGTGGCTGGAAGGAGCCTGTCCCTGGCTGTGGCCAGACTCGGGTTCAGATCTGGCTTCAGTAGCTCTTGGGACAACGAGCTCTTTGGAAAAAGAGTTGGACCTCCTGAGCCCTGGACTCCCCATCTGCGCATGCGGCCGCCGGCTGTGGTGGGAGGCGGAGCTCCGGGGTCGCAGGTTTGAGCCCCGCCCGCGCCCCGCCCACGCCCCGCCCCCTGACCTGCGCAGCTTCTCCGTGACCTTCTCCAGCTCCTCCTGCGCGCGCCGCAGCTCGATCTCCAGGTAGTGGCGCGTGGAGTCGAACTCGGTCTCGAGCTTCTCGAGCTTGTGCGTGGTATAGGACAGCCGCTTGCGCAGCTCGCCCTTCTGCTCCTGCAGCGCGCTGCAACGACACGCGGCGGCGGGCCGGGCCGCGGCGCTGAGCGCTGGGAAACTGAGGCCCGTGCGGGCCAGCCGGGCGCGCCGTGGGTGCGCACCACGTGCGTCCGGCCACGCCACCAGATGCGCGCACGCGCACGCGCACACGCACACGCACGCGCGCACACACACTCCTCTGGCATTGCACTCGAGGCTTACGGCCCCTGAGACTTGATACTGAGCCAGTCTAGCCCAGGCCGTCCCTCCGCCTCCAGTAGGGCCAGGTCAGAAGTAAACCCCTGCGCGGTCACCTCCCAGAGGACGGTGTTGACCCCAGAACCTGGCGAGTGTTTGGGTTCAGCGCCGTGCAGCCTAAAGAACCCCGGTTTAAAGAGGGCCCGTCCGCACCCAGGCTTGCTGTCATGGCGCTGACCTCTGGGTGGCAAGGCTCACGAGGGCCCCCACTTCTGTTCCTGCACAGGGGACCCGGAGGCGTACAAGTGGCAGTGCTATGCCCTAGATCAGGCCTGCCTTCCCCAAACTGACTATGTGGCCGCCCAGGCCTGCTCATGCCCCCGCACTTCCACCAGGAAGACTGCCGGGGCCCCAGGCCCAGCTCCTGGGGCCCTGTTTTCCCCACAGACTGGGGGTTCCTCTAGGACCCTAGGAAGCTGAGCTCAGATGTTCAGGAAACAGAGACATTGGATAATCTGCCTCTGGACAGAATGCCATTCATTCACTTGAGCTACAGTTGGGCACCAAGGCAGGCAGGGGCAGGTGTGGGGGGCCAGGGCAGGGCTCCTGCCCTCCCATGGGCAGCGCCCAGAGCAGACCCTACGGTTCCCTGTAAACAGGCCCTGATCTGACCCGCCTTCCTGTTACTGGCTGAGCACACACAGCAGGGGGCTGCTGGTGGAAGGCCCCGTCTCTAATCGCGGGCGGGTGGGGGAAGGAAGAGGCCACTGTGCCGTGGGGGATGGGCTGCAGGGGGCCTCTGCTGGGCCTTCGAGGTGCGTGGAGCTAGGAGTCAAGCTGCCCTTCAGTGGTCCAGGCGTGCGCTTCCCCTGCACTGCGGTGATGACAAGCCTAGCGTGTTGCAGGTGAACAGCCGGGCATCTCAGGGCAGCAGGGGCCGCTGTGGCACAGACCTGGTCACTGGTCCTGCCACGTGCCCCTGGCTGCCCGCTATCCACCCGGTCCTCAGCCTCCCTCCTGGGAAGTGGGACCCCATCTTGCCCGTGGGTATAAAGCCCTGGATCTAAGAAAAGTTCCACCCACAGAGATGCCCAGGTCAGAGAGAGGTCTGAGCAGCACACACGCACAGGGCCCCCACTTCTGCCCTATCCAGTGTCAACACCCATTCAGATGCCAGATCCTGGTGGGTTTTCTGTGGGACCAGGACATAGGGTGTGGACGGTGCCACCTCCATGCGGTGGAGCAGGAGGGAAGTCTCCAGCTATCGTACTGGAAACCTGGGTGTGGTGGGCCTGGGAACCCCGCCTCTACTGTGGGACCTTGGGACCCCACAGATCCAAACCTGAGAGCGGGGTTTGGGGGCAGGAGGAGGCTTCCTCCAGTGCCCGGGGCAGACCTATCTTCAGTCTGGGACCCTGTGTGCAAACCACACGTGTCACCACGGGCGCTCACCCAGCAAACCTCGCGTGAGTGTTCTTGGATTCCTGCCCAAGTCTATATTCTTTAAAATAAATAAAAAAGAGTTGCTTGCATTTTGAGAACCTCAGAGACAGGCAAGGCAAGTCCTCCCAAGAGTCAGTCCCCAAGGAGGATGCAGAGTGACAAGCAAGGAGGGAGCCCAGCGGCCGAGCACCCTTGGCTGCCCATATCTATCTGTCTGCCTGCCTCCTCCAGGCAGCGTGCCTGACTGCCCCACCCCGAGCACCCTGCAACAGATCTCTGACTCCCCAGGCCAGGCCTTGTCCCCCGTGCGTGTCGAGCTTCCCGGGGGCTCTCCCATGTCATCCAGGGCCCCCCGCGGGCGCAGTGGTGGGAGTGGGGATGGGCCAGCGTCCCTGACGTCCGTTATTCCTGCAGAAGCTCCAGGTCTCTAGCAGCCCTTGTCACAGGCACAGGTGCGCTCTGCACCCTCGAGACGAGGTGAGGGCATCGTCTGTCCACCCACATAGGTGAGGGCATCGTCCGTCCACCCACGTGGCCACTCCCGCCAGCCCCTAGCCACACTCCTGGGCCATCACAGAGCAGCCTCCCGACCCTGCCCCTCTGAGGCCCACACTCCCAGCTGTGGCCTGCATGCCAGCCCCGCCCCACCTGGGGCCCAGTGTCCACAGTCCCTCCCCTCGGAGCCAGCCGCCTTTCCTGCCCCGCCTTGGCCCCCACCGCAGACACAGCCTGGACCCTGCCCTCACGCACACTGCCCACCCCTGAGGTGACCCAGCCGTGTCGCCCTACGATGCATCCACTGTCACCCTCCTTCCTCTCCCACCGGCCCACCCCGTTCCCGGCACCTCACAGCCGCGAATCAGACAAGCACGGTCCCCACCCCACAGAGCCTGCCGTCTCAGGGGAGACGGGGTGACAGGAGAGCAGGTTCATCAACGAGGCGAGTGTGGGAGGAGGATGTGACGGCTGTGAGGTGGGCTCTAGAGCCTTCACGGTCACAGAGTGACCAGCTTCTGGGCCCCCCCCCAGCCGAGCCTCAGTTTACCCTTGGCCTATCGATGGCTTTCCAGACACCAACCTGCAAATGCTGCTCCCACCCTCCCTGAGCCCCTCGTACCCGCCAGCCCCAGGCTGCACCCTGGCGAGAGGCACCGGCCCCTGACTCCGCCCCCGGCCCCTGACTCCGCCCCCGGCCCCTGCCAGCTTGTTGCAGGTGCCTGGACCCGGGCCCTGGACACGTCCTCCGAGGCCCTCGGACACAGCAAACACCAAGGTCGGGTCGCCCTGGGCCCCCGCCATGCGCCCCTGGCCCTGCCGCTCCACTCTGCCACCTGCAGACCCCTTTCCTTGCCCAGGCTGGGTTGCACCCCCGCCTTCCCCGCCCGTGTCAGGCTGAGTCTCCCCACGTCCAGACCCCATGGACTCCTCCCAGGCCGCCATCCCCAGCCCCTTCCGCTCTCTGGGCTCCACTCCCCCAGGCCCAGCTGCCCACCAGCCTCCCTGCCCGGACGGTCCAGACGCGCCGCCCAGTGTGTGTCCAGTGCTGACCATTCTGTCCTCTGCACTCCCCGTCCCCAGAAAAGGCACCGCCACCCTCAGTCCCCAGTCAGACCATGAAGGGCCTCGGTGGCCCCCTCCTTGCCCCTCACAGCCCGTCACCAAATCCTGGGGTTCAGCTTGTCAGAGGTTTGGATGTGCCTCCTCCTCCGCCTGGTGCAGGGAGGGCCCCAGGCTGGGCACCCCAGGGTCTGTGGTCACCTGGGTGGTACCAGCTTCCTGTCCAGCGCCTTCCCTCCCCAGGGCACTAGCCTGAGCCCTGCCTGGCCGCAGCCTGTGTCCACGTCTGTAAGACAGACGTGGATGCACACGTCGGGGTACCCACGCTCGCTTAGCAGGGGAGCTGGTGGACCCTGGACCACCCTGGACCATGACAACTGCTGGGAGATGACACCAGAGGCAGGCACTGTGTGGAAGTGGGGGCCTCCGGGCTGCTGGGGAACTGGGGGACTGCATAGCCTGGGGCTCAGCGGCTCTGCCCGCCCCCCCTCCCCAGTCCCCAGGGTGCGGAGTTGGTTCTGAGGCCCCAGCATCTGGAAACAGACCCTTGGATGCACAGGGAGGGTGTGGAGGTCCTTCGCGACCTAACTGACCAGTGCCATGCCCCCCAGACCAGAGCCACCGTTTGGGGGGGGTCTCCAAAAGCCCTGCTCAGATTGCAGCCTGGCAAGGCCACCTCGCTCCCCCTGAGTCCCCAGGAACTAAAGCAGGATCTGAAGCTAACCCAGCAGGCTGCGTGGGGGGGAGAGGGTGCTCTGTGGTCCCCGCCTTGCCCGTGGGAAGCCCGGAAGGGCCTTCCCGCCTCGCAGGGGACAGTGACGAGCTCCCGCGGAGCAGAGCGGGGCCTCGAGGGGTCCCCTCCTGCCTTCTACCGGGGGCCCCTTCTGCCCACTCGGGAGGCCTGAGCCCTAGGGCAGGGTCTGTGGTGGGCGGGGGACACGGGCTGGGGCACGTGGGCCTTGCCTCTGAGGGTGGCTGGCACCGAAAGTGCAGAGGGACCTGCGGGTGCTGACACCCTTCCCCTCCGGGCCTCCCCGTCTGGTGGGGGAGCGGACGCAGACGGGGACCGATGTCTGGGGATGGACGCGGAGACGCCAAGGAGCCGGGGAGACAACAGGCATGTTACCTGTCCCAGAGCGAGGGCGAGGACCTGGCCAGTCGGCCCTGCAGGACACGGGGCTGCCCGAGGCACGAGGGCACCCAGGGGCTGCGCAGCCTGTGGGCGAAGAGGACAGAGCTGCTCAGAACCGGCGGGGGCCGGGCCGGGCCGCCACGGGCGCTCGTCAGAGAGGGGGCCCCGGCCCCCACCTGTGCACGGGGCGGGTGTGGGTGTGGGAGCCGGGGGGGGTCCAGGCCGGGCCACCATGGGCGCTGGTCAGAGAGGGAGGCCCGGCCCCCACCTGTGCACGGGGCGGGTGTGGGTGTGCGAGCCGGGGGGGGGGTGTCCAGGCTGGGTCACCACGGGCGCTGGTCAGAGAGGGAGGCCCGGCCCCCACCTGTGCAAGGGGCCGGGTGTGGGTGTGGGAGCCGGGCGGGGGCCTCAGCCTGAGCGCCTGCCCCCCTGGCTAGTTGGTCCCCAGAGTCCGAGCTCATCGATGGCACTGAGTCCCACCAGTGGCAAAGTCACCTGCCTGGTGTCCTGTCCCCCCCACAAGCCTCCATCTATCATTGCAACTTCAGAGAGTCCTGGGGGGTAGGGTCCCCAGCTCTGGGCTCCCTCGGAGACCCCGGGAGGCAAGGAGAATGGAGGGACGCTGTGACCTCCGTCCCCTACCTCTGCCAGGCGGCTGCGATGGGCTGGTATGCAGGACAGTTGTGGGGGGCCTGGGGCCTGCTTCGGCCCGGGGGACCCCTTCTCACCCGCCCCTGCCTGTGGCCTGTGGGGCTGGGCAGCAGGTGGGCAGCATGGACAGACGCGGGAAGGGACCCAGGTCTGCCCAGCCCTACTGGGGGGCCGCGTGTATGAGGAGCCTGAGCCACGTCCGGGGTGTCCCCACCCGGCCCCTCCCTGCAGCCTACCCGGGACCCTCTGCAGTGTCGCCGGCCCAGGAAGACGTGAGGAGAGAGGGTTCCTAAGGGTGTTAGGCACGCGGGGCCTGGAGCGTTAGGAGCGGGCAGCACAACGCCCCGCAAACCCAGCTGCTGCGGACAGACGCCCGGGGAACGCTGGGAGGCGCAAACGCCGGGTCGCGACCCCGCCAGACGGGATTTGGGTGATCTAACTTGTTCCTCTTATATTTTTCTGGTTTCGTCATAATTCCAACAGTGAGGATGAAAAGTCAGGAAACATTTTCTAAAACGTTCAAATTTTGGTCCAAAAAAAGAGAAGGATCTTTAACGTTGATTCGACAGGCTGAGGGCACAGCGGGGACACCCTCGGCCTGGACCAGAGCCCCGCCAACCCGATCCTGCGAACCCCGCTTTCCGCCGCCCTGCCCACAGGCCCCCGGCGGGCTCTGAGCGGGGCAGAGGCATCCGGGGACAGCCCCCCGCTGGCTTCCCTGGCCCCAGGCTGTCCAGCAGGGCCAGCGATGACCCTCGAGGGGCCTTGGACCCCTAAGCCCAGGGACAGCCAGGATTGGTGTCACCCACGGCGCCCCAGGCCACATTCCTGCTCCTGCTGGTAGAAGCGCCTGGTGACTGCTAGGCGGATGACAGACAGAAGGTGGGCCTGGGCCACCGGGGCCTGAGCTGCCCTGAGTCATCGGGGCCTCGCCAACCCCGGGCCCCCTTGTGGATGGATGTGGGTGTCCTCGTATGGGGGACAGCTGCCACCCGGCCCTGTGTCTCAGGCAGGTTTGGGCCCTGGGATGCAGTTGGGGTTCAGGATGTTGGCAGACGTCTGATTCCTCCCCCAGGGGGTAGCTGGCTCGGGGACTGGGGGAGACCCCTAGACAAGCTTCGAGGGGCTCTGGGAACCGGCTGTGGGTCTTTGGGGAGTGAGGGTAAGGAAGTGGACACTCAGCTAGTGCTGGGAGCGTCCCACTGCTCACCTCGGCCTGGGAGGTAGGCCATCACCACCCAGTGTACAGCTGGCTGTGCCCACCTGCGGCCACCCGTGGCTGCCCTCCGACCTGCCACTCGCATCCTCAGCCACACCCTGACCCGCCAACCTGCCCGAGGCGGAATGACAGAATGACAGGGGGTTTTGCTCTCAAGCGGGCCGGGTCCCCTCGTCCTCCCCCTGCTGAGAGGGACAACTGCCCTCTTCATTCCCTTCCAAGTTCCCCCTAAATGTGGACACACTCCCATCCACCCTCCAGGCCACTGTCCACACTGTCCCCTCCACCTGGAATGCCCTTGCCCCCTTCTCGGAGTCCCCAGACCCCTCCTTTCTTGTGAGGCTTAGCTAAATGCCACTTCCTCCAGGAAGACTTTCTCGGTTCCTCCCAGCCGAAGGCCCCTCTCTCTTCAGTCCCAGATTGCCTCCTGCTGCTCCTCCACCAGATGGCCACCCGGGGCCCTGGCCTGGGCTGTCGGCCCTCCCTGTGCCCCTCGACGCCTGTGGTGCTGTGCTGGGCGTAGGGGAAGGGGGCGCGTGAGCTCGGGGCCCCGGGATGTGCAGGAGACCCTCCTCTGCCCCTCGGCGCTGACGGGTGACGGGGGCAGAGGCCGCCCTGGCGGGGCAGCAGCTCCCAGCCCCGCGGGTGGGAGGTGGATGGAGGGGGCCTCGGCGGGGCTGCAGGTGCCACTGTCCCCAGCTCCCGGATGCCACAGTCTGGCGAGGGCCTGTGTGCCCGTGGCACGCCCCACGGCCACAGCCATGCTCCAGCGACACCAAACTGCTTGTCATTCTTCACATGCTGGAGGCAGCTTCTCATCCTGGTGACTTTGTCCCCGTGTCCCCTCTGCCAGGGCTGCACTCGCTCCCGCCCGTTCTGGGTTAACTCCTCCCCACCCAGGGCCCGGCTGGGGGACTCGACGCCCCGGCCGCCCCAGCCTGCCCTGGGCGAGGATCGATGACTGCTCTCTTGGCAGTGAGCATTACTGGGGCTGAGTCACCGAGCTGTTTGTTTATGGTTGAGCGATGGCACCAGGATCTCCTGCTCTTCACTCGGCCCTGCACTCCAGTGTGCCCCCCGCAGCCAGAGGGCACGTCACTAAACCCAGCCAGACCACGCCATGACTCTGCACCGCAAGTCCCCGTCCCCGGGACCCGCTGCTGCCCGCCTCGCCCCGTGCTGGCACCCCTCACGCACACGGGCCCTCAGCCGCCGAGCCCCTCCCTTCCCACCGCAGGGCCTCTGTCCTCCCCGGGCCTCGGGCCTCGGGCCTCGGGCTGGGACATGCCCTCCAGGCTCTCTGCAGGCCCGGCCTCCTGGGACGGCCGGCTCTCCCCCTGACTGTCTCATTCCCCAGGGGCAACAAAGTGGTTACCTGCCTGGCCTTCCCAGGGGACTGGCCTTCCTCCAGACCGTGGGCTGGGTCCCTACAGAGCCGTCTCTGTCCCCTGCCGCACTCAGGGACCGTTCCTGAGTCTCCCTGCAGAAGGCTTTGTGCCCCGTGCCTTCCGGGAAGGAAGGTGACCCTTGGGCCCCTCCCCATGGAGACCCCATGCGCTCACCTGTGCCGTGACTTTTCTGTCTCAGGAGAGTCTTTCTCTGCTCTCCTTGACCTTGATCTTTGCCTTGCTGATTCTATCCTCATAGCTCATCGGGAGTCCACTCTGGACTGTCCCTGAGGGGCAGGTGGGTGTGACTGGCCAACCCACACCCCAGCGCCTTCCCAGGGCCTACCCCGCCCCAAGTGCTTGGTGGAACCAGCTCATCCCGTCTCAGAACTCCTTGTGTGGGAGGTATACACCACCCCATTTTACAGACGAGGAAACTGAGGCTCATGGCCACCAAGGAACGGGGCCCCTATGACGGCACGCGGCCCGGCAGGGGTTCAAGGCCAGGTCAACTGCTCTTCTGCACGTCGCGATGACAGACCTCAGCTCCAGCTTTATACTTCTCATTGAACCGTCTCCCCCACTGCGTGACCAGACAAGGCACAGCCATGGCCTCCCTGTGGGGCTGACCATGGCCAGCCTGACAGAGTCACAGGCTGGAGCCAGGAGGTACAGGGTCAAGGGCAGGGTCAAGGGCAGGTGGGGCATGCGACCCCACAGGACAGCCCATCCTGCTTCCTGCTGGGCCCTTGAGCTTCTCCCTGGAGGACAACAGTGCTGGGCGCCCGGCTGGCACTGCTCTGTGACTCAGACGTGACCAGCTGGCCCAGGACAGCCCCTCGGCTGGCCTGCATAGCAGCGTCACCAGCAACACCACATACAGAGATGGGGACCCCGGATGCTGCCACCCCGGCCGCCAGGCTGCTGCTGTGCAGAGTTCCCGGGGAAGGTCGTGCAGGTGTGTGCACACATGTGCACGTGTGTGAGCATGTGTACTGGGGGAGGGGACGTTACAATGCTGACCTGGGCACCCACAGCCGGAGGGGTCACCCGCTCAAGCCTGGATGACCTGACAGGGGTGCGGGGACTCCTCAAACTCAACGTCTGCCCGGGTCCTGCTCTCCCCCGGCCCGCTGACCAAGGTCGCCCAGTGGAGCCGTCCCCCCTCCCCCCTTAGCCCTGGGCGACACAGCCACTTCGCTGCTCCTTCCTGCCGGAGCCAGGAGATGAGAGACGCCACGGGAAACACTTCACCTCGCCTCATCTAATCGGGCGTCTGCGGCCCTGCTCCCGTGGCCCCCTCCCTCTGCCAAGGCAGAACCACGTGCTGGGAGCTGGTGGCACTGTGGCCTCACATGCCCTCAGCGGGCGGGCAGACCCAGGGGTGCTCGGGGCTGGAGCAGAGCAAGGCAACCTGGGAAGGTGGACAGAGCAGCTGCAGTCACCCCTGGGTCTTTGCATACACTACTTCTCCTGCTCAGCACATCCCCTCCCCTGCTCTTTGGTCCACTCTGTTCACCTCCTCCAGGAAGCCCTCCCTGACCTTCCACTTTGTCAGGAGCCCTTTTTGCTATCCCCGTCCCAGCCTCACAATGCAGGGAGTGCTCTTTGGGTGCTGTGGCTGTGTCCGTTCCTCCTTCTCGGGGTCCCAGCACCTGGCGCAGAGCCAAGCACATGGCAGGGCTGGTGGTCATGTGCTGGAGGTGCCCACGGCCTCTGGGCAGCCCTGGTCGGAAGAGGCCATCTGGAGAAGGACCCGGGACTCTGGGCGCCAGAGAAGAACAGGGGCAAAGAGCAGAGCTCTGGGGTCTGGGGGAGGCGTGTGGGGCAGAGCGGCCGAGGGCAGTGGGCCACAGACACTGCGCATCCCTCAGTGCCCACTCTCGGCCGGTCACGGCTCACTGCTGTCCACACTGGTCTCCATCAGACCCGGACTGCAGACAACGATCCTGGGCCTGGGGGAGCCACATGACCTGAAGTGTCACATGCGAATCAGAGCAGGCCACGCCCAGGCCTCCGGACCCCCAGCTTGGGGCTGTGTCAACCCCTTCCAGCCACGGGGGCCTGCGGAGGTGAGATGGGCCGGTGACACGTTGGTCTCCAGAGCCCAGGACCGGCAGGGGCACGAAACGTGGGGCCCCGCAACTGAGCCTGGCACACGGACGGGCACAGCCGACGCTCAGTGAAACCGTGATGGGGGCAAAAGGGGTGACGCAGAGCGGAGCCCGCGGCTGGGAGGGGGGGTCAGACCCCAGCCGGCCCCGCCCCAGGCCTCCCGGGTGCCCACGCTGTGGCCATCGATGCTGGACATCACACTCAGACACCCCATTCTCTCCAGCCCACGCCCTCTGACGCCCCCTCGCTCCTCAACACTGGTAGCTGCTCAAAGCCCCTCACCCACTTTGGTCTCATGGGCAGCCCCTCCCTCAAATTGCCCCCCATCTCTCTCTCCATTGTGCTAACTCCGGGGCCGGACCCCTCTGCAGTCACCTCTCCGTGGACTTGCAGAGACCAGGGAACCACGTGGCCGCATTTCTGCTCATCCGACGGACGGACCTGGGATGCTGACTAGAGCCCTGTTCTGTCCCCTCCCTTGCCGACTTCACACCTCGTTCTTCTCCCAACACCTCCTCCCCCACCCTCTCTCGGAGCTGATGACCTTGCTTCCTTTTCTGCCGAAGCCACCCAAAGGGAACGTCCGCAGATGCCACCGCCGGGTCTACCCCCCGACCAGCATCTGCCCGACACCAGGTGCCACCCGCCTGTTACTAGGCGAGCCGCCAGGCAGCCCCTCCGCCCGCTGCAGGCGTGGCTCCAGCCGGCGCGGGTCTCCCTCGAGGGCCCCCCGTCGTCCGATCACTCCTCCAGCAGATACGGACGTGCGGATCGATTCCCACCGTGAGAACAGCCATCTCTTGACCCTCCAGGCTCTGCCCTGCTCCCCACTCCGTGGAAATGTCTGTCCTCCTCCCATTCTGCCAAGACCCACGCCCACCTGGCTCTTGTCCCCTCCAGGTCACTCGACCCGCTTTTGCGGGTCCTTCCTCAGCCTTCCTGTGACCCGAGCCTTCAGCAGCCCATGACACAGCCAACCCCTCTCTCCCTACAAACACCCCCTCCCCTGGCTGCCATTCTCAGCCTCCCCTGTGGAGGGGGCCCTCCTGTCACCAACGGGTCCCCAGGATCAGGCCTCCAGCCTCTCTCCTTCTCTGGGTACACTCACCCTATAGTGACCCCAGCCACAAACACCATCACTCTGCTGAGGACCCCAAAATTATGTCTCCCCTGACTCGGGGCATGCCAAACCCTGCTGCCCCATGTCCACTAGGATGCCTGCTCACCTCCCAAACCCACGGCCTCCCCCGCCCCGCCCTCCAGAAAGCTGAGTCCCCATCCCTGTGCCTGGCGGCACCCTGACCCCTGGCTCAGCCTCCGGAATGCACCCTCCGGTTCTTCTCGTGACACCTGCGTTCTCTCACGGGACCGCTGCCCAGCCTCCTAACTGGCTCGTGCCTCTTGCCTTGGTCTGCTCTCAGCCAGAGTGGCCCTGGTGAAAGCCACGTCGGACCCACCCCCTCTGCTCAAAACCTTCCCCCGGCCTCACTCGGCTCAACCCCAGCGTGTCCACACCTGATGGGCCGCGGCCTCCCCCTCCCTCCTGGACTGCACCTTCCACCGGCCCACCCCCAGCCACGCTGAGCACGCTCCTGCCTCAGCCTTCAAACCTGCTGTCCCTGCTGCCTGAATCCCTGTCCCCAGGCATCCCCAAGGCTGCTCTTCTGCTCCCTTATTCAACATTCAAGTGCAGCTTCCTCGGCGAGGCCTTCCCTGAGCATGCACGCAGCAGGGCCCAATAAACATTTGTTGAATGAATGAAAAACACACAAGTGAGTGCATTTGACAGATGAGCAAACTGAGGCTCGGAGGGGGAAAGTGACCACCCCGGGTCCACAGGCCGGAGGCCGACAGTGCACCCCGAACGCCCCTCGGCAGTGCTTTGGGAGTTTCCTGCCTCTGGGTTCTGGCGCTTCAGGGTTTGGTTTGGTTTGTTTGGCCGGGCCCAAAGGAGTTGCTTCCTGTTTCCTACAAAGACTGAACTCCCTGAAAGGATCGCAGGAGGCTGGAACTTGAACTTCAGGTCTACGGCCAGCAAGGGTTTAGTGTGCGTGTGTCCCCAGATTTGCATGGGACATACACTAAACAAGTATCCAGCTATTTATCTGAAATTTAAGTTCACCTGGCACCCCGAGCAGGGAGCCCGAGGGGACCCCGTGAGGAAGGCCTGCACCTGTGCAGATGCCCGGGCCGGTCGCGGAGAGCAGGACTGCGGCCGGCCGTCTGCGCAGAAGGTGCAGTTGGGACCAGGCCCAGAGGGGAGGACGTCCTGCCCGGGGCCGGAGTGCACCGTGGGATGGCTGTGGCCGGCGCCCGGCGGGGCGGGGGGCGGGGGGAGCAGAAGGCCCGGAGCGTGCAGGGCTGCTCGCCAGCGGAAGGACTGGCAGCAGGCTGGGCTTGGGGCCGTCCCCCCGGTCGTTGAGCCAGGACCGGGGACCCCTAAGGCGGCTGCCTCAGGAGAGGTGAGGCAAGCCACACAGTGGGCCCCAGAAAGCCCTCCCAACCACCTGGCTGTGCAGGACGCCTTGAGCACCCCGGCCCAGCCCCCGCTTTCCTAGCGCCCAGGTGGGCACTGCTGGTCGTCACTCTCCTGTCTGTCTCCCCCTCTGGACTGGGGGCCCTGGAGGGCGAGACTAGGCACACGTGGTCCTGGCCCCTCCCCTGCCAGAGGCCACACCTGCCCTTCTCCCCCAGTGCTCGGGGTGGGGGCGTCAAGGGGAGGACAGGCAGACGGCATGACCACGGGGTCAGCCTCACAGCTGATAAGGAGCTGCCTGCACAGCTCCCAAATTAACCTCCCAGCACCTGCCAGCCCTGCTCTGGGCCCAGGTGAGAAGCGGCCGCCGTCAACACTTTGATGATCAGGTTCATTACTGCCCACCAAGGGACCCACGCTGGCTTCACTAATTTGAGCACCATACCAGCCGGCTCGCTGCTGCAAACAGACACGGGCACACGGTAATTGGATCGGCGGGGGGGCTTGCTTTCTGGAATCCAGGGATCACAGAGGTGATCAGGACCGTGGGAGGATCACGGTACCCTGGCCTGCAGGGCGTGGGGCGGCCCCAGCCCCGAGCTCCCCCGGCGTCCCACAGCCTCTGCGGGATGCACCGGGCGCCTGGCTGGTCCTCCCCGCCCTCAGCCCCCGACCTACCCCGCACCTCCCACACCCACAGCAGACATCCCCAGGGCGAAACCGAGTCTGTGAGGACAGGCCTGGGGCCATGACAGTGATGGCGGCAAGGCTGGCGGGCCGGAAGGAGGCACTGGGGCCAAGGGGGAAGCTGGCCCTCTGGGCCTCAGTTTCCCCATCTGTAATCGAAGCCCAGAGGGGCACTTGTGACCATCATGGCCTCCTCTGGAAGCTTCCGCTGAGCTCGCCCCCGTTCCAGCACCCAGGGGGGCCCACTGCGTGCCAGCGGCCTTTGTTTTTGTCATCGCATCCCCCCGCAAGGCCCGTCGTCCAGATGAAGGAATCGTGGCCTGGGGCGGGGCCAGAGCCTTCGCCAAGGGCACCAGCTAGTGGGCACGGGACCAGGATTAGAACCCTTCCCAGGACAGCCTCACCTCTCCAGGCCGGTCGCCACGGGTCCCCCAGCCCCGGCCTTCGTCCCTCCTGCCAGGGCACAGGACACAGAGGTACAAACCCTGCCCCGGGAGCGTCCCCCCAACACTGCTGGCCATGAGGGCCGAGGAGCCCAGGAGACCTGTCTCCGGGTCCTGCCGCGTTCACCCGACAAGCATCTCGTGCGCCCCCCAAACCCACCCTGTCTATCCTCCCCATCTCGGCGGCAGCAACTCCATTCAGACAGACACTTTGGCGTTGCCCCTGACACTGGCGCCCTGAGCCCCAGAGCCTCAGTGGGCCCCTCAACGGACAGGGCACAGGAGGTGACTCCCCACTTGTTGTGGGCACAGCACCTGGTCCCGAGCAGAGGCCCAGAGATCACGGCCAGGGGTGGGTCCCCGCCTGTGGTTAATGGGGTGACCTGCAACGCCGAGAAATAGGCACACAGCACACCCTTGCCCTAGAACACCAGGACCAGTGATGTGCCCCCCTCAGCAGAAGTGCAGACAGTACGGGGGTGAGCAGAGCCGGCCCCCTGCCCTGACGCTGAAATTCTCTCACGGTCGGTCGGTCGTAAATCAATCTAGGGCTGCGGGTCACGTGTCCTGCTCCGCCTCGTGGGTCCTCCCTTCCATAGCGGGAATGATGTCACATGCCCAGTGGCTGGAGAAACAGCGCCTGGGCCAGACGAGACTGCCTGAGGTGGGGCAGGCAGTTACTAGCCCACACACGCTAACCGTGTGCCAACCTCCACGTTAAGGATTTAATTCTCAAAACACTTTCCAAGGGAGGTGATATTATTATCATCCCCATTTTACAGATTCACAAACTGAGGATTAGAGAGGTTCAGAAACTTGCCCAAACCCACATTGCCAGTAAGTGTTAGAACGGGGATTCAAACCCAGGTCAATCTATCCTTTTAATCACATACTTCATCAGGGAGCTTTTGCAAAAGAGTGGGGACCAGATGGGCTGTGGGGACAGGGCAGGGCAGAAGAAGTTAAGAGAGGACCATCTGCATGGAGGGCCCCTTTGTAATGCCTTGACTCCTAAAGGGAGAAATCAAAGTGAGGCAATCATTCACACCTTAGTGAGAATTAATCCATAAACCTTCTTCCACTAGGATCAGGTTTAGAGCGCCTTAAAGGCCAACACTTAGGGAGAGACTGGGCCTGCTCAGGGTAGAGTAGAAGAGACAAGAGGTGGAAAGTTGAGGCCAAATCTCTTCACCAGAATCTCTTGCAGCTCTCAGGGCCTCTCAGTGGATGATTAAAAAAAAAAGCAAAAAAAAACCCCAAAAACGCCACCACTCTCTGAGGGCTGAGGGAGGAGGCAGGGGGCACAAGTGCTCCCCAACACTCCCCTTCTTGCGGGGTAGAGTAGGGAGTACCCTCTCGTGCCTCACAAAGAGTGGGGAAAAATGGTCCTTCATCACCTTCTTCCTCACGGTTTGGGCTCAAAAGCATTTACTGAGCACGTACTACGTGCCCGTTCTAAGCACTAGGGATCGCCGGTGGGCTGCTCTGGGAGAGACGGATGATGAAAACAAATAAATAAAACAAACCGTGAGTCGAGTGGGGGTCAGGGTGTTGGGGAAATCAAAGCAGGGAAGGAGTGGTGGGGGAGGGAGCTATAACCATAAGCCGGGAAAGCTCCCCCCTCCCAATGACACTGAGAAAGATGTAAAAGGAGGGGAGGCGGGAGTCACGTGGCCACCTGGGGAGGGACTTTTGGGTGGAAGGAAACAGTACATGCAAAGGCCCTGCGGCAGGAGCCCGTCTGGGATGTTTGCAGAACGTGCAGGGACCTGGCGTCCGGAGGGGAATGGTGGGCCGGGGAGAAGAGGTCGGTGTGCTTTTACAGCTGTAAGAGGACCTGGTAACCGTCTGTCCCTAGCTCTGGGACATCAGCCTCGTGTTTCCCCTCAGCGCCTCCAGCATCCAGGAAAACGGCGTCTGGCATGGGCGGACCACGACAGATATGGAGCATATGAACAACTCGAAGAGTATGGGCAAAAACATTTGGGTGTCTACATGCAAAAAAAAAAAAAAAAAAAAGGAGCCCAACCTCAAACCATACACAAAAATCGGTGTCGAGTAGAAAAAAGCCAATAGCTTCAAGACATCAGAAGAATTTCTTAAACAAGACACAAAAACCTTGAACCGAAAAGTAAAAGCCTAAAACATTCAACAGAATTAAAAATAAGATCTTTTATCCATCAGAAGACCATTTAAAGAGTGAGAAGCAAATAAGCAGTGGGAGGTGTATTTTGACCGGGGACCTGGCGGGGCTGTCTGGGCAGCTCCTAGCGGTCAACAGGGCAGCTTGATGGACAGATGCGCACAGACCCCACAAAAGAGGAAATCCACATAGCCACTAATCCGCAGTAATCCAGGCGGGTGCAAGAAACAGCACCTCGCTCGCCACCCGAGCGTGCCAAGTGCTGGGAGGCTGTGGGGACGCAGGAGCTCCAAGTACTGCTGTGCGGGTGACCGGCAGAACATCTAGGAGAGAGGGCCTTATTTTCTAAAGCTAGCCGGATGCATGCCCTGTGGCCCGGTGGTTCTGCTCTGGGGTACACCCCAGAAATGCAGAAATGTGTTCCCCAGATCACCTGGACGGGAGCTTCATTCTCAGTGGTCCAGGCCGGAAGCTGCCCAGACGTCCATCACTGAATAGACTGAAGTAATTTCACTCACAAATGCTGTACCCCAAGACAACCAGCCACGAACAGCGCCATGCACCACCGAAGGCGACTCTTGCAAACATAATGTTTCGGTGAAAAAGAGCCAGCCCGAAACCATGGCTGAAAGACTCTGTACGTGCGACGTTCTAGACCAGGCAAGCGAAACTGTCAGCTAGGTGTGCTCTCCACAAAGGTGGCCAGACTGATGAAAACAGGACCCTTATCACAAAAATCAGGATCCTGCAGACCTCGGGGGAGCCGGAGGGAGCTGCGATGGGAAGGGTCTTGGGGGGCACTTGGGGGGCTGACAGCATTCAAACTGGCCTGGGTGGTGGTCATCAAGTGGTGGTTCTAAACTTCATTGCTGCGGATTACTTTTTCTATATGCTCACGACCGTTTACAACTTTGACAAATTCTGTTTTTGGGGGAGGGGTGGACTCGTTCCGGGAATAGCGCTGGGTCTCCTGGGCACCTTCTGAGTCCCAGGTGCCACGTGAGGCGACTGACCTGCTTTCCTACATGACAGAGGAGGGGACTGGAGCTGCCACAGAGAAAGGAGCTTTCCCAAAGGCACGCAGCAGACAAAGCGGCCGCGGCGGGGGGCGAGGGCAGAGGGACCCTGTGCGGAGGCAGAGGAGGGGATTGACTTGAGGATTAGAGGCACAGCTGGCTGTGCACACAGAGAGCCTAGCTGGGACTTGCTAATTTCGGCAAATACTTGAGTGTCCCTGGAAGAGTTTTTCACGCAGTCAGAGGCAGGAAAGCTGAGTGAGCAGGGAGGAGCAGGGAGCAGGGGTCAAACAATAGGCCAGAGCAGAAGTGGCCAGAACTGGGGGAGCCCTACTGTGTGCCAGCCCTTGCCAGGTAGTGGGGCTGAAGAAATCGAGGGGAGAACAGAGGACACTCCAGGTGGCAAGGAAAGCCCTGGGGCTTCCCCTCCCCACCCTTCGCCTGCCTGCTTGAACACATCCTGTTTCCTCAGGCCCCTGGCCCTTTGCACCTCTTGGAAGGCCCGTTCTGTCCGTCTTCCTTGCAAACTCCTATTCCTCCTTCAAGTCTGGGCTCAAGTGTCCCTGCTTCCAGGAAGCCCACCTTGATTCCCTAGGCCAGTGTCCCCAACCCAGGATCTCTGGAAGGATCCGTTGATGGACGAGTGTCCCTGCTCTGAAGGGCTGGCCTGGGTCTAAGTGTGACTCAGTGTCCAATGTGGGACTTGGTACATAGAGGAGGAATAAAACCAATTGGGGGTGAGGGGTGAGAGGTTGCAAAAGTCACAGAGAACAGGTGACAGGGAGGGCAAATAGTCTGTCATGTGGACAAGAAGGCAGGTGGAAGGGCATTCTGGGCAGAGGGAACGGCATGGGCAAAGGCAGAGAGCCACGAAGGAGACAGCTTGTTCGGGACACAGAGTGGCAGTGTGGGCTGGGTGGTGGGGAGTGGGAGCCGGGGAGCTGGGCCGAGGGCTGGGGCAGGGAGAGCCCAGCTCTATCCCTGCCCACACAGGGAGCTGCTGGGGGTCACAGTGACATAGCTTTTTTGCTCACTCAAAAAGCATTTACTGGACCAACCCACCAGCCCGGAGTGGTGTAGGGTGAGAGGTTGAGGCTGGGACAAAGGGAGGCTCTTTCGGCTCAGGTCCCAGGCCCACGCTGTGCAGGCAGGAGGCATGGGCCTCACAGGACCCCATACTGGGACCCCGGATGCGTCTTCCCTTGCCTGGGAGGCCTGTGGTCTGTGGTTCCGATGCCCCACGGTGACCCTCTGCCTGGGCCCTGCCACGGGCCAGGTCCCAGTGGGGATGTCAGCCACGGTAGCTCGCGTCATACCCCCAACAGCCCTGCACGGTGGGGATGGTTAGACATCCAGTTTACAGAGGGGGAAACTGAGGCCTAGCGAGGGTCAGAACTTGGGCGACACTGAGTGGGACCCTGAACCCTGTGACCTTCTCTGTGGGAGGCCACGCTGACCAGCTTCCCCTACATCCCTCTGGGCTTCTTGGTTCCGGACCCCTGGCACTAAATTCAGGACAGAAGCCTGCAGGGGCAGCCCCCTCACTGGCCAGGAAGGAATGGTCTGGAAAGGTCCTTTGAGCAGCTCTGAGAACACTAATGGGGTGAGGGGGAGAGGTAGGCAGGACCCTCCCTAATTCTGGAGGCTATGCTGGGCTAAAAGGCCATGTGGCCACCACCACCAGCCTTCTGGACTCAGCCCAGGGCAGCCGTCAGCCCACCCGGCAAAGAGATGCCTGGCTCCTCCAGCAGCCTGGGCGGTGGAGCTGCTGCCTGGCTCACCTGTCCGCCCGGCTCACCTACGCACCTATGCCCCAACGGGGCTGGGCCATGTCTCTGCTACTATGCCCCAGGGCACAAAGAGAGGTGCTCCAGAGCCTTGGCGGAGCATGTAGGGAGAGAAAGAGGAAGAGAGCCACAGAGGGGGCCCCCCAGGCTGGCCTCAGGGCGCCCCATGACCACTACTTTTGCCTCAGGCCCCAGCTGTCCCCTCTCCCACAGGGCTCCCAACCCTGGAGGGGGTACTGGTGAGATGACAGCCAGTGTGGGGTACCTGGGAGGGCAGTGGTGGGGTTCAGGCCTGAGCTTGTCTATGTGGCCAGAGCCAAGGCTGCTGCTCTCTGGGCCTCGCCAGTCCCCCCAGACCTTGACCATGACATGATGGGCTTGCCTGACAGACAACAGGTTTTCTGTCTGAGCGCCTGCAACCCCAGACTGGACCCCTCCTCCCAGCCCAGGGCAAACGGGTCCTGCCCCTGAGGGACCCACAAGGGGAGGCTGCACTCCAGCTCAGTGGCCAGGAGATGGCCCTGCTCTAGTGTCCAGTCTGGGGTCTCTGTGAGACCACCTGTCTGTCCCAGGCACCCACCTGGGCATTCCCAAGTGACTCACCCACAGCACTAAGAGTCACCTGGGGAGGCCCTGGCCCCTGGCCCCTAGACTCCTTGCCCTGGACCGAGCCAGGGCTCTGCTGGCCCCCTGGGAAATGGGCAACCCTGCCACCTAGAGTCTTCCCCACGGATGCCGATTCCGGCTTTGGGGGAAGGGAGGGGGGCGCGCGTATGAGAGACCCGGGCCGGATCGACAGTGCCGGACCCAGCACCCAGCGGCTGAAGCTGGGCCTCAGCCCACACAACGCCTCGGCTCAGACTCCGGAAGGAAAACCTGGGAGGGCTGTTCCCAAAGTGGGGGTCGGGATAGCCAAGGGAAGTCTCGGAGGAAGTCGTGAATATTCAAATCCGCCGATCCCGGGCCTGCCGCGAAGGGCCGCGAAGGGAGCCGGGGGAGTCGCAAGGGCGCAAAGTTTAGCGCCGGGAGGGAGGCCGCAGGGCACACTCCCCAGACGCCGTCGCGGGATTCCCCCAAAATGGCTCCAAAACGCCACTGCCGTGGCCAGCCGCGAGGACTCCATCCCCCATCCCCGCCCCCACGAGGCGTAAACTTAAAAGCTCTGAACCAGGCAACTGTCAGCTGGGGGGTGGGGGGCCAGCCGGCGCCCGCGCCCGGTGCGTAACGGCAGGAGCAGAAACGCGGAGGGTCCCGGGGGACAATCGAGAGTCCGGGACGGGGCACGCGGACCACCGAGGCCGGCTGGGGCCTGGTGGCGCAACCCCCGCCCCCAGCCGAAGCGGCCCCGGCCCGGCCAGGGCGCCCCCCGCGCGCGCTCCCCATTGTCTCGCCGCGCACACACGCACCACACACCGCACCCCAGCCCGGGCAGCCCCTCTGCGGGCGAACCCCGGAGACGCGCTCTCCCCTCGCCCTCCGGCGCCCCGACCCCGACCCGGCCCGAGAGCCGTGGCACGAAGACGCTCCACTCACCTGAGTTTCTCCATGTCTGCGGCAGAGGCCTGCGAGAAACCAAACGAGAGGGTCAGCAGGCAAGAGGCGTGCGCTCCGTGGCCGCGCCGGGCGGAGCTGGGCACCGCGGGCACAGGCGGGCGCGGCGGCGGGGCACCCCCGCGTGGCGCGTGGCTCGTTCGGTGAGAAGCCCGGCCTGCGCGCCCCCAGCCCCCAGCCCCCGGCCGCGGTCCCTGGGACTCAGCGGGTGGCGGCCGAGTAACAGGTGAGCCCGCCCGGGCCACCGCACTCCCCAGCACCTAGTTACGCCCCCCGGGGAGGGAGGAGGGGGCTGGCTCGGCGACTTGGTGTGGCACGGTCCGGGGCGATCCCGCGCTCGCCCGAAGGAGGGGGACCCGGCTGGGTCCCGTTAACTCTCCCCTGGCCTTGCCCCCCCCGCCACCACCCCCACCCCGCCCGTTAACCCTTCCAGCCCCGCGCTCCCTCCCGAAGAAGCCGAGCCCCGGCATCTCAGAATCGCCGAGTGGGAGAATGTTCGGATCGGGGAATTGGGGCCATACGGGAATGCGGAGCCCAACACTCACACGATCCGAGGGTGATGGCATTCAGGACCTCAGACTCCTCAATCGGGGACCCCGCTGCCCTCAGATTCTGGGGTTCCGGGCCTGGCCCGCCCCTCCCGGGCCCGAGGGATTAACCCTTGCGCGCCCGGCTCGCCGGCGGGGCTCCCTGCCAGGCTTGCGCAGACCCGCCCGCGCGCGGCTTGGAGACCCTCCCGGCCCAGCCCCGAGCAGCCGGGCAGCCCCTCTGAGCTCAGGCGGCGGGACCCACCGTTGCCGTCAGCCCTGCGGGCGCCGGCGAACCACAGGGACCGCGAGCGGCCCGGGCGGGATCGCACTTCCTGCGCGGAGCGGGGGGCGCGGGGCGGGCCTTCCATCACTCCGGAGAGGCCGCTCCCGGGGGCTTTCTCCTGTCTTTCCGTGCCATGGCTGGCAGTAAAGGGGGACGGGGTGTTGAGCCCAGGGACCACGCGACACACCTGGGAAGACTGATGACTGCCCATCCCGGCCCCTCGCGCGGGGCGCCGTGGCCGCGTCCGCCGGGAGCGCGCTCCGCTCCGGTCCGGGCCCCACTCCGCCTCCCCCACCGCCCCGCCGGGCGAGGGCGCAGCCCGGCCGTCAGCGCCGAGCTGGGAGGCCTGGCCCGGCGACCTGGGCCAGACTCGGCCACCACCTCCCCCGGTGCCCGGGCAGGCCTTCCCGGGACTCCCCTGGCCTCAGTTTCCTCACCTGCAAGCTGGGGTTGGGGGTAGGGGGCAGCGGACGACGCGCTCTGCTGCCCTTCATCACCGCGGGCTGCGAAAGGGCTGGGATGGGGGAAGGAATTTCAGAAGAAAGGATCCCCGGGGTGCCTCGGATGAGCGGCCAGACGCGATGCCCGACACTCTGAAAGTTGTCTGAGACCGCGCGAGTGCGGACCCCTCTGTGTGTCTTCCTCCCACAAGAAGAAGATTGGCTGCTCAGCCAGCGCCTCCCCCAACCCCCCATGTGCCCCAGGCCCACCTTCGCCACGTCCCCATCTCCGTCCCCATCTCCGCGCTCGCGGCACTATATCCCAGCATACAGCAGGCGCTCAATAAAGACGGGCAATGCATGCCTGGATCCTACAGCACCGCGACTAGTCTTTTCCTGCCTCTTCCCTTCAGGCTGCGGGTTCCCCGCAGGAGCCCTGACCCTTCTCCAGGTTCCCCCCCCCCCCCCGCCCGGGTGCCCAGCGGGCCTGGCCTCCCCCAGCCAGCACGCAGGGTGGGAGGGGCCGTCTGTTGGGAGGGTCAGTCGCAGCCAGGTTCGAGCCTAACCCGAAAGTCCAAGGGCTCGTTCGTGCACAGAGGGATCTTCATTCATTCATCAGCTCCGTTCTAATCTCTTGGAGCGGGGAGGGGGCAGCAAAAGTGGCGAGCCCGGCCTCCAGGGGCTAATGGTTGAGAAATGAAACCCGTACTCCAGTCCTGGGATCGCCCTCGGCAGAATAACAAAAATAACCGAGACACCTCCACCCACCACCCCGTGCACGTTCGTTCGTTCGCTGAGCAGGGCAGGGCGGCCGGCAGTCCCGCGCTACCAGCGCCCAAAGCTAAGCGCAGGCAGAGGAGCCCCGCTGGGCTCGGACCCCAGTCCTCAGGGGCCTTACCCACCCGGAGGTGCCTCCATCACTCACAGTGAATGACTTGCTAGGAAGTTTGTCTAAAATTAATAAGAATGTATTAAAATTTAATTTAAAAAATCTAGCATTAATTATTTATATTGAATGTTTCGGCTCTTCTAAAAGGCCTGTCTGGGAATTTCTCCCTCAGGAAGGGACTCTCAGAGAGGCTGCTGAGCTGCCCTGGTGGCAGGGGGTGGGGGATGGGCAGGGCAGCAGCCAAGGAAGGGAAGGGGTCCCTTTACTTTGCTGTTCCGGAGTCCTGGCTCTGATCCTACTGAGACTTCTCAAATGCTCCCCAGACCCAGAGCCTATGGGATAACCACTGCCCTCACCCTTACAGGCCACCTCCTTCAGGCAGCCCTCCAGGGAGATCCAGCAGAGCTGTTGGGTTAATGCCCCCACAGCACCTGTGGGCTCCCTGGGGCAGGGCCTGTCTTCCCTAGCTGTGTCCTTGGACCAGCCCTGCTCCTCTGCCAGGCGGGTGGGGGGCAGGTGAGTCCTGGATGTGGGCTGCTGAGCGGTCATGGCTGTGTGTATGGTCGGGGAGCAGGGACGGCAGTGAGGCTGGCCCTCTGGGGAGGCGTTGTGCCTTTGGCAATGGCCTTGGTGTTGGTGTCAAAGCCCCATGTTCAAGTTTTGACTCTGCGATTCATAATCACAAGGTTTGGGGATGTTCCCGAGACGCTGTTTTTAACCAAGGCCAGCGCGTGGATTGGCTTGCTCACAGTGCCGAGGCTGGCCGGGCTGGGCAGACTGCTGGGGGCACTACCTGGGCGTCCGGCCAAGACGCGGTGCCTCCGCTCCAGGAGGAGGGCAGGGGCAGGTGGGGACCGTGAGCATGCGGGGCCTGCGGGACGTGCAGGGACCCCAGTGTGAGATGATGGGGCAGAAAATACCCTCGGGCCCCTCCAGAGACACACAGGCACGCGGAGTCCCATAGTCTCCTGCCGCAGGTGGGGCACGGGCGAGCACTCAGGGTGCTGTCAGAGGACAGTCCACCCTGCTCTGGGCACTGTCCCTCCAGGCCACCCTGCATTCACAGCCCAATGCCCCTTCCTGCAACACACCTGGGACCTCGTTACTGTCTGCCCTGAACTCCCCGCTTGTCCCCTCTGGGTGATCTAGCCTAGCTGTCACCTTTACTTCCCAACAACGACACGTATCTTACTTTTTGGCCACACTAGACTGTGCCACGCACCCCTGCCTCAGCCCCACTGCCACCTCCTCCCTCAACGTCTTCGCTCATGCCAGCCCCTCCCCCCATGATGCCTGTCCCCCTAAACCCTGAGCTCCCTGGTGACCACTGCAGCCCCATCACCTGCCTCCTGCTACCAGCTTCCTTACACCCTGTGGGACTCCGAGACTCAGGACAGCCACCTGGGTCAGGAGACGGTACACTCACCCTTTATTCCACCCAGTGCAGCCTTCGAAACTCAATCTCATTTAATCCTCACACAGACTTTGAGAGGCGGCTCTTACAACCTCATTTTACAGATGTAAAAACAGAGGCTCCAAGAGGAAAATGCTTGCATGTTGCAGGCGGTCGTGTGATTTGGGGCTGGGGCTCTCGTCCACCCTCCCGGGGGTACTTGGGCAAGGTGACTGATGCACACAGTAGGTGTTCCCCAGAAGCAGTGATGGGCAGTAATTCTGCCACCAGTCAGGCTCCAGGGAGGGCCTGGTAAGTCCTGACTGGGCCCCGCCTGACCCTCTGACCCCTGCACTTGCCCCTCAACTGGCACACGCTGACCATGCTGGCCAAGCTTGCCCAGGTCACTCCTGCCTCAGGGCCTTTGCACAGCTTCGCTCCACCTCACCGCTCTGCCTGAGACCTTTGCCTGGCTGGGCCTTCCTTCTCTGACCACCCATCTGAGGTAGCTCCTCCCCTGCCCTTCCCCCACCCCTGCACCTTAAACAACCTCCTTCCCCCCTTCAGGGCCCTTCTACTTAGACCACAGTGTCAACCCCTGGGGACTGGCCCAGAGGTCTCCAGTGACAGGTGGCATGGCAGAATGAATGCAGTTGCCCTTGACCCCCAGCCCCCACCATCACACACCATGCCCCTCCCCAAAGCCCACCTCCACGCTGGAGGACCCCCGAGCCTGATTGGTACCCAGCGCCCTGCCCGGCATCTGGCTCCGGCCCCCGTGAGCAGGTGTGTAAATTCTCCTACTGGACCATTTGGCCGGGTCACATTGCTGCCCACCCGCCCCCAGCCGTGTGGTTCCCAAAACTCTTGAGAGGGGAAATCAAGGTGGCTCCCGGGTGCCCAGGGTCATATCTGGGACATAGGGGTCTGGGTTCTGGTCCCAGTTCTGTCTCCACCTTGCCCAGTGATGGTAAGCAGTCTTGCCCTCCCTCAGGGCTGGGGGCTGGCCTCCCCACCCCTACCCTCAGCTCAGCCCCCAGGGCCTCCCCATGTCTACTCTGGGCTCCAGCTTCCTCAGTTTCCCCCTTATCCTGCTCCCCCAACTGCACTTCCAGGCGAAGAACCAAGCCAAGGGCAGAGATGAGGCCTGCGGTGAGGGACAAATCCCAAGCGTGGCCACGACAGGGGCCACCTACCTCCCACCGATGGCAACGCGGGCCTCCTATGCAGCCGCTGACCTCGGGCAAGGCTCTCACCCTCTCTGAGCTCAATCCTTCATCTAAGGAGAATGGAAAATCTCCAGAGGACACTGAGTAACAAGGTGGCCTGCGTGTAAGTGACTCTCTTGGGAACAGAGCATCTAAAGGGCTATGAGAGATGGCCTTTTAATTTGGGCATCTGGGGTGGCTGCCCTTCTAAGATGCTTACACCACTCCTTGATTTCTTGCATTCATTCAACAAACGTTCACTGTGCACCCTCTTCCAGGGGACTCAGCAGGGAACGAACGAAAGGAAGCTGTCTGCTCCCACAGTGCTGACGTTCTCGGTGGGGAGACGGCTTGCATAGGACATCAGTGAAGTGTCCCTGTGCCCCAGTGCGTCTGCTGGGACACTCTGCTGAGAAGGGAGGGCTGGGGCCAGGCTGGGGGCCACTGCCAACCAGGAGGTCAGGATGAAGAGTGAGCAAAGACTGGTGGGAGTAGGGTGCCTGGAGAGCCTGGGGAACACCCAGTCACCAGCGGGGAGCAGGGGCCAAGTCGGGGGGGCTCATGGGCCATCGTCAGGACTTTGGTTTCTATCTCAAGGGGATCAGAAGCCCCCCAAAGGCTGAACGGAGGAGGACCCGTCACGTCGCTGAGTGGAGGAGACACTGAGGAGTGAGTGCAGGGCCTGCCGGGTGTCCAGCTGGAGGCGCCCGCACAAACCCAGGCGGGTGGGGACCGGGGTGCCCTGACAGACGAGAGGTGGGTACGGAAGAAAGGATCGCCAAAGACGGCACTGAGTGTTCGGGCCCGAGCAGCTGGATGGGGCGGGGAGGGGATCGGGGTTCAGATCCAGGGGTGTCTATTAGAGGTCCAGCAGGAGCGTAGACGAGGGGTTGGGCACGTGAGTTAGGAGTTCAGAGGAAGGTCCGGGAGAAGGGAATCTCGGAGTGGTCGGCATAGAGACCGCACTCAAAGCCACCACGTTGGATGAGACGGCCAAGCCAGTGAGTGCAGATGGGGAGGATGGGGGCTCCGCCCAGGTCAGGGTTCAGGGAGGGGCAGAGCCACCGAGACCGAGACCGAGACCAGGACCGGGACCGGGACTGAGACCAAGACCAGGACCAAGACCGAGAAGGAGCAGGCAGGGAGACAGGCGGAGAGCAGGCATCTCTAAGACAGGGGAGGGGCTGGCAAGGTCACAGACTATGTCATAGTTGGGAAGCTGGCCTTGTGTCCCTCAGCATCACCCAGGGCTAGCCTGTGCTGGACACACGGTGGGTCATTTGCCAACACTGTGGTTGTGACACCAAGGCGAGCCGCTGGGCTCTCTCTTCATGTGTGACCAGTGGGCACTTGCCCAATGTCACTCAGCAAGTTGGGAACCTGAACCCAGGCCCTGACCTGGGGCTGTCCCCAGACGGGGCCAAGAATGACTTTCCCCCTTGGGGTTCCAGAGGGCCTGGCCGCAGGCTGAGGGCTGCCCCCTGCCACCCGCTGCCCGGCCTCTGCGGGTCCCAGCTGCGTGCAGCTGCAGAAGGGCTAGGCCAGTGGCTGCAAACTGGCCTCCTGAGCTAAATCTGGCCCATCGGCATGTTGTATTTGGCCTGCAAGAGGGTTTAAAATTTTTTAAAACATTTGAGCCAACATTTAAAGATTGGGAGAGTTTACATTTTAAAATCCGTATTTTTGGCTTCTACTGAAATTTTGGGAGATTTGGCAACTCCTGCCCACATTCCCACGTGGAAACAGTTGGGGAGCGGGGAAGCAGCTGCCCCTCCAGAGGCGAGAGAGGCGCTGTCCAACACCCAAGCGCGTCCTACCAGATGGGGAGACCGAGGCCCGGAGGGTGGAGTGACTCGTTGAGGCCACTCGGTGGGAAAGGCCCTCAGGCAGAATGCAACCACAGCTCTGAGGACTTCTGGACCTGGCGTTCAGGGTCTTGTCACAAATCCCACCCAGCCAGCTTCTCCCTCCAAGACCCTAGCCCCATCCCTCCCACTCTCTTCTTCCGAACCTTTCATTCTCAGGAAATGGCCGGCTCGGGTCATTCACCCTATAGTATGAGTGAGCCTTGGTCCCAGGTCTGTGGACAGTGACGGCTAGAGGTCCCAGAGACCTTCTACACTGGTTTCTTCTTTGCTGGACAATGAAGGGGGGGACCAGGGTCACCCATGGCCACTCAGCCTGATGGCACAGAGACAGAATGGAAATCCGGGGTCCACCCCTAGCTTGTGGCTTCCTCCCTGAAGTGGTTAGTGGTGAAACTCCAGGCATTGTCCTCAAGAAACGGCCTACAGGTTGATGACTGGACGCCACGGGTCTGCCCTGCTCCCCCAAAGCTTCACGTCCACCCTGGGAACTGTTCTAGGGACACAGGCTTGTCCAAACTGGGAAGGCAGGGGACACGCAGCAGAGGAACTATCGTCACCCTCATCGCCACTGTCATCCCAGGGACTGAGTTCCTGCTGCGTGCCAGGCCCCCTTCACCCGTCATCTCTAACCCCGGCCCCACACGGGCAGACATGGAGCGGGCCGTGGCCTGCTGGGCTCAGCCGTCTGAGGCTCAGTTCTTGGTCTGCGAGATGGGCCCACTCCTAATCTCTCTCACTGTCTTATGCTGAGTATTTGGTGGGAGGCTGGAGCTGAGGGGGCCCAGGGTGGGTGCCCACCATGCGATATGGCCCCGGGGGGGGGTGGAGTCAAGGTAGGAACTGATGCCCAGCTCCTGCTCCAGGGAGCCGATGCCAGCCGCTTGGGCAGGACGCTCCTGGCCGGGCCCTAGCACAGAGCCTCACACCCCCAGCACCCGCCGTTGAACTCTGATGGTCCCCAATGCCCTGAGCTGCCTGGCAGCCCCGAGAGACACGTCGGAGGAGCCTTAAGACAAAATCCTCCAGAGGCCTGGGCGTCACGGGGCTCCCCTCGGGCCCAGCGGTCCCCAGAGTGAAGTCTGCGAGGTGTGCAGACCCCACAGGGGCAGAGCGGGGGCCCTAGGTCGCCAGGCCCTTGTGGAGGAGACTGGGGACATGATGCTCCTGGGTTCCTGCCGGATGCTTTCCCCGTGACAAGGCAAAGGAAAAATCACACCCCTGACACTGCCTTCTCACGGCTCGAGAAACTGAGGCCCAGGGGGGCGGGTGACCCAGCCAAGGTCACACAGCAGGCAGCAGACCCTTGAGCTGACCGAGTCCACCTCAAGCTGAGAACTCGGGGCGTGCTCTGCGAACTCTTGCCGTGACCAAGAGCTAGAACGGCGCCAGGAAACAGTCCAAAGCCATCGGCCATCACGCTCGCTCAGAATTTTGTTTTTAAAACAACCTACCCCACAAAATAAGCCATTTTGGGGGGGCTGGTCGAGATCCCCACCAACCTTGCCTTGCAGCCCTCACCTCCATCCTATGCTGGGAGAAGTTGGGATGGAGGCCCTGGGGACAGAGGCCCTGGGGACAGAGGCGGCGTCCCCAACAGCCCATGAGGATGCACCCTGGCCCCAGGGGACACAGATGTTTCGGGGGACAGAGGGCAGTACTGAGGCTGGGGTGCCAGCACCCAGGGTGCCGCCGCCCTGATGCTCTGCACTCGCCCATCTCCAGGACAGCTCCGGTGTCCCGGAGTCTCTCCGCCCACCTGCCCGAGGCTCCGGTGTCCCGGAGTCTCTCCGCCCACCTGCCCGAGGCCGTGTGTGTGTGTGTGTGTGTGTGTGTGTGTGTGTGTGTGTGTGCACCGAGGCGCTGAGACCCGCATTTAGATCCGAGGACGACCGTCAGAGCCCAGACTACTCACGTGACCCGGAGCAAGCACAGCCCCTCCCCCAGAGCCCCAGCTTCCAATGTCAGGAAATGGGGGCAGTGATGAAGGACACGCACCCACCTACCTGCCTGACGGGACTGTGACAGCCTACCCCACGTGGAGGGTGTCTGAGGTTCGAAAATTCAAAGGCATAATACGGAATCCCATGGTAAAGGGCTGAGCGCTCGGCGGATGGGTGGCGATGTGATTGTTATTGCTCAGGCACGCTCAGTCCTGCCTGCCTGCCCCAGAGCTGGAAATTTCACCTTAGAGATTCATTCTTTTGGCACTGAAGTCTTCCCTGTTGCAGTTGTTAAGAAAAAGGTGGTTGGAAACTCGGAGCGGGTCAGCCGGGGACTCGTGGGGAAACGGTGCTCTGAGGGGGCAGGGAAGGGGCCGCAGTGGACCTCTGCCCCGCTGGCTGCGGGGTGCGGGGAGCAGGGGGTGTGATCTGGGGTTGAGACTCACCCGGCTTGCAGGCTGCCAGGGGGAAGCAGCTTGGCTTCCACGCTCGCCGCTGCCCACGTGAGGCCCACCGGTCTCCGCCACCCGGCCCGGCCCCACTCTGCTTGTCGCCTGGGCTGCTGCCTCTGAGGACAGCGGCGGGCTCAGGGCCAGGGTCTTCTCTGGGGCTGCAGCTCCCGTGAGCGGCTCCCGGGCCAAGCCTGGGCCTCGCGCACCTGAAGGGGGCTCTGGACTGCGGCCTCTGAGCCCCTGGAAGGCTTCCAGGGTCCCGGGGTCCAGCACCCGGACAGTGACCTCATCCAGGAACCTCGAAAAGGGCAGCCTGGCCTCCCGTCGCTGGCCCAGGCGGGCGAGGGGGCCGGTGGCGGGCGCGCGGCCCGGGCGTGGGGACTCCGGGGCAGACAGCCGGCCCGGTGACACCCGTGTCTCCTCTCCACCGGGCCAGGCTGCCCAGCTGGGGAGGGACATGAGGCCCTCGGGGCTCCGACCCGCGCTGGGGCTCAGTTTGCAGCTTTGAAGGTCCTCGCTGCAGGTTTCCTTCCTGGGGGCTTCGGCCCTGGGTTCCACGGGGGCGCCATGGCCGCCCGGCCTGGGACTGCTGGGGTCAGGGCGCCGGGCTTTGGAGCTGGTCCCCGAGAGCATCCCTCTTAGTCCACGGTCAAGCCTCTCCCAGTGCCTCACTGACCCCTCTTCTCCCCCACGGGGCTGGGATCCCTACATCCTCTTGGGGCGTCAGGGCCGCCCATCCCTCACTGGCCAGAGCGATCGGCCGAATGCTCGCCTGCCCATCATCGATCCAGAGAGCATGGGGCGGGGCGGGAGGGGGGAGGGGGGAGCTCTCACCCCTGAATCGATTCTCACTACATCGGGGCTGGGCTTCGGGGCTTAGAAAGTGCCAGAGAGGACAAGGTCACGTCCTGGGCTCTGCCTCTGCCTGGGGAGGCAGTCTGCACCGGATGAGCACCTGCCGAGGCCCCGGCCTGGGCCTCAGATGCTCCACACACGGCATCCCGTGGTGTCCCCTGGGGCGCTGGCCACGTCTGTACGGTGGTGATGGCCACCACGACAGGCCTGGACCTGTCACATCACAGTGGTGATGGCCACCACAACAGGCCCGGACCAGGGCCTGAGGCGGGAAATTACAGCTGCACCGGGCTGGCAGGTGCAGTGTGGTGGGGACTGCTGGTTGCCCGCTGTTCCCACCTTCTTCCTTAGGGAAGAACCCTCATTTTAGTGTGGGAGGCAAGGCACGTAGCTGAAAAAACTGCATTTCCCAGGCTCCTTTGCAGTCAAGGGTAGCCAATGAGATAAACAGAATTGAGTGTGACTTCTAGGAGAGCTCAGCAAAAGGGATCAGATGGCTTGCCTGTATCCTTTCTGCTCCCACTCCCCACCCTCTTGCTTCCTACCTGGAACGTGGAAGTGATGGTTGGAGCTGTTACAGCGCTATCACACCGTGAGGCAAACTTGTGGCAGAAGCCATATGTAAAAAATGGAGGAGCAGAAAGACCAAAGGAACCTGGGTTCCTTTCAGGGTGGCGTCATCACACCTGTACCACGGCCTCTGCTTCTGGCACTTCCTTAACTTGAGAGCAATAACCCGCTGTCTTATTTAAGCCGTGGCTACTCCCAGCCTCTGTCCTAGCAGCTCGGTGACACACGGGATGCGGGGAGGAGCAGCAGCTGACGACCCTGTGAGGCCGGAGCGTTTGGCACGTGCGGGCCCAGGGCGCAGTCAGGTGGGGGCAGGCGGGGAGGCGAAGGCGGAGCCGGGCCTCGGCTCTTCCTCCTCTGTGTGAAGGGGGATGGGACTGTCCCTGGTGTCTCAGGAAGCCAGGGGTCCGGGCAGGACTCCTTCCTGGGATCTAGCTGCATGAGCCAAGGGAAGGTGTGCTGGGGGGCGGCAGTCCCTGGCCCTTGGCTGGCCAGCTGGTGGCCACGGCCACCCCCAGCGCTGGCCAGCAGCGCTGCTCGGAGCATGGCCTAGGCTCTCCTTGGCACTGCCTGCTCGTGGCTGTGCCCTGGGGCCCCGCCTACCTAGCAGTGCCTGGACACCTCACATCAAGTGCTGGGGACCCCTTCTTTGCTGGGCTCAGCTTCACACCTCTCTGGATGACCTGTAGTACCCCTGACCGAACGTCTGAAAAGCTCCATGAGCTCAGCTGCCCGAGACTGGACGGGAGCTGCACGGACCCCTCCCCGTCCCTCTTCCCTGACCCCACCCCTAAGCACCAGTTCCGGCGAGCCTGACCGCTTCCCTCTATCCCACCATCACCTTGCTGGTTCCGGGTGCCACCATGCCTCACGGGGACACCTGCAATCACCCCTCCCCACGGCCCCGACCCCATCCCACAAACATGCCAGCATGAATTTTTAAAATCACAGACCAGATGACCAGACAATGTCCTATTTCATGTACCCCACAAGGCTCTGATAATCCAGTGTCTTCTGTCTTTGCTACTGTGCGCCACGCCCCATCCCACCCCCTGAAGTTTCTGTCAAGTTCTTAAACAGTGCCAAGCTCCATCTGGCCTCAGGGCCTTTGCATTTGCTGCTCCCTCCACCAAGAGCACTCTGACCTCCTCTGCCCGCGCCCTCCTTCTCATCATCAAATTCCCACCGAACTTCCAGGGCGCCAGTTCAACAGCCTGTCACCTTCCACCGCCCGTGCTCGCAGCCTGGGCCTGCTCACCTCTGGCGGCCTGGGCCGCCTCTCCTGGCACGGCAGCCCTGCCTCTCATCTGTTCCACCTTCCACCGCCCGCAGGTGCCCTGCGACGGCCCCTCGTAACCCTGCTCTTCTCACACGGTGGCCCCCTACTGCAGCTGATACGCTCGTGATCATTCGCTTATCACCTGTGTCCTCCTCAAATGCAAGCACCACTCCATCCCAGGTCTCCGCACGGGGCCAGGCACAGGGCAGCGGCTCAGCGAGCAGTTCTCGAATGAATGTGGAAGCGGACGCATCACAGGTGCAGGCGGTCCGACGTGGACCCCCTTGGGCTGGGCACAGTGAGGAGAGTACAGGGAGGGCCGGTGGGCTCTTGGGAGGGCCACAGTGTCCCCCCTGCAGTCCCCTGAGGGCCACCTTTTTATACCTGGACAATGCCCTCCACAGCAGCACATCCAGCCCCTTCTCTGTCACCAGTGAGAACAGGGCTTGGAGGCCGGCAGATACAGGGTCAAATTCCTCTCCAGCAGCCAAGCAGGACCCTGGGCAGTCACATCCCCTCATTGCACAGGGACAGAGCAATTCCCAGCTCACGGGCAGCAGTGGGAAGAGGACACATACTGGGCGCCTTTAACACGGAGCCTGGCACCTAGTAGGACCTCAGGGTTCATCAGGACGGGGCTCTGATTTGTCCATTCCCCAGCTCGTATGGTTGCAGGAGTGTTCTCAGGGCCTTGGCCAGCCGGTCCTCTGAGCCTCTCCCAGAGTTGCCGGCTGCATCAGACAAGTTCCCGTTGTCATAACAACCCACTGGCTCTCAGCCGCCTGGGCCCGAGGCCCTGGAGGGTGCTGTCGGCTGCCGTGCTCGCGGCCTGGGCCTGCTCACCTCCGGCGGCCTGGGCCGCCTCTCCTGGCACGGCAGCCCTGCCTCTCAACTCATCTGTTTCAGCCCCACTTCCTGCGCCCCACCGTGTGGCCCCCCTGGGCTCTGTGCTGGGCATGGACATGCACTGTCGCCCGTATCCTTGCCAGCCCTGTAAGGTGGGGCGGCCCTGAACTCTGTTTTATGCTCAAAGGAGCAGAGTCTCGGGGAGGCGAAGTGACTTGTCCGAGGTCACTCGGCTCAGACGCGGCAGATCTGGCCTAGGAGCCCCAGAGGTCATGCACTCACACCGTGCCCTCTCCAGGACCCCCTCCGCCCCTCCACCACTGCCTGCCCCTTCCCCTCACTCCCATGGGTGGGAAGCTGGCCTTCATGAGCTCTGAGAGGAGGGACACAGCTGTCATTGCCTCCTGGGGCTGGCACAGGAAGAAGACCCAACCTTAGGGCGCTGGCGGGACCCTGAGGGATGGGCACGCTGGGCATCCGCTAAGAGCCCCAAAGCTCCTTTAATTCTCCTAAGCTTACTGCCTAAGCTGGGAGTTGCCGTCCACTTCACAGAGGAGGGCATGGGCTCTGAGGGTACCTGGCGAACCGCCATGGCTTGCCTTGTGCCGCGGCCTTCAACAGACAGGCGCGCTCGCCTTTCGTAAGCCTCTCTCGTTTCCCTGCAGGAGTTTTTACTACCATCCCCCTTTCACGGATGGGGACTTCAAGGGTCTGAGAATCCTCACACTTGTTCTTTTAACCACTTGGCCTCCTTGCTTCTGGATATTTCTGTGCTGGCCCGAGAACCCTCAAGGGTGGCCACATACCTTAGCTGCTTCGAGGCCCCAGCATCCCACACATGCTCTGTGCAGTCCAGATCTTCCAAGAAGTACCCCCCCACCCCGGAAGTCCCTGCAAGAGTCCCCGCTGATCACCCGTCTCTACAAGAGGCTGCACTGTGGCCTCGTCGCTCCCTGAGTGTGTCTTCCGGCAACGGTAACTGGAGAGGCCTAAGGCCCCCCTCGCCCCAGCCCTGCAGCCTCCCTGCTACAGTGTCATGTAGCAGGGACAGGGGGTTACGTGAGCAAGATACCAGCATCTAGGGAATACAGGTGTTCCACTCATCCAAGCACCTGTCCACCCCGTAACCATCCAGCCGTTGGCATGTACCTTCCATGCATCAGAGCACGCTTCCATGCTGGTACCTGCCATCTGCTGACACGTTCTCAGCCATCTACTCGTCCTGTCATTCCCGTACCCATCCATCCACCCAGGCGTCCATGCATCCTTCCCTGTCTCTCGTATCCGTGCCTCCATCTCTCCACCATGGATGCATCCATCTACCGTGTCCATTCACGCACTGATCCACCCTTCCATGCTTATATCCATGCGTTCACGAACATACAGATGTGCACCTACCCGTCCATCCACCCGTCCATTCCTAGTCCCATCATCTTACTGACATCATTCAAGTCCTCACCCATCTACCCCAGCACCACGCTTTGACTACATCCATTTACCACCCATCCTCTCACACTAGTCCTGATTCCATCCGTCCCTTTATCCATCCGGTGACATCTATCCATCCATTTTAGATCCATCCCATTCATACCTATCTTGCCACGTGCATCAGAAATACGTCTTCCCATCTGTCAATCCACCCGTGTATCCATCGTTGATATCTTAGTCTATTCATCCGGTCCTGTATCCTTATCTATTCCTCCATCCATCCTCCCATCCACCCCTGTCTATCTCACCATTTACATCCATCAGTCTCTCCTCTTGTCTATCTGTTCCTCTAGCTTTCTACCTATCCATCCACTGCTCTGTCCTGCTGCGTGCCTCCCATCCTCGTCTGCCGTCTACCATCCATCCGCCATCCGCTTCAGTCTACCCACATTGCTTCTCCACCCGCGTGCCCCATAATCCCTGTGCACACCTCCCGCAGCATGACAGGCACTTTCCACACCCGTCTTCACCAGCCAGGGCCCAGCCTGGGCCCATCTCCCTCCCCGACTTCGTTCAGGTCCTGCTAGTTAAAAAATGACTGCCGATCCGTGGTCCGGTTCAGAACTGGGCACTAGTTGATCCCAGGTAGCCCTCAGCGGCTGCTGTACTGGCCTCCAGACCATGGCCTGCTGGGGCTGTGGCCACTGTTGGGTCACCTTCCTAGCTGGGGGGGCGGGAAAAGCCAGGGACACCTACTGCATTGGTCAGCGTCCAGATGTCTCGACAGACTGAGCTCTTGAAGGGCTCGCGTAAGTGGCCCCAATGGACGGCACGGAGTGGGGTGCATTTGGAGAATATGCGAGGTGAATGTAGAATTCACTCATTCATTCATTCATTCGTTCACTATAATATTAGACCCATAGAGACAGCTCTGGCCAGCTTCTCCCCCCACAGCCTCCCTCCCGCCTGTGTCTGCTCTAGGGCCGCAGAAGTCTGACTGGGAGAGCTGCGGAGCCCAGACGCTGAGCCCAGAGAGGGCTGGGGCCTTGCTTGAGGTCACACAGGGAACCCAAGACCCCGGACTCCTATGAGGCCTCCCTCCCAGGCTGGTCACTAGCAGGAGGGGGAACCAGGAAGGGACTCTGGGGGGGGTGCAATTCCAGGCCAACAGAGTGAGCCTGGGGGTCACTCCTGGTTTTGCCCCAGGGATCTTTACCTACTTTGAGGGGAGAGGCCACTTCTCCCTGCCCCAAGGCTATGCCCTTGACCTCCGGACTCCAGCAGGACCGAGCCTCTCCTGATCCCTGGACTCTCCCCCTCACGCCCAGGCCTTGGCCTGCGCTGCTCCCTGGACACACCTGTTCAGCTTCCACTCAGCCCTCGGGCCTCATGAGCCTCCTGGAATCTGGAAAATTATATGTAGACTGTCAACGAACAAGCCATGGATTCACGGACTGCTCTCATTCCCTCTCCTTCCCTCCCTCCCATTCATTCATTCATTCTTCAACATCGTAAGGACCTACAGGAGTAGAGGAACCACTTCCAAGTCATGTGGTGATGATGTGTGGCTGGCACATAGTAGGTGTTCAATAAATGGCAGCCGTGTGTGGGCCAGACCCCGGGCCCGAGCCTTTGAGAGTGGGTGGGATCATGTTCCAGACTGCTCTGACTCACTTCTCCTCCCTGACCTGGCAATGCCCCCCTCCCCACGCCAGCCCACGGAAGGCCCGCTTCACGGACCGAGGCTCCAAACAGCCCTCGACTTCCCCACTCAGACCCAGGTGCGAGCAGCTCCAGGTTCCGATGCTACGAGGAACACAGAGCACAGGGGATCTATAAATATGAGGCGATCGCTCAGAAAGGGTCCCCCCGCAGCCCCGCCGCGCCCCAGCCGGCGAGCGAGCAGCCGGGAGGAAGCCGCATCTGCCACCGAGCTCGCTTCTCTGTGCCGCCCTGATTACAGTGAGAGTCAGGAAAATTAAGGGTTTTCGGGGATGCTGCCAGGGCCCGTGCTGCCGCCTCCCCGCCCTGCACATCACAGATGCCAGGCAGAGCCGCCTCCCCGAGCCGCTTGCCCCAGCCAGCAGTGCCACACACGGCCTGGCAGAGTCTGCACACCACAGTTTATAAGGGGCTTTCTCCCACAGTCCTCCCTGGCCCTGGGAGTAGGAAGGGCCTCTGCTGTGGTTGGTGGGAGCCGGGGCCCAGAGAAGGGAAAGGACCTGTCCAGGGCGGCAGAGATCTAGGGCGCCGGGGCCTCAAAAGGAGCGAGACCTGTGAAGACCCTGTCCCACGCACGGCCCAAGGCCTTGACCCTTGGTCTGCAGGTGAAGTGACCTTGGCCATCCAGGCCTCCACATTTGCAAGAGCTCCTCATTCAGCCACCCCCACTCACTCTGGGGTGCCTACTCCAATCCTATCCTGCTGGCTCAGGAGACTCCAGGATATCACCCACGCTATTCCTGCCCCCAAAGAACCACACTGGCGATGGGGTGTGGCCCAGACGAGGAAGGAAATACCTCTACACCAGGCAGGAAGCGGAAACGCTAGGGCAGAAATTCCCATCCAACGTGCTGGGCTCCAGAGCACACTAGCCGAGCGGCCCTGGGCCAGCCCTGGGCCTCAGTTTCCTCTCCTGTAACTGAGGAATGAACAGTACCCGCCTTGCAGGTGCTGAATGAGAGAGAGGGTGTCTGGGGCTGGCGCGCGCCCACGCTCTGCACACGCTCCATGAACCCGCCCCGGTCCAGCCTTTTTCGGGCTCCCGGGGCTTTCTCGGTGGCCCGCCTCCCCCAGCGGGGTCTGGCCCTGCCCCCTGACGCAGGGCAGGAGGAGGCCTGCCTGCCCGCGGGCGCAGCGGCGAGTCCCAGACCCTCCGGCCTGCCCTGGCTGCCGCTCCAACCCTCCCTGCCGCCGCGGCGACGCGCGTGGTGGGGGTAAGGACCCCGCCAATGGGCCCCAGGAGCCCGGACCGGCGCTCTGGGGACAGGACGGCGCGCGGAGGCCGAGTCCCCGCCCCGCCCCGAGCGTGCCCGGCTCCCCAGAGTGCGCGGCCGGCTCCCCGCGGCCAGCGAAGCGTCCATGGCGGGGCCCTGGCCCACCGGCGCGGGAGGGGGCGCCGCGGGGCGGGAGAGGAGGCCGGGGGGGGCCCGGCCGCCTCGGTCGCCGTGCGGAGACCGCCCCGCGGCGTGGGTGGCCCCGCCCCGCCTCCGCGCCGGTGCCCGCGCCGCGCCCTCCCGGCTCGCAGGTACTCACCGCCCGGCGGAGCCGGCCGGGCCGCCGGCCGCCCGTCCACATGGCCGCGGGCAGCTGCCGCTCGCCGCCGCCGCCGCCGCCGCCGCCGCCCCGGGCCCGCGCCCTGCCCGCCGAGGCCGAGCGCTCCCGGAGCCGGCGCGGCCGGGGCTTCCCCACCCCGCCCGGCTTCCCGCAGGGAGCGCCCGCCCCCCGCCCCCAGCCCGGCTCCCCGCCAGCCCCGGCCCCGCGCAGCCGCGGCTGGATCGGCGGCTCCCCCCGCAGCGCCCAACCGGGGCGCACTCGGGGGGCGCGGGGCCGGACCCCGGTGCTGGGTGCCACGTGGGCGCCGCAGCCGGGAAGGAATGGCGGCGGGTCAGGGAATGAATGAACCGTGCGAGCGTGAATGGCGGAGCACATGAATGAATGGGTGCGGGGCGCGCGCAAGGGGGAACGAATGAATGAGGAATGAATGCACGAGGGGAACCGTTGAGGCCAAGAGTGAATGAGCCCCTAAAGCCGGAGGCCCTCAGAACTGACCTGTCCAACCTATTCAGCCATTCATTCGGTCCCTCGGCATTTATTGGACGCCTGCTGTATACCAGCCCTGCTCTAGGCCTGGGGATATGGCGGCAAACAAGCCAAGTGCCTGCCTACCCTGCTGGAGCTCACGTATTTCAGAGGTAGAAACTGCAGAGGTCGAAAGGGCTTGTCCCCGCCAAGCTACCCCTCCCCCCCACCTTGTCTGGGCTCCCTCCACCACCGCAGGTGCCTGACCTATCTTCCTCCTCTCCCTGACCCAGCGCGCCTGGAACAGGGTGGCCAAGTGACGGGGGAGGGTCTTCCTTCCCGGGAGTCTCGGGAAGGCGATGTGACCGCTGCAGGGTGGGTGTTCTTCCCGGAACCTCCAGCTAGAGCACCCCCTTCCTGCCCCCAGCAGAGCCCCCGAGGAAGGAAGGGTGCAGGTGAACCAAGCCCTCTCGTCCCTGAGGAATCGGGCAGGGTGATTCTGGTGGTCCAGGCCAGGCTGGAGCCCCCTCAAGAACCGGCCTCAGTTCTCCGGTCATCAGAGCATCCTGGGGGCAGCTGGGCCAGTCTGCCAGCCCAGCCGGCCCAGCAGCAGCCAGCACAGGAGGAAGGACGAAGGCGCTAGGAAGGCCCTGTGTGTGGGAAGGAGAGGTCACAAAGCCGATGCCCCGAACCCCGTCCTCACTCAGGACTTGGCCCATAGTTCACATGTGTTTATATCACTTCCAAGCGCAGGGCAGATGGAAAGATGCTGCCAGTGAAACTTGAGATATTTAAATTTTTTTTTTTTTACTGTGGTAACCTACATAACATAAAACTTAACCTTTTAAACCGTTTTAAGTGTACAGTTCAGCGACATTAAAGGCATTCATTGCTGTGCAACCACCACCACCGTTCGTCGTAGATTTTTTATGTCGGATCTTTGCAGTTTCTACTCACTCTCGTTTAATTAGGGGAGTAGGATGCTACATTCAGGCCCAGGACAGTGCTAAGAAAAGGCAGAAGACCAATAAAAAGGAGGCAGGAAAAGAGTGGCCCGCTGGAGCCTCACAGTGTCAGGTGAAGTCCTCTCTCTCCTCCTCCTTAGGCTGTGGGGACATCATTGGGTAACAAATGGAAAAAGGGGGTGCAGGGAGGTTTCCAAGCTCCTCAGGGGAGGGCGAACATCGGGGGACACTCTCTGCTTCCAGGTGTGCATGGGGCTACCTATGCTAAGGACAAAATGAGAGGCGGCAGCTCGGTGCCAAGCTGTCCACAGCCCGCCCACAGGGCCGTTCCGGGCTCACCATGGGGCTGGGCTCTGTTGGGACCTTGGCTTCGCCATCATGAGTAAGGAGGGCAGATGCGGACCTCCACTCCTGCCCTCTTGGGTTTGACATGGGTCAGGCCACCTGGAGGATCGGAGGCAGGGGTGCGAGGCAGAGGGAGTCCAGGAGAGCCCAGCCAGCCAACCCCTCCCCGCCCACCAGCCCTCCTGTCCCTGCCCTGTCCAAGTGGACAACGGTAGTGGTGGGGTGTAGACGGAGGTGGGGCTCTGCCCACACGTCCTCCCGGACTCTGGTCCGACTCAGATGGTGCCAGAACGTTCGCCATCCGCCCTGGCTTTGCGGCCGCCTGCGCTGCAGATGGCTGGGGAGGCGGGGGCGGGGCGGGGCGGTGGGGGCGGCCCGCGCCTCAGCTCAGGCAGCTCCCTCGCTTACTAGAGCTTGGGAAGGCCCCAGGAGAGCCCCTCCCCCATGCAAGACCAACTAGTCCCCACCCTGCAAGCCCTCTCTTGCCAGATGTCCCCCCCGCCTCCCCCTCCCCGGCTCCCAGATGCTGGGAGGAAGGGAGTGTAGCTGGCACTGGCTGTGGGGGAGGTGGCACCAGCTCCCTTTGGCAGATGAGAAAACTGAGGCTCAGAGAGGCAAAATCCCTTATCTAAGATCACTTAGTGAACAGGCTAAGCTAGGATTGGAATATCCTGGTCAACCTAGGCAGGCAGTCACCCCCATTCAAGTCTTGCCTTCCACAGGACTCGCCTCCAGGCGTCTCTGAGGAGAAGGTCCAGGTGGTGCAACCTGAAAATCCTTGCAAGGTGGGCTGGTCTGGAGAGGTCTCTGCAGCCAGTGAAACCGAAGCCTGGCGCACTGGTAGCACCCAGGCAGGCTTCCTGGAGGAGGTGGAGTTTCAGCTGAGGGTGGGAAGAAAAGATAAAAGTGGCAGGGCTTAAAAACCACACCCAAGGACTGTGTAGGCCCCTCGTCCCCAGGCTTTCTGCCCTCGTTTGGGCCTTGTTGACCGCCTTGGCCGCAATCCCCACCCCCTAGCTCTCAAACCCAGGCCCGGTTTTATTTTCTCCATGGCTCACAGCGGTCTCCCACGTTATCGGATTTATTTGTTTATGTGTGCACATCGATCCACCCAGCTGGAGTGTGCAATCCTGGATCGACAGGGGCGGGGCGCAGGATGAACACATGACGGGTGAGTGAGGGAGAGAGGGAGGGCTGGGGGGCCTGGGGTGACGCCTGGCTCCTGGTCCTGGTGGTTGAGTGGACAAGGCGGGGGCGGGTGAGGGCGCAGTCCCTGCAGACCCCCTACACCAGGTGCAGGCGCCCGGTCCCTCCCTGTCCCTCAGACCCCATAGTCAGCAGTCCTGTGGGCAGACCCAGCCTTCCTCTGCCTGCTGCCTGCCTCAGGGCGGGACTGAAGAAACTACTTGGAATGTGAGCTCTGGAGACCCGGCGGTGGGTGAGAGGTTTGCTCCCTCCACGCCCCTCACCCTGAGGTGTCCTTCCACGGAGCATCCGCCTGGAAGATGCCTCATTTCAGCTCCCCAAAGTGTCTCCCTTTGGAAACCTTCCCAGACTGCTCCGGGCTGGCCACCCCACCCCCACCCTCGCTGCTGGCCCTGCGTGGCTTGTCGCTGAATCCACACCTCACCCGAAAGGGGTTGTCTAGCACCCGCTTGACACCTCAGGTGATGAGAAATCCCTTGCCTCCCAAGAAGTCTCCATGGTTGGACGGTGGCCCAGAAAATTCTGATGTGCGACTTGTCCTTGGCTTCCCCGTAAGAACAGGGCTGTCCCCCGAGGAGGGACCCTCTGCTCTCCTGGTCGTGGGCCCAGCACTTGTCAGCAGACGGGGCAAGGGGCTGCTTCCTGGCAGGGGCTCCGCTGAGCTGAACCCTGTGTCCTCGAGGGGGACAGCCACCTCAAAGGACCCCCAGGGGACATTTGCACATGTTCTTCCTTCCTTGCTCCCTTGGAATGCAGCTCATTCGCTTTAAAAGGGCTTCTGGTCTCCACAGGGTGCCCCCTCCCCCAGAAGCCCTCCCCCGTCCCTAGCTGCTCTGTGTCTGTGTGCTCCCTGACGCTTTGCCGTGACCTCAGTGGGTGTCACTGCCTGGGGCTTTCCTTCTCTGCCACACAGTGGGCCCTGCAGGCAGGGCTGGCCCTGGTTCCGGGTGCCTCCCCCAGACCCATGGGGGCCTGACACCCAGAGCTGACGTGAGAGTTAACTGGACGAAAGAATGAGTGAGTGAGTGAGTGAGTGAGCATGGAAACACCGGGGGGCTGAACCCCAGCGTGCCGGGGAGCGAGGGCCGAAGGAGCCGCTTGGAGAGGCTCGGCACCCAGAGCTGACTCCAAGCAGGCGGTGGGCGGAGGCTGCTGCGGGGGCCTGGGCACCGGTGGGCACTGGGGCGGGGGGACGGAGCCTCTAAGCAGTGCGGGAGGTGGCAACTCGGCAAGAAGCAGAGCCTGGGGCCAGGGCAGCCTTGAGCTAGGCTGCCTGGAGGCCGGCGCCCAGCCTTCCAGGGCTCACCGGGCACCGCCCTGAGCGGTGTGGGTCACGGAGGAGGCCAAGGCCGAGGCAGCGCGATGGGCCAAAGGGTGAAAGCCGAGGCTGCCTGGAGCTGGACGGGCCCTCACGCCCGTCAATCCCAGCCCAGGGCTCCTCCCTCCCTCCAGGGAGCCCCACCGGCTCCCACTTGCTGCCCCCACCTTTGAAACCTGCCTTCTGTCTGTTCTGAGCCCTGGGCGGGGTCCCTGGTAACCTTCGCACTCTGTCCCTCTGTTGCTGTAGAGCTTACGATGGCTCCCTACTGCCCGACACGTCCCATCCGGCACACGAGGCCCTCCGTGGCCTTTCCTGAGGTGTTGACGTGACTGACACCCGTGACGAGCCAAGGGTCTTCTGCCCCTCACGTCCCCTCCAGACCGCCCAGCCCCGCCCAGCCCCCCGCGCCCACTCAGCCTCGTCTCCTCTTGTCTCTGCTCAGAACAGGAGGCTACACCCTCCCAAAATAGAAGCTCATGTGATCCTGAGCCCCTGGGATGGTGGGGGTGGGCAGGGGAAGGGTCTGCACGGAGCCACTTCCTGTCCCTCGGGACACACCTGGTTTCACCATTTCACCCTTGAATGGCTGTCAATTCTCTTCCAACCAGATGGTGGCCCCTCATGGGTGTGGCTACGTCCCTTCTCTCTGGCTCCCACCCAGGACAATTCCAGGCCAGGTACGGGTGGCCTGTACGTCCCCAGATGTCCAAACAGCCTCTGGCCTGGGCACCAGGAGACCTGGGTCTGGCCCTGCCTGCCCACCACCGCCCCCGCAAGTCCTCCTCCTCCCCGGGCTCTGCTTTCTCTCCTGTAGAGTGGGAGCCTGCCACCCACCTGCATCTCCTGTGACTGTTCAGAAATTTTTCACTAAGCTGCAGGGCAGAGCGCTGGACAGGGCAGGCTGTGTCCTGGAGGAGTTTGCGGTCTCAGCCCTGGGAGCCCCCACCCTGGGGCGCAGCCCTCTGTGCCGGGCACCGCACTCCCCGGAGAGGGAGGCCAGGCGGTGGCAGGGCTGCACCCCCGGGGGCAAGGAGGGGTCTCTCGGTGAGAACGGAGTGGCAGAGGCAGCCGCCAGTTTTCCCCACCCCACTGGGCCGAAGAATGATTTCTGCTGATTTCTCTGTGTGCCTGCCGGTTCCCGTGCCCGTGAGAGACCTAGAGGTGGCCAGAACAGTGGCCGCAGCAAGCCTCAAGGTCACATGGTGGTAGGGACACCCGCTCAGGCCGCAATGGCAGGGCTGGGGGCAGGAGAAGCACTGGACCAGGCGGGAGCTCCTCCCAAGCTCTCCGTCTCTCTGCGCTGGTGACCCCCAGGCTGGGGCAGTGGGTCGCCCTGGGCTGCACACATCAAACGCAAAGAAAGGTACGCGGAGCCTCCGCCCTGAGCAAGGCGTCCCCGAGGGGGTCAGGGAGACGGGCTGCAGGGAAGTGGAGCGGCCGCCACTTGCACGCTGCGTCTGTCACAGTGCCCTGCCTTTCCCCAGAGCCACTGGCCTTGCTTGTCCGCAAACAGGGCCAGCCAAGTTGGGGGTTAGGGAGGGGATGTGATGGTCCCTGTGCAGAAGGGACAAGAACTGGGTGTTCACTTCGGGGTGGTCACTATGGGAGACACAACCAACTTCCCCCGCCTGAGGATGCTGGAGGGAGGAGTGTGAGGTGGGGTCCCACCGGTTCCCCGAGCCCCGTGTGCCCCTCTGGGGCCAGTGGGGTCACTGACTGGGAGACGGGTAGGACAATGCTGACCTGATTTGCCCAGGACTGAGGGGTTCCTGGGCCATGAGACTTTGGCGTTAAAATGCAACGGTCCTGGGCAGACCAGGCTGGGGGACCCTAGGCAGGATAAAGAACTTTCGGTGGTTCAGAGTAAGAAGTTAGCCTGGGAGGCAGCGAGGGCTCCACCACCAGAGGGAATCAAGTGTGAGGAAGGGTTTGCCTCTCACAGCTGGGAGGGGGGCGTCTAAGACCACCTGCTCCAAGGTTCTGCCGGGAGCCGAGGACACGCCGAGGGGCTTGGGGGCTTGCCCTGGTGGGATTGCCCCCCTGGGACCCAGTCCTAGATCCTGCTCCACCTCAGGGCTGGCCTTCCCCAGACTTGGGGACTGTCTTGGAGATCTGCCTCTTAGTCCCCTCATTGCCTGTCTCTCTGTGGCCAAACAGCGGGGGTGGGGGGGTGCAGAGAGTGCTGGGGGTGGGGCTCAGCTCGGCTTCACCGTCCCCCGGGAGAGGCCATGTGCGGCTCTTCAGAGGCTTAGCTTCCACATCTGTAAGATGGCATAGTAACCCCTTCTCCGCAAGATGTGTTGGCCCTGGCCCCTGGCCTGTGGGAGATCCCATGGGATCACGGCCACTCCCAGGCACTGGGCCGGGGAAGCAAGGAGCTGGAAAACTAATGGAGCCACGTTGAATCCTAGCCCTTGCTGAGCAGGAGGGCAGAGGCTGGCGAGGGCCTCCCAGGCTCTGGTTAGCCCCGTGGCCCTGGACTCAGTCCCCAGGGAGCCTTAACTCTGCGACTGCTCAGGGGGTGGGGGAAGATGTGTCTCCTATCCGGGCTGCTCCCTCCCTCGCTAACAGAGCCTTGCTTTGGGGTCAGAGGCACGCGCCCAGCTGAGGACCGCATCTTCCAGCCGCCCTTGCAGCTAAGGCCTGAGAAATCATATAGAAATTGTTAAAGGGGACATTTTTGTTGTTGTTTTGTTGTTGTTTACAGCTTTATTGAGACACAAGTGACTTACACTACATTGTTCATACTTACAACGCACAAATTGATAAGTTTCAACATACGTATGTATCCTCGTGAAGCCGTCACCACAATCGAGATAGCAAATATTTCTACCGACTGTAAACGTTTCCTTATTCCTCACGCCCATCCCCAGGCAACTGCTGATCTGCTTTCCACCATTATAGATTAGTTCGCATTTTCTAGAGTTTTACGTAAGTGGAATCATACAGAATGTTCTCTATGTCTCTCATTTCTGGCCTCTTCCACTCGGCATAACGATTTTGAGGTTCGCCCATGTTGTGTGTATCAATAGTCCATTTCTTTTTGTTGTTGAGTCATATTCTACCGTATGAATACGCTGTAATTTGTTTATCCGTTTGCTTATGAATGGACATTTTGGTTTTTCCAGTTTTTGGCTATGCTAAGCAAAGCTGCTATGAATGTTTGCATCCAAGTCTTCACGTAGACACACGCTTTTATTTCTCTTGGGTAAATACCTCCGCGTGGAATGGCTTGGTCATATGGTAGGTGCGTCGCTAACTTGTTAAAAAACTGCCAAACTGCTTGCAAAGTGGTTATGCCATTTCCCATTTCCATCAGCAAAGGAGAGGTCCAGCTGCTTCGCATCCTTGCCAGCGTTTGGTATGGTCAGCTTTTTTCCATTTTAGCCCCTCATCATAGGTGCGTAGTGATATCCCATTATAGTTTTAATCCTCGTTTTCCTCATGACTGGTGATGAGAATCTACTTCAGTGAAGTGTCTTTGGCCTGTTTCTTAGTTGGCTTGTTTGTGTTATTATTATTATTCGGTTGTAAGCATGCTCTGTACATTCTGAACACGAGTTCTTCGTCAGACACTCGCTTCACCCATAGCCCTTCTCAGTCTTTGCTTGCCTTTTAACTCTCTTAAAGGAGTCTTTTGAAGATAAAAGTTTTGATTTTAATAAAGTCCACTTTATCAATTTTTTCTTTTAGTTTCTGTTTATTGTGTTAAGAAAAGTTTCCTAACCTATAGTTTATTGCTAGTATATAGAAGTGCCATTGACCTAATGTCTGGTCATCTTGCTAATCTCACATATCGATTCTAATTGCTTTTTGGTAAATTCCTTAGATATTTTTACATAGATGAGCATGACATCTGCATGTAAGGACAGTTTTACTTCTTGCTTTATAATCTATATGACTTTTATTTTGCTTTGCTTTGTTTTCTTGCCTTATTGCACTGTCTAGGATCTCCATCATAATGCTGAGTAGAAATGGGGAGCGTGGACATCCTTTCTTTGTTCTGTCTTAAGGGGCAAGCTTTGAATTCTTCACTACTAAGTATAACAACTTACTATTAAGCTGTCACATTTTTCTTAGGTGCCTTTACCAGGTTGAGAAAGTTCCTTTCTGTTTCAAGTTTACCGAGTCTTCATTAGGAATAAATAGAAGTTGAATTTTGTCAAAACATTTTTTGCATCTGTTGAGATAATCGTGTTTTTTTTTTCTTTTTTCTTTTTTAGTCTGTTAATATACTAGATTACACTGATTTTCAAATCTCATATTGCTGGGAAAAAACCCACTTTGACATGATGTCATTCTTTTTATATTTTGCTGAATTCAATTTTAAAACATTTTGTTAATAATTTTTGTGTCCACATTCATGAAGAATATTAGTCTCTACATTTCTTCTCCAGTAATGTTGTTGTCTAATTTCGATATCAGGGTAATTCTGGCCTCAAAGATGAGTTGAAAGGTTTCCTCCTCTTCTATTTTTTTTTGAAAGAGTTTCTTTAGAATTAGTATTATTTCTTCCTTAAGTGTTTGGTAGAATTTTGTTTTTTATTTTCTAAAAATAGTGGACACTATTTTTTCTAGTGTCCACTATGATTTGTTCTTTGGCCCATGATTTACTTAGGAGTGTGCTGTTTAGTGTTCCAATGTTTGGTGATTTTCTTTTATTGATCAGAAAAGCCATCTAGATTTGGAATTTTCTTTGTGGAAGATTTTAAACTACAAACGTGATTTATTTAATAGATGTAGGGCTATTCAGAGATCTATTTATTCTTGAAAGAGCTTTAATAGATTATATCCTTCCAAGAATATGTCCAGTTCACCCAAGATGTCAAATTTGTTGACATAAAGTTGTTCCAAATAATCATTTCTTATCCTTTCAACATCTGTAGGATCCATAGTGATGTCCCCTCTTCTCACCTCTGATATTGGTAACATATGTTCTCTCTTTTTCCTCCAGGTCAGTCTAATTAAAGGTTTATCAATTTTATTAACTTAAAGAACCAGTGTTTGGTTTCATTAATTTTTTATTGTTTTAATGTTCGCTATTTCACTGATTTCTGCTCTTTATATTTTTCTTTCTTCTGTTTACTTTTGGTTTTTTTTCATCTTTTCTCTAGTTTCTTAAGGTGAAAACTGAGATTATTAATTTCAGACCTTTCTTATTTTATAATATAAGCACGTAGTGCTATCTCTTTCCCTTCAACTATTACTTTAGCTATATCCCACACTTTTATATGCTATGTTTTCACTGTATTCAGCTTAAAATTTTTTCTAGTGTCCACTATGATTTGTTCTTTGGCCCATGATTTACTTAGGAGTGTGCTGTTTAGTGTTCCAATATTTGGTGATTTTCTTTTATTGATTTATAATTTAATTAGAAATTATCGATTTGTAATTCTGTTATTGATTTCTAATTTAATTCCATTGTGATAGGGGAACACATGTAAGATTTTGATTCTCAAAAATTTGTTGAGACTTGTTGATTGTCCCATTATATTTTTCTCAGTAAATGTTTTGCATAGAAGAATGTATATCCTTCTGTTGTTGAGTAGAGTGTTCTAAAAATGTCAAGGTCGTTGATAGTGTTGTTCAGATCTTCTAGATCCTTACTGATTTTCTCTCTGCTTCTATCAATTATTTAGAGAGAGAGTGGTATTGAAATCTCCAATACTAACTGTTTGTATTTGTTTTTTCCCTTTCCAATGCTTTCAGTTTTTGCACCTGGAAGCTTTGTTATTAGGTGCATAGATGTTTAAGATTGTTATGAAACTCTTGAGGAAGTCAACTCTTTATCATTATAAAACTACCCTTTTTATTCTTGGTGATATCATTTTCTCTTAATCTACTTTGTTAATATCGTATATCTTTTTCTACATTTTTACTATTAATTTATATATGCCTTTATATTTATGGTGGGTTTCTTGTAGACACTGTATAATGGGGGCTTACTTTTTCATCTTATCTGATAATCTTTGCTTTTTAATTGGTGAGTTTAGATGATTTATATTTAATATGAGTATTATTTGGTTGGATTTAAATCTATTACCTTACTACTTATTTTTTATGTGACCATCTTTTCTTAGTTCCCTTTTTCCTCTTTTCCTGCCTTATTTTTGGATTAATTGAGTGATATTTATAATTTTATTTTACCCTTTTATTGTCTTATCAACCATACTGCTTTGGTTGTATATGTGTTGTTACTGTTGTTTAGTGGTTTAGAGTTTACAGTATATATCTTTAATTTACCGGGCTCTACTTTCAAATAATACATTACTTCATGAATAACATAAGAACCCTGGAACAATATACTTCCATTTTCTCTCATTCTAGACTTCAGGTTGTTTTGCTGTACATTTTACTCCTGCAATAGATTTTTATTTATCTTTTGAACAGTAAAGTATCCTGTAAGGAGGTTTTAAAGACAAGAAAGAAAACCCTTTTATATTTATCCAGATGATAGTTCTTCATTCCTCTGTGCAGATCCAGACCCCTTCTGCTCTCATTTTCCTTCTGCTGGAAGGGCTCTCTTTAATATTTTGAGCTGGCCTTCTGGCAATGAATGTCCTCTGATTTTGAAGATCTGAAAAGACTTTATTTTACTTTCATGCTTGAAAGGTATTTTCGACGGGTATTAGGGTTTAAGTTGACTTTTTTCTTTCAATAAAGATGTTACTCTATTTTCTTTTGGCTTGGATTGTTTCCAACAAGACATCTGCTGTCTTTCTTATATTTGTTTCTCTGTACATCATGTGTCTTTTATATGCTTTTATGGGTTTTCAGCAATTTGATCATGATATGGCCTGCTGTAGTTTTCTTCCTGTTTTTCTCCCCTGCTTCGGCTTCATTGAAATTCTTGGATCTGTAGATTTATAGTTTTCATCAAATTTGGAAACATTTTGGTCATTATTTCTTCAAATAATTTTTCTGTTCTCTCTTTTTTCCCCTCCACAGCCCCGGGACTCCAATTACACAAGTTAGGCCACTTGATGTCTCACAGCTCAACGACCTTCTGTTCGCTGTTTCCCCAAGTCCTTTTCCCCTACGTTTCATTTTGGGTCATTTCTTTGGCCATGGCTTCTAGTTGGCTGATCTTTCCTTTTAAAGTGTTTAATCTGCTGTTACATCCTATCCAGTGTTTTTTTTTTTTTAATTTCACACATTGTATTTTTTAACTTTAGAAGTTCAATTTGGGTGTGTGTGTGTATATATATACATATATATACATATGTGTATATATATATATACACACACATATGTATATATACACACACACATATATGTATATATATACATATATACACACACATATATATACACACACATATATGTATATATATGTATATATATACACACATATACATATATATATGTAGTCTCTTCTTCATATTCATCATTTCTTCTACCTTCCTAGATATATACCTGTTTTACCATCCATTTTCTTCATTCTATCATCTTGTCATTTTTAGATCTATTTCTCCTGACTTACTTTTCTTCTTCTCCTAAGTCACATTTCCCTCCTTCTTTTCATTTCTGGTAGTTTTTGATCAGATGCCCAGCATCACGATTTTACTTTGTTAGGTGCTGGAGTTTGTCATATCCCTTTAAATATCTTTGGCTTTGTTCTGAGATGCAGTTAAGTTATTTGGAGAAACTTTCTTCCTCTCAAAGTTTACTTTTAAGCTCTGTAGGCAAATCTAGGTCAGCCTTTAGTGTAGAACAAATTTGACCTCATTACATAGGCAATGCCCTTCTGAGGACTCTACTCAATGAGGTCTTGCCATGGCCAGTGGGAAAGATAAACTATTCTCATCGCTGTATGAGCCCAAGGAATTGTCCTCCCTGTCTCTTTCCGGTTGCTCTTGGCTCAGCCTGGGTACTTCCCTCACACTGACACACTGGTCAGTACTGGGCTAAGGCTGGAGGAGAACCCTCTGCAGATCTCTGACGTGTCCCCTCTGTGCCGCTGTCTCTTCTCTGGTGTCCCACACCATAAACTAGAGAGGCCTTGGACGCTCTTAGCTCTGCCACAACTCAGAGAGACTGATGGGCTCTCTCTGGATTTCCCTTCCCTGGAATGTAGCCTGGAAACTCTCTCAGGGGCAGTTGTAGGGTTCACCTCATTTGTTTACCTTCTCTCATGGCTTACTGTCCTGGGCTGCCTTTTATCCAGGATCTGAAAACCGTGTGTGTGTGTGTGTGTGTGTGTGTGTGTGTGTGTGTGTGTGTGTGAAGATTGGAGGGTAAATCTGACCTTTATTTCTCTTTTTTTTTGGCTGGAAATGGAAGTACTTAGCATGACTTCCCAGAAGGGTCGAGACAGACAGCAGGGCAAAACCTCCCTTTGCCTTCTCCCTTTCTTCTTTCGTATTATCTGGAAGTAAGCTATAGTGGCTGGAGCTTCAGGAGGTGACTTACAGGATGGAAGCTACATGCTAAGGATGTAGAAAAAGAGATGGATGGAAGGAGCGCAGATCCTCGATGGCACTGCGGAGTGGCCATGCTAGTTCTGCATGGCCAACTTCTCTATTTCTTTTATTTGAGAAAACAAATCCTCGCATGTTTAATCCTCCATTATTCTGTGTTTTCTGCCTTGCAGCCAAACCCAATTCTAATGGATGCAGCCCCTGATCCCAGCGCACCCCAATCTTCCTCCCAAATGTCCAGAGAGTGCCTCATCCCTGGGCCCACTCACCCTGCAAGCGGCAGGCAGTGCGGCCACGGAGCCCTGCGGGGAGCGTGGGGGAGGGGGCTTCGGCGGCACAGAGGTATGGAGGTGGAGTCGTGTAGGGGGCAGTGTGGTGGTTTTGGTGGCAGGTGGAAGTCGCAGAGATGGTGCGGGTGTTGCAGGCGGTGCTGTGCAAGGGTGTGGACAACCCAACTTCGCTCCCACTCTGCCTTCCACTGTCCACCGTCCACCGGCGAGGGTGGCCGGCACTGGTCGGGGACTGTCTGCCCAACCCCGCCCCCTCAGCCTCTCGCGCAGCCTTCCTCCTCACTAACAGAACCCCGATGTGCTCTGATCACCTGGTTTCCTGCCCTCGGCCACCAAGCCAGACGTGGCGGTGCCACTGCTCTCGTCCACAGCGGTTCAGGAAGGGGTGCCTGAGGCCACTGGGGAAGGGTGCTGGGGGATTTGGGGCAGCCCACAGCAGCGCTCACAGCGAAGACAGTGAGTGCCTCTTCTCCCTGAAGGTGTGTTGTGTACGGGGGCAATGTCGGGAACCAGGGGCCACCGTGGGGCGTGCAGGCTCGCCAGGCTGGGTGAGCAGGTGGACAGAAGGTCCAATTCCGGGTGACGCCGTCCAGGGGCCCGCATAACCCACCCTGCGTGCCCGTCCCTGGGCACCACGCCTTCCTCTAGCTGGAGGCAGTCACGAACTACGCCGTGGCAGGTCACCGCGTGAGGCAGGGACAAGAGTCACCGCTCGCCGCGCCGTCACCAGGCGCACGGGGCTCCAGGCGGCGGACCCCGGGCCAGCTCTGGCGCACTGCGCACTCCCGCAGCGCTCGACCTCCTGCCTTGAAGGGGACGGCTGTCGATGGCAAGAAACACATGGGTCCCGGGCTGTCCCCACCCCACCCCAGGGCACACAGAGGACTCCAATATCATCTGTAATGTTTCTATATTTCACATTAAAAGAGGGAAGGAGTTGAGACAATAGGAACAAAATGCGAGTGATTGTCATTCTGCGGGGCGCGAGCGCAGCTGTGTGTGCTTTGTTCTGTGTACTTTCCAGAAATGACACGAGAGGCGGCGGCGGGCGCCCCTCCCTCCCTCCCTCCCCCGTGCCTGCTCTGCGGTGCCCGTGGCCTCTGCTCTGGTCTCGGGATGTGTCCCCGGCTCTGTCCTTGCAGGGAGGCACCTCCAGGCGTCCCCGGCTCTGTCCTTGCAGGGGGCACCTCCTCTGCTCTGGTCTCGGGATGCGTCCCCGGCTCTGTCCTTGCAGGGAGGCACCTCCAGGCGTCCCCGGCTCTGTCCTTGCAGGGGGGCACCTCCTCTGCTCTGGTCTCGGGATGCGTCCCCGGCTCTGTCCTTGCAGGGGGGCACCTCCAGGCGTCCCCGGCTCTGTCCTTGCAGGGAGGCACCTCCTCTGCTTTGGTCTCGGGATGTGTCCCCGGCTCTGTCCTTGCAGGGGGCACCTCCAGGCCAGCAGCCCTGCCCGTCGTCCTTGCTGCCAGATCACACTCCTCTCCGCAGCCGCCCCGCTCCGAGCAAAGGAGCAGATGGTGGCTCCGTGGGCTGCCTAGATGCCCCGCGACAGACACCTCTCATCTCCCTGTCCCCATGCCCAGGGCCACGTCGCCTTCCACAGCTCCTGGGCCAGGCATGAGAGGTGGGGACCTCCTGGGGGCCCTGCGAGGGTGGGGGGTGGCTGGGGGCACGGGAGGTTTGCTCCCTCTGCCCCTGCCCCGTGAGCAGCTTTGCCGTGTGCGTGCGGGGGCCAGGAGGGCACAGTTTTGAAACCAGTGTAACTGGGGGTTCCTTCGTACTATTTGGGCTTCAAAAACTGGCCCCAGCGGCGTCCCAAAGTGTGACGCTCAGGTCCTGACACATGCCCAGTGGCAAGACCCCTCAACCACCTTCTGCCCAGTCGGTCCCCTGACTCCTATCCGTGTCCTGCCTCCTTCCAGTCCTTTCTGCATCTCTCATTCCCCCACTGGATGCCCAGGGTCCCCCCACGCCTGGGGGCTGGGTCCAAGAGGGGCCTCAGCAGAGGGTAACTTTGAGGAGGGGCTTGGTCGATGGTGGGGGTGGGGAAAAGGGGTGGGGCAAACTGTAGGCAAGAGCAGGTGTGGGGATGATGGGTGAATAATGAGGAAGAAAAGTGGGGCTGTTTACCTCTGGGGGCTCAGAGCAGGGTTCAGATCCTGTTCTTGTTCAGCGTGTCTAAGTGACATTGGGCAAGTCACCCCACCTTTCAGCCTCAGGCTGACCCCTTTGTGAAATGGCCTAATATCGATGACCCAGGGGTTATTGAAAGGAATGTACAATGTCTACCTGGTGACGGTCTCATTTGCTAACTGCCACCCCCTTCCATCCTCCGTGGGCAAGCTGGCCACCTGGCTCCCAGAGCCAGCTCCGGCCGTGTCTGGGGCCTGATAGCCATCAGGTCACCCACACCCTGAGCAGATGACACCTTGAGAGCTGGGCCCTGGCATCCACGTGCATCCTGGCATGCTGGACGGCCAGCTCTAACCCGTCCCCTGTGCCAACCCACGTGCGGGTTAAACGCCGAATGCCTGGTGGCAGCTATTCCATGATTATTGTTACAACAGGAAAAAGCCCACAGTTCTCACACCCGTCCTCCTTGCCAACGTCTCTGGAGGCACAAATGTGTTAACTGTGTTAAGCAAAGTTGGCGATTTCTAAGCTCCAGCGAACCCCAAGGCTCCGAGCCTCCACCCTCCTCGCACACTCTCTCCCTCCCCCGCCCTCCTCCTGGCTGGGAATCGCTCCCCACGTCTCCGGCTCTGCGAAGTGATATTCGTGGGCCTTGTTGCTGGAGCTTTCCTCCACTTCTGAAATTACTGAGAGGGCAGGAAAGAGCCCTTGCATGTCCTTTGTTGCCTGCGCTTGTCAAATGGCATGCCAGCCACATGGGGCCACGCACGTGGGTGGTGCCCCCTTCCTCCCTGCCCTCAACTTGCCTCTGGGAACTGTAGTTACACCCTGGGCTCCCGCCCAGTCACCATTTCAGTCATTCACGGTGCCTCTGTGATGTCCCCAAGGCTTCATAGTAGCTAAGAGGAGGGACTTCGCTGCAGCAATGAGCAGAAGGCCAGCTGGGCTTCCCAGCCTCCTCTGCCCACTGGCTTCCTCTGGGAAGGCCTCGCTCTTCATGTCCATTCCACGAATCCCATAGTTTGTGGCCCTGCTTCTGAAATTATTGAGAGGGAAGGAAACCAGGAGAGTTGCTCTATTTGTTATAGGACTCTTTAGGTTGCAAAAGACAAAAACAAAACAAAACAAAAAACCCTCAATTACTGGTGGCTTCAACATAAAGGGAATTTGTTGGCTTATGCAAATGAAAAGTTTTGAGGTTTCAGGTAAGGCTTGATCCAGCAGCTCAAGAAGACAATCACCCCAGACCCAGACGTTTTCATTCTCGGGCTCCAGGTGGTACCCCAGTGGCCCAGCCTCTCCCCTCTTGGTGGCGAAATGCTGCTCTAATGCAAACTCATATACTTAAACCTCCCACCACCCCAGTCCGGACAGAGACACTCGTTTTCAGTAGCACCAAACACAGCCTTTATCTTCTTCTCTTATTGGCTAGATTAAGTCACATGCCTGCCCCTGGCCAATCAGCATAGCCAGGGGATGGGCACTGCTGACCCACTTAAGCCAACCATGGGCACTTTTAGAGGGAGGTTGGGAGGTCGACTGTGGAAAACCAAGGCTCAGTGGCCAGAGACGTGGGCAGCCAGGGGAACACGGCGATGACATACGGCCATTTGTCCAGCGCCTGTGACGTGCAGGCCCCGTCTGCTGGGCTCGCATGTGGCCTCTCACTTCGTCCTCACAGCATCCCTGATGGGGAGCCGCATTGCAACAAGGGAGCCGAGGCTCGGTCGGGAAAGCCACGCGGCCACGGTGGCATGACCTAGAAGCACGGACAGGGAGGGCATGCTGGGTCTGGCTTCTGTTCCCGGCTGGGGCCCTGCGAGGGTCTGGAGCAGAGTGGGACCCTCGGTGTGTCCCTGGCCACGCCCTCGGCCACTGCGGGCGGGCCCTGAGCTGCGGGCAGTGTCCGGACACGCTGCCTGTGTCCTGTGTCCTGCCTCCTGCACCTGCCTCGCCCTGCGGAGCGTTTCTCTGACCCCAGGAGTAGGCTCTGGCCGCGGGGCACAGGGCAGGTGGCAGGGGCCAGAGGGAACAGCCCAGAGCCGGGGATGGAGGTAGCTGGACAATGACCCCAGTTTCCTGGCCTGTGCCCTCCGTGGACAAGCCTGAGGCGTGCCCCCACCCTCTCGTGGCTGAGCCCCCAGGGAGCCACAGTGGCACACACCCTTTATAAACCTGCCTCCAGCCCTCCTTGCTTTCCACACCTCCCACACACTGGAATCACCTCCTCAGTAAATCGCGTGCACACAAATCCTCGTCCTGGGGTTTGCTTTGCAGACCCAAACTGAGACAGCGACAACTGGGCCGAGCCCCTCCCACAGTCCCGGTGCCAGGCACACTGGCCACTGACTTTTTACTTGATCCCTAGATGCCTGTCTCCTGCGCGGTGCTCAGGGCCTGGGGGAGGGGCCGGAAGAGGCAGAGGTGGGCCCCAGCCCCCAGGGACAGCCGAGGCCATGGGCCTGCACACACACACTGCCTGTAATGGCTAGACGGAGACCTGACGACACTGTCTTGCGCTTCCTCCCCGATGCCTAAATTCTCCGTACGGCTTCTCTGTCCCCGTCATCCCACTCTGCTTGCATGTCTCTAGGAACGGGGAGCTCACTACCGGTGATGTCAGTGATTAGCTCCATCTGTAGATGGCCCCGAAAGTTCTTAGCTACTTAACAAATATTACGTGTTGAGTAAATGACTAAACAAAGCAATTTTTTTAACAGCAAGTCTCCGAGTGCCTCCTTTTGGAGGCAAACACCTGGAAACACACAGTGACACAGGGGGCCAAGGCACCGACCGGGGAGCGGTTCCGTAACCTGGATCAGGGATGCAGACTGCGGCCGGTCGACCAACTCTGGCCAGCACTTGTTTCTGTACATCCTGCAAACTAAGAATAGTTTTTACATTTTTAAATAGTTGGGGGGAAAAAAAAAAGAAGACTATCTTATGACATGTGACATTACATGAAATTCAAGCTCCAGGGTCCATAAATAGAGTCTGCTCCTGGAGCCTCGCCATGCACACTTATTTACGTCCTGACAGTCACAGCTCTCGTCACACAGCGGCACGAGAGCTCGGGGTGGAGTGTTTGGCCCACAGAGCCTGAAATATTTACTACGTGGCACTTTACAGAAAAAGGCGCGCCAGCCCCCGATCTGGTTCACACTCGTGAGAGATGTCACCCCCTTTTACAGGCAAGGGGATGTAGGCTCATGGGGTTAGGGGACTCTGAGTTCAACGCGGCAGGACGTGGAGGGCTTGGTGCCCGGGATGGCAGCCAGACCCCAAAGCCCCAGGACTCTGAGAGCCGGGTCCTCCTTCTGGCCCCTTGGGGCCAGGCTGTCCTGCTGGGAGGTGCCTGCCCTTGGCACGGACCCCACTGCCTGACGGGCTGGAGCCGGGCGCCACCAGAGGCCGATGTGACAGGGCTGCCAGTCGAAAGAATCGATGCAGCTTCCCCGAGCAGCCTGCGAGGGCTCAGAAAGTGGGTCAGGCCCTGGGAGGAGCAGTCCGTTTTTAGCTTTTCATTAGGGCCTCATTCATTAATTCCTTCATTTAATATTTACCGAGCAGCTACGCGGTGCCAGCCCCTGGGAGGGAGACTGAGAACACGGGCGGTCAGGGAGGGGGCAGCACGTCCCGGCCCCCAAGGCGCCCGCAGTCTGGAGAGGAAACAATCACAGAACAGAGTGTGGGTGGAGGTGTCGTCCGGGCAGAGGGCAGCCCTCAGCACTGCCTTTTAGGCCCGGGCAGAAGGGTGGACGATGACAGCAGCCTCCCGATGTGGAGACTGAGAGGCGTTTGCTAGGGGAGGAGAGCGGGGAGGGCCTGCCCGGAAGAGGGGACAGTGGTGTGGGCTGAGGTGTGGAGGTGTGACAGCGTGTGGCAGGGCGGGCTTCGGCCAGCTGAGGCATGTATGGGGTTGGGGGCTCGGGTTGGGATTGTGGTGAGGCTGCAGGGGTGGGTGGGCCTGGGAGAAGGTCATGGGAGACACGAAGCTTGCCCAGCGACACTTTTACGACGGGGTCAGAGGGGTAGAAGCTCCGTCAGGCCCACAGGTGGAAAACTCACTCTCGAGCCACAATGCTGAGGGGGTACTGGAGCTGGGAGTGACCGGAGCCCTGAGTCAGGCAGCAGGGATGAGAGGGTGAGGGACGAGGGGACCAGGGACGAGGGTGAGAGGAAAACTCGAGTCGGAATGGGTGGGTGGAGGGGGCCAGCTGCACGTAGGAGGGAGCAGAGAGCTGGGGCAGACGCCTGCCGGAGCTTCTGCAGGCTTGCGAGCCCCAGCCGCCCTCCGCTCTGCACCTGCCACTGGGCCGGGGCGGGGCCGGCCCTTTCACGTGCTCCCGACGGCTGCCTGCTCTCAGGCTCCATCAGGGCCCCTGGGCGCTCACCTGCCCGCTCTCTGCCCAGGCCTCCCGTGTCTCATCCCTGCCAGCCTTGGAGAGGCGTGCCCCTGCCTCACTTTCCTGACCGGCAGCGCACATGCCTTCCCTACCCCATCCCTGGGCCCACCCCCCGGAGGCCAGACACGGCGCAGACACCTCCCCCGGCAGCCAGGAGACAGGCGCTGTGCGCTGTGCCGTGGATGGCTCCCCCTCTGAAGGGCGGATGGGGGCGGGGCCAGGCCCGGCATGGGAGGGACACGTTCAGGTTACTTGGGAAGTACTGTCACCCCTCTGCCCGGGAGGCCACCCCACGGAGTGTCCTATGATTTTGCTGAGAACGCTGGTGGCTCAGGGCAGGCCGCTGGAACCATGCGCTTCCCTTAATCGTAATTCTTGGTTGACTTGTGTGTCCTGCAGGAGGCTGGACTCTCAGGTCATGGTTCCTACCCTCAGCCCTCTCACCCACCCCTCCCTGTGCCCGGAAGCCAGGAGTGGGGTAAGCAGACAGCCAGGGCCGCGTGGACTGGGCCACAGGCATCTCAGGGTGACCAGTGGGGCAGAAGATGGGGCTCCTGGAGCTTGGCTAGAGGCTGCATTTGCCCCTTCAGTTTCCAGCCTGGAGCCCGGCGTGGGGCAGGGCCTGGGGGCCGTGCACGTGGGTGGAGAGGGGGTCAGGGATGGAGGACTGCAGGGGGCCGGCCCGTGGCCTAGGTCGCATGGGGGCCCCTGCCAAGCCCCCAGAGGCCCCTCCTCGTGCTCCCTGGTCCCAGGACTTCTCAGACCCCCAGGCTCTAAGCTCCCAACACTGTGGGTGAGGGGGTTCCATGAGGACAGGTGGTGGGCCCTCAGCCCAATCGGAGCTCCCACTCAAAAACAAGCCACCGGTTCCCACCTTCTGGGTGTGGCCCACCGTACTTTAGTCGTGGGGAATCGCCACGGCCCGGCAGCAGGAAATACAGCTGTGCCAGAATCATCGCCAGAGGCTTCGGTGGGGGCTGAGCAGGGAGCCCTTGTCCCTGGCGCGTCTAAGTTCTGCAGGCAGAGTGCACCCCAAGAGAAAGCAATGAAAGCTCTGGGGAAGGACCCCCTCTCTGCGCAATGGGACATAGGGGGTAGAAGGAGCCATAGGCGGTAGGTAGCAGGTAGCACTAGATGATCAGGTAGCAGATAGCAGTAGGTAACAGGTAGCAGTAGGCAGTAGGCAGCAGGGTGCAGGTAGCAAGGCGCGGGTATCAGGGAACAGATGGCAGGAAGCAGGTAACAAGGAGCAGGCAGCAGGGAGCAGGGAGCAGAGGTAGTGAACTTGGCTTTGCTTCAGTAGCAAGTTACTCTGGTGGTTTTCTGGGAGACTCTACATCAGGTGGTCGATTGGCTACCCGCGGCTAAGTGGTTCTATTTGGCTTAGGGTTTCCGCGTGACAGCCCCTCTCTGAGTCAGGACTGGCCCAGGATACTGCCCGTCTGTCATGGAATGCCGGCACCACATCTTGGGAAAACCTCCGTGGCCCTGCCAGCCAGCCAGCCTCAGTCCCCCACACGCTGTGTTGCTACCCAGGTTCCTGGCCGAGGGCATGGCCCCCTGGGCCAGGATGTCTGGTGAGGACGGTGAGATTGACCTGAGGAAGAAAGACAGGTACAACTCGCCATGTCCCGGGGTGGGGGACACACTCTAAACAGCACCTCTGGATGTGGCTGTTGTTCCTGATGACTTCTGGAAGCTTCCAAGGGCCCATGGGCTAATGGTTGGTAGCATCACTTCCGGCCTCCATTTTGATTGGTTGGTGACTGTGGTGAAGCCTTTAATTGCCCCCAAAAGGTCTGGCTTGTCCTCAGCCACTGGCCCCTGAGCTATCTGCTTACTTGGGACTTTGGGCCACACCAGAAGTCTACAGTGTGATGGTAGGGGACAGGATTGGCTCACCCCCCAGAGGTCACTCAAGTGTGTGTGTGGGAGGGTCACCCTGGAGTCCCCAGAAGAAACAGAGCGCCAAGGCTCCAGCCAGCTTCCCTGGTTGACAGGGCTCCGTGGGCTGTCCCACACCACCCCGGGGTAAGTGACGCTGCCCACGACGCCCCTGTGGGTGGCTGCGAGTACGGGCCTGGAACTTCCTGGACTGGCCCTGCGCCCACTTCCCGCTGTGGCTGTGGGTCGCCGCCCTCCCGGGTTTGTGAGTCTTTGTGGCAAATCATTGAAACAGAGGGTGTTCTTGGTAACCCCCAAAGTTGCGTTTGTGTCGGAAGTGAGAGTGGTCTTGTGTGCCGTCCCCCAATCTCACAGTGGAAGCTCTGCAGATCACATGGCTAAATACACCGGCCGTCACGCTGGGCTGGGAACAGGATTCTGAGAAGGGGCAGCTGGTGGTGAGTGGGGTGGGGGAGTGTTGTGTGTGTGGTGTGTGTGCGTGTGTCCAGAGATACTTTCTACCTCCGCCTGCAATGCCCAGACGACTCTCCGCCAGCTGCACTGTGTTGGGGTGCCACCCCGGGAAGTCGGGAGGAGGAGGGCGTGGACTTGGGAGTGCATGGCTGTGCTGGTGCAGCTTGGAAGAAGCACAGCCTTCGTTCTGTCTCCTGGGGTGACTTCAGAGGGGCCACTGCAACCACCTGCTGGGGACACAGGTCTGGGAAGAAGTCATTCACAGGTTCCCACGGCCCGCTGGTTGGAGCACCTGGAAGAACTCTAGGGTCTAGGAAGCTGGAGAAAGGGAGACTGATCGCCCTGGGTGTGCAGGTGGGGAGCCCCGACGTGGGGAAGCTGTCGTATTGCAAAAAAACTGGCAGGCTGGCCTGGGCAGGGCTTTCTGGGTGAGTCCCCTAGTGAGAGGGGTGACAAAGCTGCTGGGAGCCCTCAGGAGTCAGAGTAGCTCAGGGTGCGGGCTGGATTCCCTCAGCCATTAAACTTCCTAAATAAGCACCCCTCATAAATCAGAGAGGACCCTTGCAGACTTCGTTCAGTCTCTGGGGTGAAATCAGCAGTGTCTGAGCTAAAAACAAAGGCCCTTGGGGATGGCGGGCCTTCAGCAGCCTGCGTGTCTGGGAGCTCTTCCTAGAGTGACCGGCAGAAGACACACAAGAGCGCGCTTGTGAAGAGAGGAGAGTGGTATGTGTGCCCGCTTGCGCCCCGCCAGCTGGCGCGTGCCCCGCCTCAGAGGCCAGGCCCCCGCGGGGGTGGCATGAATGAGGCCTTCATTCCGCAGTGGGAGCCCCACCTCGGCTCCCAGAAACAGGCTCCGGGCCATGAGCGGGGCGCTGGTCAGCCGAGCGGCGGCGGGTGGATCCCGTCTAGAATCCTCCTCAACGGACTGTTCCTTTTCAGTGACTCCCGGGTTTCAGGGTTTCCGGCGGTGTGTCTGCCCCGCTAAGCAGGAGGCTGCCTCCACCCCCCATGGCCCCGGGGCCCAGCGGGGGAGGGCTCGGTGACTTCAGGGCACGCTGCCTGCCCTGAGCCTTCCAGGGCATCGCAGGCTCCAAGCTGTGGCTCCCCTGGGGCTTTCTCTGCCTTGGGGCGAGGGCGAGAGAAGTCAGGGAGTCTCCTATGTCCTTCCTGGGAGGACACTGTGACAGGTTGTGAGATGGCTCATACAACCTTTGTGAAAACAACTCAGTCCAGAAAGAACTGGCTGACTCTGAGTGCCAATAAATCCTTCCCAAATTCTGTCACCTGGTGTCCCCTTGGATCCCTTTAAGCCACCCCAGTCCAAGGGATGGTGGCAGGGTCGGTTCAGGAAGGAGCTAACATTTACTTGCAACTGCAAATGCCACC
>CM053509.1:2250621-2297829 GCA_028627145.1 Eidolon dupreanum | reverse complement strand
AGAAGTTAGGGGTCGGCTTCGCCCAAGGTTTACACCCACGGTGGTTTTGGGGGCCCTGAGGACTCAGGAGTGGGTCTGATCCTGCCCCGTTTCGACTTTGGGGGAAGGCAGTGGGCACAGTCGAACACGGAGCATCACTAGAGCCCGACCAAGGGCCGACTGAGGGTCCCACAGACTCAGATGTCCAGGCCCTGGGCTGGATGCAGGCGGCGCCTCACGCTGCAGCCTCCCTGCTGCCCTGAGCCCCAAAGGGAAAGGCCGGCCAGGCAAGGCCTGCCTGGGGAGGGCGGAGAGGGGACAGCCCCTCTGGCGAGCCTGTGCCAGGGGCTGCCAGCACCTCCAGGCCTCCCGGCCCCTCGAAATTCACGGGAATGGCTGGGACTGGTTTTCCGCAAGTGCTAATTTTCAGCTCTTGTGTTCATGTGGAACCTGGAAATGAATTATCTCAGACAGAAGTTCCACGGGCTGAGCGTATCAGAAGGATTCTCGTTGGTAAAACTTTGCCCTTTGGCTGGCGGGGGTTGGCTGCCAGAAGCCGGATCAGGGAGCCGTGGCTGGGCCAGCAGTGATGGCAGAAAGGCCTGGCCACAGCCGTTCTTGCCGGCCCCAAATCCCAGCTCCCGCTCATCCCCCCGCAAGCCAGGCACCAGCACCAGGGTGTCCCTGAGTGAGGACCTAATGGGGACTTGGGGACCTCACAGTAGGCTTCTAAGTGCCCTGGCGACGTAGGAGGAGCCCCTATGTGGAGGATCTCACTTGGACGGGGGCCAGGAAAGGTCTAAGTCAGGTGACTCAGTGAGTGACACTTAAGTAGGTACCCTAAGCAGGAGTCAGAGTTAGCCAAGCAAGGACAGAGGAGCAGCACCCCAGGCAGGGGACAGCCCTTGAGACCAGCCTGACTCAGAAAGAGCGTGGCGGGAAGCCAAGGTGTCTGGAGCACAGGAAAATGGGGGCCAGGCGGGGACCAGGAGGAGCAAGACCCAGTCCAGGCGGGGCCTCAGAGGCCGGCTGGGGCATTTGGTCCTCACTTCAAGGGCACCTGGATGCAGAAAGGTGTGCAAGGGAGCAAGGGTCCTGGCATCTTCCCCGGCCACCCCCTCTCTCCCCCTTTCTGACCCCTCCCCCGCAGCCTGCATCTGGCCTGAGGCCACCATCATGGTGGGTACTTGCTGGGTGGCCTGGGCGGGTACTTGCTCTTCTGCTGAGCCTGCGAGCCCTGATAATCACAGCTTCTCACTATCCTCCCCCCGCCTCCCCTCTACTATCCTTTATTCGGCAGAGTTCAGGAGAAACAGTATAAAGTGGCTCAGGGCCCAAGGACCGGGAGGGTCCTGGGAGGCCATGGAGGTGGGCCAGGTGTCAGGCCAGTTGTCCAGATACTCCGGACGTTGGCACTAATAATGACAAGGAAGCAGTACTTACTGAGCCTTCACTGTGCGCGCCGGGCCGGTTGGGGCGGGGTGAGGAAGGGGTCACTGTCCTCATTTCAAGGCCCCGGGGCTTACTGGAGACGATGACCACTTCGTCGCTCCGGCGGAGCGAGGCTGGAGGGAGGGACGTGGTGACGCGCAGGGCGCATGCGCCCTGTGGCTCTCCTGCCGCTGAGCCCTCCCCGACCCGCTGCCCTCTCCGCCGTCCCCTGCCAGATGGCCGCAGAGCTGAACCTCACCCGCATCGAGGGGCTGGGGACGGGGTGTCTAGAGGCTTCTTGTCCATTTTCAACTTTGCCTTCACACCAATTGAGAAAAACCAACCCAGGAAGGCTGACACGCCCCGGACAGAGAAACGCCCCCGCCGTCCGGAGCCGGGGAGGCCTGGGGATCCGTCACCCCTGGCGGCCCTCGGAGCCTGCGGGGGTGGGCGGGTGTCCAGGGCAGGTTGGCGCCCGCACTGCGAGCCTGGAAGGCCGCCACCCGGGTGGGCAGGCTCGATTGCAGGGCCGGTCGAATCGCTTTTTCCCGAAGGCCTTGGCGAGAATGCAGGGGGGTCAGAGCTCGGGGTGGCTTATTTCAGGAGTAACTTAATGAGAGGGTCCCGCGGCCGAGCATCTTGGGGTTGGCAGAACTGTGGCGACCACGTGGACGGCGGCCCTGACTAGCGAGGAGGCTGGCCAGGGGGGACCAGGCCTGGTTCCCACACTGGGGTCCTCTCGGCAGCCCCTGCCATCCCCAGGCCCAACGCAGCTCTCATTGAGGCTGTGACTGTGGACCCCCTGTTCCCCTGACCCCCATTATCAGACAGAACAGACAGCTCGGGGGTCAGCTGCGACTCCCCCCACCCCACCCCAGGCCTGGGCCCTGCATGAACTCCCGGGAGAATAAAGACCCCAGATGCAGACTCTTTCGGATTATACAAAACTAAAGGCACTTGCGTTTCCTGCCAGGCCCCTCCAGGCCCCGCCCACCCCGTGTCCCATGCTGCTCTCTGTCCCAGCACTGGCTTCCTGTGTGTTTCTGGTTCAGCCTCCCCTCACCCCCACACTGCGAGCCCCCAGGATCTGTCCCAGTGTCTCCTTCCCAGATGCCCCTGCTCCCAAACTGCTGATTGGCAGACCCGCTGGTGCAGCCACCTGTGACCGCCCGTGGAAGCCGCTCCGTGGACTCCGGCCTCTGCTCCAGCCAGAGTATTGCCTGGCGTGCTGTTCTTGGCCTTGGCCTCTCCCGGTCTAACCCACCTTTCAAGGTCTGCTCAGCTTCTCCGGAGGCCCACTTCCATTCAGCTGGGGGGGGGGGGGCGCGTGGCTCCACCTGGGCGCCCTGGCACCGCCCTCTGCCTCTGCGGAGGCCACCAGGGCACCAGGCCCACCCACAGCCGAACTGGGTCCTGGCAGAACCCCTGTGACCCTCCAGGAACTGCAGTGCGTGGGTACTTGGGAGCAGCCTCTGCGAGGCCCTGTTCCCCTCCCCACGCCCAGGGCAGCCCTTCCAGGTCCCAATGCACCCCAAGCGTCCACCCGGCCCTGCAGGGCACAGCCGCAGGCTGCAAAGCACCACAGCTGCAGCCGGACACCGGCCCCTTGACCACAGGGCGTCCGCCATCTGCCTGCAGTCACTGGCCCCTTTCTGTTGCTGTTCCCCTGCCTGACCGTCACTCCAGCTGGTGCCAGTGGCTACTCCTGCTTTTGCCATCTGTGGAAGCCATAAGCTGTTGGAATCTGAAAAAGACCCACTGTTTCTCTGTGGCTTCGAGGCTGGGCTGGCGGCGGTGATGATTGTGGTGATGCTGTTTACGGGAGGTGACGGTGGACGAGGTGCCTGCTAAGGCCCACACGTGCAGCTCTGGGGGGCAGTACCATTATTATTTTCACTTTTCTGGTAACCAAGACGCAGAGGGGTTGATAACTTGCCCAGGGTCACACAGCAGCGAGTGCCTGTTGGAGGAGGGAGTTAACAGGAGGTCTGGCTTCTGAACCCCCACTTTTGACTGACATTTGGGTTCATCATCTTCACTCCCCTCGGCTGGTTCTAAATTCCTTTTTCTTGGACCCGGGATTCGTGCCGTTCTTTAGATCCCTGTGGGCTGCCGTAGCAGTTACCAACAAGAGGCCTGCCAGGAGGGGATGCACCTGCACCCATGGCTTCGGTCAGAGGCCGCCTGGCCTGTCGAAACCTAAGTGTTGGCCTTGATCCCTGCATCACCTTCGGGCCATTCTCTTCTATTTATCCCCAGTTTTATTGAGAAGTAATTGACACACGTCCCTGTATGGGTTCAAGGCACACAGCACGATGATCTGATTTGCATATACAATAGTTCCCGTTGCCCTGGGGGCATGTCCTCCAGCGGATGCCGGAAACTGGGGGTGGTTCCGAACCCTCTGCATTCACACATCTTCACTTAGAAGGAGCACTTAAAGCTTCCCTTTGGCAGATGGAATCTCCGGCAGACCATTCCTGTGCTCTAGGGCCATGGTTACGTAAAATAGGGGTGACTGGAACACAGCACTACGGTACTTCACAGTCAGTCTGATAACGGAGCCGCCCACTGAGCAACTCACAGGCAAGGAGCGGCCACAGCGTGGAGACGCTGGATAGAGGGGTGAGACACAGCCCGGGCAGGACGCATGAGATTTCTCACACTCCTCCGAATGATGCACAACTGAAGCTGGCAAGTCGTTCATCTCTGGGATCTTTCTTTTAACATGTCGAACTGCGGTTGACTGCAGGAGCGGAAGGTGTGGGAAGTAAACCACAGGTGAGGGGGATGGCCGTGTGTGAAACGCTCACCCGTGACAGGCTGAGCTGACAGGTCACACGGGTACAATAAAATGCAGAAATTCCCTTGTGATGAGCACTCAGAGCCTGCTTTCCCTCTCTCTCTTTTTTTTAAATAATTTTATTTATTTATTTTAATTAGTTTCAAGTATATGGCACATTGGTTAGACATTTATATAGTTTATAAAACGACCCCCCTAATCGCTCCTTCTCTCCTCTGGCTCTCCACCCAGCCATTACCTTACTGCTGACTGCGTTCCCTCGGCCGTGCCCCCCATCCCCGTGACCATCTCTCAACTACTGATTTGCACTTCTCTAACCCTTCACCCCATTCTCCCAGCCCCCCAACCCTCCCTCCCCTCTGTCTGTCACCAAACTGTCCACTATATTTGTGAGTCTGTTTTTGATTAGTTGGTTCTTTTTGTTCCTTAGATTCTGTATATAAGTGAAATTATATGGTATTTATCTTTGTCTGACTTATTTCACTCAGCATAATAACCTATAGGTCCATCCACGTCATTGCAAATCTTAGGATTTCATTTTTTTAATGGCTGAGTAATATTCCATTGTACATATGAACCATAATTTCTTTATCCAGTCGTCCGTTGATGGGCATCAGGTTGCTTCCATATCTTGACTATTGTAAATTATGCTGCCATGAATATTAGGGTGCATAGATCTGTAAAAATTATTGTTTTGGTTTTCTTTGGATAAATAGTCAGAAGTACAATTGCTGGATTGAAAGGTATATGCATATTTAATTTTTCTGAGAAACCTCCATACTGTTTTCCATAGCGGCTGTACCAATTTGCAATCCCACCAACAGCGTATGAGGGTTCTCTTTTCTCCGCATCCTCTCCAACATTTGTTTTTTGGTTTATTGATGATAGCCATTCTGACAGGTGTGAGGTGATATCTCATTGTGATTTTAATTTGCATTTCTCTGATGATTAGTGACCTTGAGAATCTTTTTATATATCTATTGGCCATCTGTATTTCTTCTTTGGAGAAGTATCTGTTTAGGTCTTCTGCCCACTTTTTAATTGGACTGTTTGTTTTTTTGTTCTTGAGTTGTATGAGTTCTTTATATATTTTGGGTATTAACCCTTATCAGATGTATCATTACTGAATATCTTCTCTCAAATAGTTGGTTGTCTTTTTGTTTTGTTAATGATTTCCTTTGCTGTACAAAAACTTTTTAGTCTGATGTGGTCTCATTTGTTTATTTTTTCTTTTGTTTCCCTTGCCTGGGGAAATACATCCAAAAAGAAATTACTGTTAGTAATACCAGAGAGTTTACTGCCTATGTTTTCATTTAGAAGTTTTGTGGTTTCGGGTCTTATATTTAAGTCTTTAATCCATTTTGAGTCTATTCTGGTATACAGTGTAAGAAGGTGGTCCAGCTTCTTCTTCTTCTTTTTTTTTTTTTTGCATGTATCTGTCCAATTTTCCCAACGCTATTTATTGAAGAGACTGTCTTTACCCCATTGTACATTCTTACCTCCTTTGTCATATATTAAGTGAGTGTATAGGCGTGGATTTATTTCTGGGCTCTCTATTCTGTTCCATTGATCAATGTATCTGTTTTTATGCCGGTACCATGCTGTTTTGATTACTGTAACCTTGTAGTATAGTTTCATATCAGGTGGTGTGATGCCTCCAACTTTGTCCTTCTTTCTCAAGATTGCTGTGGCTATTCAAGGTCTTTTTTGGTTCCATATAAATTTTAGGATTATTTGTTCTATCTCTCTGAAAAATGCCATTAGTATTTTGATAGGGATTGCATCGAATCTATAGATTGCTTTGGGTAGTATGGCCATTTTAACGATGTTGATTCTTCCTCTTAGGGCCTTCTCTCTCAACAACCCTCCTGCATTCTGTACGGCGGTGTTGGCCGTAGTCACCGTAGTCACCACGTGGTGACTATGTCACATCCCTATTGCTTGTCCCTCTCACGCCTGGGATCCTGCGCCTTCCGCCCTCCTTCCACCCGCTGCCTCTCCCCTCTTTGTGGAGATCAGTGTGAGTCTGCGGCCGAGTAGCTGTTGTGGTCCTGTCCTGCAGTCTAAGCGGCCACGGCTTCCCATCATTCTGTCCCATCTCCATCCCCTTCTGCTCCTGCTGGGGTGGCCGGCCAGGTGCAGGCAGGGTTCACACGCCCGCTGCTCTCCTCTCGAGGGGTCGTGGGCCAGACACACTCTTGGCACTCTCCAGAACACGGTTTCCCATTTTCTGCAATAAGGAATGGGCTGAGAATTTCCCAGGTCTTTTAGTTCCTTTCTGCTTAACGATTCCCCTTCCATTCCTGTCTCTCTTCCCACACTTTACTATAAGCAGTCGGGAGGAAGCAAGCCACCCCGTCAACACCCTGCTTAGAAATCTCCTCTGCTAAATCTCCAGTGTCATCGCTTGCAGGTCTACCTTCTGCAAACACGAGGACGCTGACACAACTCAGCCAAGTCCTTTGCCAGTTTACAGCACATTGCCTTTTCTCCGTTGCCTACGACTTGCTCCTTGTTTCCGTCTGAGACCTCGTTGGCCTCTCCCTTAGCGCCTGTATTTCTATGACGTTCTGAGCAGGGTTCCTCGTGTTACTGCTAGCGGGGAGGCTCTCTCTTCAGGAAGGGGCTCCTCTTGTCTTTCTGAGCTGTTTTCCCTTCATCTTGAACAGCCTGTTCTCAATATCAGCCCCTTTTAGCCTGCACCCCAAAATCCCCAGCCTCTGCCCACTACGTGGTTCCAAAGCTACTTCCACACTCTTTCTTAGGCGTTCGTGGGGCAGCACCTCACCGTGGGTACTGATTTCTGTCTCAGTCACTTCCGGCTGCTGTAACAAAATGCACTAGACAGGGGCGGGTGGGTGGGTGGGGCTTAAACAAGAGACATTTATTTCTCGCAGTGATGGAGGCGGAGAAGTCTAAGACCAAGGTGCTGGCTGAGCTGGCTCCTGGTGAGGACCTCGTGCCGATGGCTGCCGTCTGTGTCTGGTGGTGCGGGGCCGGGCGGGGGACAAGGAGAGCGAGAGGGAAAACTCTTCAGCCTCTTACGAAGGCACCACTCCTGTCCCTGGGCCCCCCAACCTGATCACACCCCATAGACTCCACCTCCAAAGAGCATCGCGTTGGGGACTAGGGTTTTGAGTTATGAATTTGGGGGGATGCAAACATTCAGTACATAGCAGCCCTGTCGCCAGTGCTTGGCCCTGTCTCACTTCAAATTTTGGCTTGCATCGGCCAGGTCACCATCTACACTGACAGGTCTCATCACCTCGTTGCAGGGATGAGGAGTGGGGGCTCAGAGGGGCTGGGCAACCTGCCCAGAATCACACAGCAGAGAGACAAGAAGCAAAGCCCAAGGCCTGCTGCCTCTTGTCTCCAAGACACAGCTGGGGTCCTCCACTGTGACCCACTCACTGTGACCCTGATTTGGGGGAGGGGGTGTGGAGAAGAGGTGGCTCGGCCCACTGGCCCTCAAAATTGTGCTAAAACTATCCCCAGACCTTTCAGAATCGAGGCTCTACTGTGGCATGCAGGGAACGCTCACACCCTCCTGCCGGAAGAAGATGGGTAAGCTTATCGTCAAACAGGAAATGGGGCGGCAGTCGGCGAGGACACGGCCCCAGGACGGACGCTGGCTCCGGCCACATAAAAGCCTGGACCATCTCCCTGTGCTCTGTCTTTCGTCAGCCCCCCTCGCTGAAGGGCCACCCAAGTTCGGGCCACAGTCTCCAAGGGTCCAAGTCCCTGGAGCCCTCCACGCTCTGGACCCCTCGCTCCATTCTGGTCTCCCCCGGGGAACCCCTCCCCACGCCACTTCGGCTCAGATTCCTGTGACGAGCCCATGGATCGATTTTGTTTTGTAAAGTGCAGCATGCTGTGTGTGCTTTCCGGGTCTTTTCTGAGTGTCCGCTGGTGCCGGGGTCTTTTCTTGCGTTACGTAGCCAAAGCTTCCCAGAGACCCTAGCAGCAGGCGCTGTCCACCGGTTCACGGACGGGAAAACAGGTCCCCGAGGGGCCGACCAGCTTACCCAGGCTTCGCGGCCGGGAAGGGCTGGAGCCTGCATTTGCACCCAGCACCTGTGGGCTCCGGTCCTGCGTTCTCGTGCCCCTGGGCCTTCTGCGTCCTGCCCCACAGGGGTGGCAGGGCTGGGGCAGAGCTCATTTCCCAGACAGCCAGAGCCCACGAGGCGAGGCGTTGGACCAGACAGCCAGGGGGGCCGAGCGGTGTTCTGAGCCAGGTTGACCCAGGGACAGCGCTCTGACCCTGCCACCCGCCCACGACTGCTCCTCCCTAGCCAGTGCCCACAGCTGGACACAGCTGCGGCAGAGCGTTGCCGGCAGAGCCCGTCCGGCAGGCCACCCTTGCCTGGGGCTGGCGTCTCGGCAGCCGGGCGGCTGCTCTGAATCCGGTGGAGGCCCCTGGAAGCCGGCGCTGGGAGGCGAGGATCACAGCACCACGCCGGACAGGTGAGCCGGCCGCACGCTGCGAGCAGCCCAGGAGCCCACCATGAGCTACTGATGCGCTTCATCCCAGCCCGCGAAGTGACTGCAGCCCGCGTGGAGGTGCCCGGTCTCCAGGGTCAGAGCCCCGAGCCGCCGGGGGCAAAGCGACGGTTGGCTCTGAGGGCAGCGGAGCGACCGCACTTTTCAGAACCAACCCAGACTTCTGAAGCCCCCCTGAAGCAGCAGGTGTTGGGGGCCAAAGAACCATTAAGGGGGGGGCTTATCGTGAGAAAACCCTAACTTAACCTTCTTATGTGCATCAGCCAGCAAACCACCAGTCTTCCATTTCCACGACCAAGAACTCTAGGCAGCAGGCTGAACCCCAGTGTCCTGCAGGAACGTAGTTTATGAACTTGGGGTGCACTTTTGCTTCCTTGCTGATCGAGGGGTCAACAAAGGGCGGAGACGTCTCCCAAACCCAGTGCATTTTGTCTGTAAAACGCCGTACTTGCGCCGCGACGTGCCAAGGAACACCTCTCTCCTTCCCACGCTGTCTCTGCGGACTCCTGTTTCGAATTTGTGGTGTGAGTGTTTTATCAAGGCCAAGTTCAGATCAACAGATGTCCCTGGGAAGAAGCAGAAAATGACACAGCAGGGCCCGTGGCCTTGACCTCTCGATGCCAGCTCTCTGAGGGGTGAGAGGGCACCTTGGACTCTCCACTCCTGCCCTTGATCCATTTTGCCGCCCTGAAAGCCGCTCGGATGGGCGGGACCACCTGTGAGGGACATGCTTTGGTGTCACGTCGTCGGGGGAAAGGTGCCGGCTCTTCGCCGACGCCTGGACGGCTCGGGCAGCCGCCGGCCCAGCCCCGGGCAGGTGTGAGCCCCGTGCTCGGCCGCCCCTCGCAGACGCCCGCTCCCCGCTTCTCCCCACCCGCCGCCCTTTTGTGGAGCTGAGCCCCAGCACACGGAAACCTTGGTGGTGGCACAGGGGTGCCAGCGCGAGCGAGCCCTCCTCCACCCTCCCCTCGTGTCGCTGCTCAGGCAGCGTGAGCAGGGTGTTTGGAGACGAGTCCGCGGCGCCGGGAGAGTCATTCGTCTCAAAGAGCGGGCTCCTGGCGCCGGCGGGGCTGAGTGACGGAGGCCGCACTTTGCGGATCACGGTCGTGAAAGGCCGCAGTTGGCCTCTCGGCTTCTGAGGCAGCAGACGATTCAGCGAGCGCCGTGGCCTTCTCCAGCGAACTCGTCCCCGCGTCGTCTCTGCCCCCCCACCCTGCCTCCGCACGCGCGGAGACCCCCCCTCGTCGGCACGCCCCGCCCGAGCCGGGGCTTCGTCCCCGTCACGAGCCCTGGCACCAGAACGAGAAGAGCCCATCGTTCCACAGCGGGGAAACTGAGGCCAGGAGGCAGGAGGGGGCTTGGCCCAAGCTGAATGGGAGGCGCCCGGCCCGGCGTGCCTCCTCTGCGCTCAGGGGAGTCGGCGTGCCGCGGGCTGGCCCGCCGCCTTCGGAAGGGGTGCCGGGCCGGGGCGAGGGGCTGTGGCTGCCCCCCGAGTATCTGCTGGAGGACGCCCAGGACTCTGAGGCTGAGGCAGGGGACAGGGGTCTCCCGGGGGCCAAACACACGTGGGAATGAGCGAGCGGCGGTAACAGCGGCTGCAACGGCCAGCTCGCCTGGGTGCCGCGTGCTGCAGCCACCCGGTAGGTCTCTCGCGTCCCATATCCGGGCGCTAAGCCGCTCTCCTCGGCGCTCCGTGTCCTAGAGCATCGCTGTCCGGTGGAACCTTCCACAAGGAAGGACACGTTGCCCGTGCCCTGCACCGTGGCTATCGGACAGTGTGGCCAGGGAGCGACTTCTCTTTCATTTAATTTTAATTCACTTAAATCTACGTACCCTCCTAGGGCTAGTGGCTGCTACCATGTCGGCCAGCACAGTTCTAAACTGGGCCTAGGATCCGGCCACTGCCACGCCTCCTCGATGCCCACCCTGCCCCAGCCACCGTCACCTCCCCCGGGGCCACGGCACTCCTGCTGCTGTCCTCGCTGCCGCCTTCGTCCCCACGGTCTCTTTTCCATGTCCTGCCAGCCCCTGGCAATTCCTGCCCTGCTGTCCCTCGGATCCACGCACCTCGTCCCCGCCGGCCACCCTCGCCTCTTGCTCTTCGTGTGCTCACGGTCCCACTCCTGCCTCGGTGCCTTCACGGTGGCTGTCCCCTCTGTCTCGAGGCTCCTCCCCGGGACGGCCACGAGCACACGGCCTCTCAGACGCCGCTCACACAGAGAGGCCAGTCCCGACGACACGCGAGGGGTCACCGGTTATCGCACGAGGTCGGCGTCGTCCGCCCTGACTCCACCCCACCTCGGCAGGTGCGTTTCTCTTCAAAGCTTTTACCACCGCTCAGCCTGGTAATGCTTTCTGATGTGTTGTTTATTGGCTACCTCCTCAGACTAGAATGTAAATTCCTCAAGCGTAGGTTTTTTCCTCCTGTTTTGTTCACCGTTGTGTCCCATGCTTCTGGGACAGTACCTGGCACACAGTAGGTGCTCAGGACATGCCGACCGAATAGAGGAAAGATGTCAGCCAATCATCACTGTTGCCCCAGGTTACAGGTGAGCAAACCGAGGCCGCGGTCAGCCATAAACACAGGTGCATCTAAGTGGGAGGCACAAGTCTGCGGCCACCCCTTCCTGGCTGTGGGACAGGTGAGCCATCCTCTGGAGCCTTGGTTTTCTTCTCTGGGGTTTTGCGTGGAACACCACGGGGCTCCACGGCTCCAGGTGTGTCACGGCCTGGCCACAGCCCCATGTTCGGGGGATGCTGCCAGGTGGTGTGGGACAACATGTCCTGGCACACACCCCCCAGACAGGCAAGAAGAGGGGGTGTGGGGTGCGGCCAGCGGCAGGAGTCAGGGGCTGGTTGGGAGGCTTCCAGGTGGTTCGTGAAGCACCTTCAGCTGCCCCATCCTTGACTCCCCAACCCGGCCACTTCTGTTCCAGCGTGTGGCTGAGGCTGTACCAGGTTCCCTGGTGATGTCGCCAGGTGTGTTGGGAGCTGGATCCTTGGGAGTGACTGGACAGTGAGTGACCAGCCAGGAGGAGCAGTGGGCCAAGGCCGGGCTGCCGGGCCTGAACGCTAAGCTTGGAGTTCTGGGATGAATGCGAAAAGTACAAGAACGGAATAGGGAAGGGCCAGCATCAATTATGCACCTGTTGTGTGCGGTGCTTACCATGCGGGGCCCCCACGGGCTCTGTCACTTAGTCCTCACGACTTCCCTGCAAGTCGATATTATCGTTGCCATTCATTCATTCATTCATTCACCATGCGCCAGGCCTGCCGATAGCGGAACCGGTCCTCATACCCGAGGGCAAGAGGAGAAGCAGGAAGCTGTGGGGACACATGACCGCAGGGCGGCCCGGTCCAGGGGCCCTGCTGAGAGAGAAGGACAGGCTCAGAGAGCTGAGGGACACGGCCAGGCCACTCAGCTCAGAGAGGCAGAGCCGGGCCGCAAGCCTGTGTCCCCCACGCCCTGGCTGGGCAGACGCCGCCCAGGGAATAAATCTCACTTGGTTATGGTTTATGACTCTTTTTGTGCATTGCTGGATTCGATTTGCTAAAATTTTGTTGAGGATTTTTGCACCTGTGTTCATGAGAGATATTGATCTGTGGTTTTCCTTTCTCGTAATGTCTTCGTCTGGCTTCTGTGTCAGGGTAATGCTGACTTCATAAGATGAGTTAGGAAGCATTTCTTCTGAAAGAGATTTCTTCCTTAAATATTTGGTAGAATCTACCAATGAACCCATCTGTGCATGGTGCTTTCCGTATTGGAAGGTTATTAATTCTTGATTCAGTTTCTTTAATAGATACGGGCTTTTTAAGATTGTTTCTTCTTGTGTGAGTTTTGACAGATTGTGCCTTTCAAGGAATTTATCAGATTTATGGGCATACAGTTGTTCATAGTATTCTTTAATAATTCTTTTAATGTCCACGAACCTGTTGTGATGGCCCCTCTTTTTTTCCCCTGCTATTAGTAATTCGAGTCCCCTCTCTTATTTCTTAGCCTGGCTAGAGGCTTATTGATTTGATTGATGTTTTCAAATAATCAGCTTTTGATTTCGTTGAATTTCTCTACTGATTTTCTGCTATAATTTTTATTATTTCTTTTCTCCTGCTTACTTTGGATTTAATTTGATCTTTTTCTAGTTTGCTAAGGTGGAGGTTTAGATTATTGATTTTAGGTCTTCTCTCTTTTCTAATATATTTCCCTCTGTGTGCTGCTTTTGCTGCATCTCACAAATTTTGATAAGCTTGTTTTCATTCTCATTTAGTTCAAAATATTTTAAAATTTATTTTGAGATTTCTCTTTTGACTCGTGTGTTATTTAGAAGTGTGTTGTTTAATCTCCAAGTGTTTTGGGATTCTCCAGTATTCTTTTCATTGTTGATTCCTGGTTTGATTCCACTGTGGTTTGAGAGCAGACATTATATGATTTCTATTCTTTATAATTTGTCAAGGTGTGTTTTATGCCCAGAATGCGATCTCTCTTGGGCATAACTTTGAGAGTAATGTGAAATCTGCTGTTGTTGGATTAAGTAGTCTGTAGGCGTCAGTTTTATCCAGTTGATTGATCTATGTCCTTATTGATTTTCCGCCTCCTGGATCTGTCCATTTCTGATAGAGGGGTGCTGAGGTCTCCAACTATGATCGTGGATTCATCTGTTTCTCTTTGAAATTCCATCAGTGTTTGCCTCACCTGTTTTGATGCTCTGTCGGACGCACGCGTGTTAAGGATTGCTGTGTCCTCTTGGAAAATTGATCCCTTTATTGTTATGTAATGCCCTTCTTTATCCCCGATAATGTTTTTTACTTTGAAGCCTACTTGTCTGAAATTAATGTAGCGACTCCTGCTTTCTTTTGATTAGTGTTAGCATGATATATTTTTCTCTATCCATTTATTTTTAATACAATTGTGCCATTATATTTAAAGTAGGTTTCTTGTAGACAACATATAGTTGGCTCTCGTTTTTTGATCCATTCTACCAATCTCTGTCTCTTCACTGGTGCATTGAAACCATCGACTTTCAAAGTGGTTATTGATAGAGTTGGAGTAATATCTACCACATTCGTTACAGTTGCATATTTGTTGCCTTTGTTTTACATTTCTATTTTTGTCTTTCACTCTTTTTCTATCTTTTGTGGGATATTTTTAGTAGGAAGTATTTATTGTGTTAAGTACTTGATATTTGGGAAGCTATGTGTTAAAGTAACTATTCTTTTTCCCTCCAGCTTTATTGAGGTATAACTGGCAAGAAAAATTGTATAAATTGTATGAATTTAAGGTGTATATAACACGACGATTTGATATATGCATATATTGTGGCATGATTACCACGATAAAGTTAGTTAACACACTTGTCACCTCACGTAGTTACCTATTTTTTGTGTGTGGTGAGAACCTTTAAGACTTACTATCTTAGCAACTTTCAAGTACACAATATACTGTTAACTATAGTCAGTATGCAGCTGAACTTATCCACCTTACACCTGAAAGCTTATACCCTTTGACATGCATCTCCCCATGTCCTGCACACCCAGCCCCTAACGACCACCACTGTAACTCTATTTCTATGATTTCGACCTTTTTAGACTCTACACAGAAGTGAGATCATGTGGTATTTGTCTCTCCGGGTCTGACTTATCTCACTTAGCAGAATGCCCTCAAGGTTCACTCGGCCTTTTGTGGTTTTCACTGAGCATTTTATTTAATTCCACTTTTTCTCCTTTTTACCATATCAATTGTCTTTCTTTTACTAGTAGTTGCCCTAGAGTTTGCAATACACATTTGCAGCTAATCCAAGCCTACTTTCGAATAACACTATATCGCCTCGTAGGTAGTGTGATTACCTTATAATAACGAAATAAGCCCAGTTCCTCTCTCCTGTCCTTTTGTGTCATTGCTGTCACTGATTTCACTTTTACAGATGCATACATAGACATAGACGTACCACACACACAAACTGTGGACATAAGCGTACGCCATCAAGCACATCGTTGGTATTATTATTTTGAATGAATTATCTGTTAGATCAATTAAAAATTAAAAAAAAAACTAAAGGTTTTATTTTCTCTTCACGTCTTCTCTCTCCCGTGCTCTTCCTGGCTTTATGTCGACCTGCGTTTCTGACTTATAGTCTTTCTTTCTCTCTAAGGAGCTTCTGTTCATATTTCTTGAAAGTCACGTCCATTGGCAACAGATCTCCCCCTGTTTTTATTTGTCTGAGGAAGTTTTTATTTCTCCTTCACGTTTGAAGGGTAATTTCAGAGGGTACAGAATTCTAGACGGTGGGGTGTTTTTTAAAGTTTTCATTCAGTACTTCAGATATTTCACCCCATTCTCTTCTTCTCGCATGGTGTCTGAGGAGAAGTCGGATGTGATTCTTACCTTTGCTTCTCTGTAGATAATGTGCTTTTCTCCCCCTCTGTCTTCTTTCAGGATTTTTCCATCACCTTTGAATTTCTGTGGTTTAAAAACAAAATGCCTAGTTTGGGGGCGTTTATCCTGCTCCGTGTTCTCTGAGCTTCCTGGAGCTATGGTTTGGTGTTCGACATCAACTGGAAAACTCTCAGTCATTATTGTTTCAGATATTTCTTTTGCTCCTTTTTCTTTTTCTTCACCTTCTGGTATTCCCATTATGCGTGTGTTCGTCTGTTAGTAGTTGTCCCACAGACTTTGGCTTCTCTGTTCTGTTTTTTTTTTTTTTTCCCCAATCCTTATTCTCTTTGTTTTTCGGTTTCACGAGACTCTGTCGCTATATCCTCAGGCTCAGAGACTCTCTTCTAAATCATGTGCAGTCGACCGATAAACCCATCAGAGGCCTTCCGCCTTTCGGTTACTGCGTGTTTGATCTCTAGCGTTTCTTTTTGGTTCTTCCTTAGGAATCCTATCTCTGTCTATATCGCCCACCTGTTCTTGCATGCTGTCGACTTTATCCACGAAAGCCCTCAGCGTATCGATTCTGGTTGTTTTAAATTCCCAGTCTGCTAATTCCAACACCAATGCCATGTCTGAACCTGGTTCTCATGCTGGCTCTGACTCTTCAAATGGCATTTTTTGCCTTTTAGTATTATTTGTAGATTTTTCTCGATAGCCGGACATGATGTTGTGGGTAAAAGGAACTGCTGTAAATAGCCTTTAGTAACGTGGCGGTGAGGTGTGGGGGCGGGGAAGCATCCTGCGGCCCCCGTGAAGGCGTCTCAGTGTTTTAATGAGCCCGTGCCTCTCGGACTGCGAACCTCACATTTTCTCTCCGTGCTGCCCCCTTAAACGGGGCAGGAAGGCTAACATGGGCAGGAGTTGGGTATTTCCCTCCCCATGGGTCAGGTAGGTCCTGACAGAACCCTAGCCGGTTAGGCTCTGGCTATCTAGTGTCCTCCGCTGTGTTTCGTGATGGTCCCCGCCCCCTTCCCACCTCACCCCCAGGAAGCAGGCGAGTTTTTTCACTCCAATCTTCACTTGTGAGAACCAGATCGATCTCCTGCAGATAACACTCGCAGAGGTGCGAGAGCCCTCCGTGGCTGGGTCCCCGGTTCTAACTCCCTGGCTGGGTCCACGGTTCTAACTCCCAGACTCGTCCACACGGAGCCTCCAGCAATTCGTCGATTACAGTTCACGTTCCTCCTGCTCCTGTAAATTGCAGTTCTCTCTGTTCACCTGTCGGTGTTGCCAATTACGAGGACAGTAGTTTGTAGTGACCTTGCTTTTCTGACAGATTTAAGAAGAGTTATTGATTTTTCAGCTCGCTCAGTTTTTTTTACTAGTTGTTAGGGCTGAGAGGCAACTTCCAACTTTCTTACCTGCCAGGCTGGAGATCGGAAGTCTGGGGTTCGATTGTTAACAGCTCCCCAGGCTTCGGGACGGAGGACGGGTTGGCCGAGTGTTGGTGGGCAGAGCGGTGAGGGGATGTCGCCGGGTCTGGGTGGGGGACACCGTGCAGGGGTTTACTGGAGGCCGTCCCTCTGCCACTTGCAGATCCCCTTTGAGCGGTTCCCCGGGGGGTTCCCCAAGCTCTAGCAGCACCCCTAAAATTATCTGGGGTTTTCAGGGAACTTCGTCCCTCTCCCCCGCTTCCCACTGGCTTCCTCTTCCCATCAGGTGGGACGTTCCCTAGGTCAGGGCTCCATCTGCCAGCCCCCAGGAGGTCCTTGTTCTCAGTGGTCCCCACCCCCTCCCAAAGCTGGAATCCTCAGGTAAGCCACGGGGAGAAGGGGTGCGTGGAGAGGAGCGGAGGAAGGAAATGCTTCAGGGAACATTTCAGAAGTGTCTGTCTTCTCGTTATGGCATGGGGCCTTCTTCGATGGCAGAAGCTGGGGGTCACCTGCATGTCCCCAGGGACTAGGGCAGAAGCAGCACAGAGTCACACCTCAATAAACATATGCTGAGTGCAAGAGCAAACACACACAGCGATGGCGCTGTTGGGATGCCACTGACACTTGGAGTGAAAGCCGAAGGGCCCCTTCCCACCTCAGGCTGCACCCCCTGCCCAGCCATCTCTTTGGCCACCTGCCTTCTGGGGGCTTCTGGCCCCCAAGAGTCTTCTGAGGTCTCCCTGGTGAGAAGCCAGTGTGGGCTGCCTCGCTCCTCCACTGTCCCCCTGGCTCTCAGTGTGGTGTCGTTAATTAATGACTTGAGTGACGACTTGTTTATTTCTGGCTCACCCACTGGACCTGGGTCCGTCTCATCCACGCCAGTCTCTGAGGGACACTTGTTCCTCACAGGCACTCAGCCAACTTCCCTTAAATAAAGAGAGGACTGTTGAGCAAATAGGTAAGATGGGAGAATGGCCCAAGCCAGACTGCGGCTAAGGTCACCTTGGTGGAGACCCCAAGGGGAAGATGGTGCCCTGCCCTTCGGAGGCTCCCGCCCACGGCACCGGCGAGGGCACCGGTGAGGTGGCAGCAGGGTGGGCGGCCTGGCTCGGGCTGCCGGCGAGCTTCTCCCTCTCGCTGGCGAGGTCGGAGATGCGTTCTGGGCAGGAAGAGAGCTGAGGCACGGAGGGTCTCTGAGAAGGTGTCTGGCCTCACCAGCAGGCCAGGGCGTGGGGCCCAGGTCGCTGTGGGTGTTCGCAGAGGCAGACCTTGCAGGGCTGTGAACGTGAGACACTCATTTGGGAGACAATGGCTGAGGAACTGGGATGGGAGGGAAGGGAGGTGGCCAAAGGAGCTTGTCCAAGGAGGTCGCTGCAGGAAGGGAGTGTGGAGCCTAGTCCTGCGGGGGTCTCTGGGGTACAGGGCGGAACAGGCGGCAGAGCTGGCCACCCAAGGGGCAAGTGGGCTGGCGTTGTTCGCCGAGGGCCGATCCGGCAGGAGGAACGTGGACTTCCTGCCAGCTGGGCCGCCCCACGCTGCAGCTGGGTGCTCTCTGCTGCCGGAAGAGCTGCAGGTGAGGGTCAGGGTGCACACAGGTGGAGTCTGTCGGGGTCTCCGAGAGGATGTGGGGGGGACATCGACAGCATTGGCTGCACCTCCACTTTAGAGCAGAGCCCCCCCGCTCCCCGGCAGAGGCCGGAGACTGATGTGGGGGCGAGGGGAGGTACACCCAGGAAGAAGAGCCTTGGACGACCTCTCAGAGCTTCCCGCGTCCCCAGGGGGGCTGCAGAAACAGTGGGAGAGGTGTGGATGTGGCTGAGAGAGGAAGGAGAAACCCAGAGCGATGGGGTCAGAACACCTGTGTGACCCGGGTAGACCTAAAAACCAGAGGCCAGGTAGCTGGTGGCCACCTCCGTGAGGGCCAGCACGGGTCCTGTAATGGGTCACATTCTGTCCGTCTAGAACCTCAGGGCGTGTCCTCGCTTGGTCGTAGGGTTGTTGCAGATGGGATTAAACGAAGCTGAGGTCGTTCGGGAATGGAGCGGCTGTAACTCCAACGGCTGGTGTCCGCACGAGAAGAGGACTCAGAGAGAGACGGAGGAGAAAGCCGGGAGGGCACCCCCGTGGAGGTGGAGGCAGAGATTGGAATGCTGCGGCTGGGAGCCCGTCGGAATCGGGGACAGGGCGGGAAGGACCTTCCCAGAGCTCCCCCAGGGGACTGCAGCCCGTGACACTCGGTGGCGGACCTGTGGCCTCCACAGCTTGGAGGGAAATATTTCTGTTATTTTAAGCCTCCCAGTTTGTGGTCATCTGTGATGGTGACCACAGGACCCTAATATGGACCCCAAGTCCCCTCCCAATCCTTTGCCCCCGGAGGACCCTGGGACAGAGACACAGCCCCTGGGACCCCAAACCAACTGAGATGGGAATGGTGTGCAAAGCTAGTTAACATTAATCTCCACGTTGGGGAAGCAGAGCGCAGCATGCCTGGTGCGTGGGGATCAGGGTGGGGCGAGGCTGCCACGGGCGGGGCCCGTTTCGGGCTCGGCGGGAAGCCACGCTCGCCTGGTCCCCCCGGGTTCCGTCGTCCGTCCCTGACCTCCGGGGCAGCTTGGAGCACCAGTGTGTGAGTGGCCCCTGTGGCAGCCGCCCTACATTAATATTTGATGGTGTTGAATCTCTTCCTCCTGAGACAGAGAAAAAGAGGCCGCCCTGCGTGGGCGGCGAGACGCGCTGGGCTGTTGGGGAGCTCCTGGCGGTCCAGGCCCGAGGAGGTCGACAGCGCCGTGAATAATTCATCCGCCCGTAATGATTTTCTAGCTTCGCTCCCTCTTGACCAGCAAGAGCTTGGCCTCCCGCTCCCTGGCCGTCCAGCGTCGCTGGGTCACTCCTGGTCAGGCCGACTTGCGAGCGAGAGGCACAGCGCACCACCAGCCGTCCCCACTCACTCTGACCTCAGCTGGGGAACCCCGCGGCCTCACCGAGTGGGCGGCGTCCCTGTGGGGAAGGCGGAGCGGGGGGCAGCGGGCTGGCCAGGGGTCAGGGCTCCGCCCTGTGGACGGAGCGCGTGCCTGGGGCATGTGCCAGGCCCAGGGCCTGCGCTGGGAGAGCAGACAGTGGGGGTGGGGGAGTCGGGGGGTGGGGGAGCAGGGAGGCTGCGGGGGGCAACGCTCCAGGGAAACGTGCCATGGTGATGACAATGACAACAGCAGCGGCAGTGACAGTCAAATGGAGCGAGGTGATATGACGTGGGCAGCAAACCTGTCCTGCGCCCCCTCTGGCGCCCCTGGGGGTACCCTTTGCATTTAAAAACGGTTTCTTATGCCTCTGGTTAAAACCCTCCAGGGGCTTCCTGCTGACCTCAGAGAGCACGCATGTATGCCGGCCCCACAGGGTCTGTCCCCTGCCTCCGCTCAGACCTTTCCCACCACTTCGTCCTCTCGTCCACCTGCAATGCCTGGTCTTTCTGCTGCACAAAAATACGAAATTGATGCTCACCCCAGGGCCTTCGCAATGGCTGTGTCTGCACCCGAAGTGAGCCTGCCCCGGTCCCATCTCCCCTGCAGCTTCTTCCAGGGGAGGAGAGCAAAGCCCCCACCCCCCCCCACTGAGGCCGCCCCCAGCGGCATCCGCACTCCCGGCCACGGTCCTGGGCGTGAAGTCAGCCTCCGACCTGGCCCCCCGCCCAGCGCTTACCACCCTCTGCAGCATCCTAGTGTGTCCTCGCCTGGGCCTGCGACACGTCTCTCAGTGCCCAGGTGGTAAACGCACCGGCTCAGAGACCGGGGCTTGCATATGCTGCATCTCAGAAGTGCGTGGCTGGCGCATGGCAGCCTCTCACTGAGGACTTGCTGCAGGTGAAATCATCGTGACACCGTCACTTCTCAGGGTTCCATTCAGTGTGTCGGCGGGATTCGTCAGGAGATAAAAGTCGCACAGTCGTTTGAACAGGGAACGTTTAACATGAAGATGGATCATAAGAAGGGGTTTGGAGTAGCGAGGGACTAGATAGTAAGAAGTGAAGGGAAATTTAGATGTCGGGACAGGAGATACAGCCAGTACCCCGAGGGCACCCAAGGAAGATGCCCCCACTCCCCACCCGCCACGACCCAGGGCTGAGGTGCAGACCTCCTTGCAGAGGGCTGTGGCGCTGCACCAGCAGAACCTGCTGGAAACGCCCCCTTTAGGGGGCTGGAGGAGGCTGCGACGGCAGATACCTCGCTGGAGGCAGTGGGCTACAGAGCCACCTAGAGGGAGCCAAGGGAAGCTGCTGACCACTGGGCGCTGCGGGCCGCTGGACGCTGGAGAGGCCGTCCGCACTGCGAGGAGCCTGGGGCAGGCGAGGCTGGCATGACGCAGGACCCCGCCCGGGCAGCACGCCGGGAGCGGGGAGGACACCCCTTCTTCTGTCTCTCCAGGGCCCCGGCTCACAAGGCTTAGCGCCGTGCCCGGAGGCGGAGGAAAAACGTTTAAAGGGCCTTGCCCGGTTTCCATACAGCAGGCAGTAAAAGGACAGTAAGTTGACAGCTGGCACACTGTCCCCTTCGGCTCCTCCTCATCTGCGCACTTCCACATGTAACCACAGGACAGCCTGATATTTCCACCTAGCAAGGTCCAGCCATACCTCTCCCAGGTGGCAAAGTCCTCGCCCCCTCACCCAAACGAGAAGACGTGTGGTCCCAACCGTCTCTGTGGCCATCGATGGCTGTGTCAGCTACTCCCCACGTGCAGAGCAGCCCCGGGGAGAATTTTCTCACCTACAGGCTGACGTGTAGAGCTCACTTCCAACAACTCATATGAAAATAAAAATGGGAAAGAGAGAGAAGGAAACGGTTCGCCTGTGCAAACAGCATGTCACCATGAGCAGCAGACGCAAAACAGGGGCACCTCTGTCTGACCGCGAGGCTGTACTCGGGATCCGCGGCCTCCCCCTTCCCCCGCCCGGTCCACGCTTCCCCCGCCCTCGGCTGAACCTCAGGGGGTCTTCAGCCAGAGGAGAGACCCCCAACCTTCCTTCCTGAAGGCTCTGAGTCCTCGGTCACCCTTCGTTTGTTGGGCTGGTATAGCTTCCCATCGACCTTTCCTGGCGGGCGTCACGGTGCTGAGAGGTGCCCTGGAGAGGCCTCTGGAGCCCGGATGGGGTCCTGCGCGTCGCCGCTGGGTAGCAGCAGCTCAGGTTCCCCTTGGCAGTCAGGGCCGATCACTCCAGCCCGCGGAGTGGTTCTCCTCCGTGTTAGTTCAGTGGCTTTGGACTGGCCAGGTGGTCATCTCATCCTGTGGTCAGTGAAGCCACTGTGCCGCCTGCTGGTGGGAGCGTCGCATGTGCCGTCCGCAGGGGGGGTGTGGTAGGTCTCGCCACCCCTGCTGCTCGGCATGGCCTTCCTCTCTGCAGCTCTCCCAGGGACGAGCTGCTGCTTCTGGCTCACTATCTCGGGGTGGGGGTGGGGGGAGCGGAAGATCCAGGGGCTTCCACGAAGTGCACCCCCCTTCCATGACAGCCCTCACCTCATGGCTCAGAGAGCCCGTGTGGCTTCCTGACAGTCGCTAAACATGTCTGTTTCAATTAGACATTTAAGAACTGGGCAGTCACCACAGTGTGGGGCCACGGACCAGCTGGGCCTGCTGTGAGTCCATCTGCCACCTGTCCACCCACCACAGTCGGGGCTTCACCTCAGTGGCAGTATCCTCTATGCTCCTGCCTGGCTTAAAAAGCAGAGTGACCACAGAGGTGCCCCAGGATGCAGACACTCTGCTCACCGGCACGCGCCCCCACGCCTAGCGAGCGGATGCCTTCCGGCCTCCAGGTAGAGCAGAGTTGAGGGCTGGGTGTGCGGGTGTCACATTTTACACCCGGTCCAACCCTCCCACCCACTCGAGCCTTTGCAGGGCCTCCTCTGCGTCACGCCAGGGACGCCCTGGTGTCTCGGCCACCCTCGGGGCCAAGTTCCAGTCAACCAACCAAATGAGCCGTCGGAGGCCCTTCCGGCCGCTGGTGGGCAGACTAGAGAGCGTCCCCCAGGGACCCTGCCCTTTGGGGTAATTCCCTCTCCTTGAGCATGAGAAGGACCTGTGGCATACCTCTAACCAGTAGAATATCACAAAGCTTTTATGATGAGGTCACATAAGACTGGGATTTCTGTCTTGCTAGCAGACTCTCTCTATTGCCTCCTCAGCTTGTAGGCTTTGATGAAGTTAGAGACCCTACTGGAGAGGTCCATGAGACCAGCCTCCAACCAGCAGCCAGCTAGTTGCCGAGGCCCTCAGTCCCACAGCCTGCAGGGACCTGAATTCTGCCATCAACCATGAGAGCTCAGAAGCGAACACTTCCCTAGTCCAGCCTCCGATGTGACCCCCAATGCTGGCGGACACCTTGATTGTAGCCTGTGAGAAACCTCGAAGCAGAGGACCCAGCTGGACCACGTCCAGATTACTGATCCATCTAAACTGTGAGATAATGAAAGGGTGTTACTTTGAGTCTCTAAGTTTATAGTAATTGGTTACATAATGAATACAGAGTTATATAAGCTAACACATTAAATCCAGACTCTCTAGTGAGCGCAGCTATGCCAATCACATTCGGCCTGATCTAACACTGCATTCCTCCCTCCCTGGTCTAATACCCTTAGACTCCACTCCCACATGTTCCCCAGGTTTCTGCCCGTCTATATTAGCAAAGCCGTGCAAGTCTCTTGGTGGTTAAGCTTTTCAAGGTTGAACTATGCACCTGTCCAGCTGGTGTATGTGGAGAACGAACCCATGCTGTCTCTCTGAGGGTAGCAGGGATGGCCGTGCTGGGTCCTGGGGAGAACGGGCACCCCTTTCAGGCCCCAGGTGGGTGTTCACCGGCTTTCAGGCAGGGGCAGGCTAGTTGCTTCAGACACGAGATGGAAGGCGACTTCACCTGGTAAGGGAGGCTCAGAGAAACTCAAGGCTGACCGCTCGTTTGGATCCGATCTGATGGCTGCTCTGCTAGTTTCAGGGCCCTATCCTGACCCATCAATGCCTTAACTGTCTCGTGAGGAACTCACTGAGACTGTGCATTCAATTGTTGTATTTCCGCAACCCGCACAATTAAATTTGGTATTTGATTTTCAGCAATATCAGCCTTGCAGCTAAAAGAAATCGGAGCTGCTTTTGGAGCCGGCGTGGAAGCTCGCTCTCGAGCTGAGAGCTAACAGATCGGAGCCTGCCATTCGCTCGTGGTAGAGTCTCTAGTGTGCTCCGAAGAACCCAGAGCTCACCCAAAGCCTCGTGGTCATCACGGCTGCCGTGACGGTCAAGTTTAGCCTCCTCTGAATCACAATCAACGACAGGGGATAGTTGTGAAGCTACTGCTACAACAGACGGATTTACTTACCAACACCCCATTTCCAACAGCGGGGAGCCCAGAGGCGTGACAGGGCCAACCCCCAAATCCCACCTCCCACCTGAGACCGCCGTTGGTGCTGAGTTTGCATCAGCCAGGGTCTAGTCAGGAGACAGACACGGCGCAGTCGTTTGCACGGGGAAAGTCTCGTGCAGAGGTATGGCCTGCGACAGGGGGCTGGGTGAACGAGGGACCTCTAAAGGAAGCAGGAACGGCAGATGCGAGGTGCAGCCGCTGCCCCTGGGGCTGAGACGGAGCCCCAAGGAGGAAGCCCCTCGCCCCGGACAGAGACCTGGACGTCGTTGCATGGGGGGCGGGCGTGCTTCGCTGGAAGCCCCTGCGGCATCAGACCGGCAGACCCTGCCAGCAGGCCACCGCAGGGAACTTGCTGGAAATCTGCCCTCTGGGGCACTGGGGAAAGCCACCCATGGGGAAGTGCCCCGTCAGAGACTGCCCACTGCCTGAGTGGGCGCTGGGGTGAGCTTTAGGCTGCAGGCGCTGTGTGGCAGGGGCTGACGCAAGCTGTGGGGTCTGCCGAGGCCGCCGGCCAGGACCAGGGAGGACCAACCCCCCCACACACACGCACACGCACACGCACACGCACACGCACACACACACAGTCCTCCAGCGCTTTTCGCTGACGAAGCTCTGCACAGGGCCAGCGGGCCCAGGAACGGCGCTGCGGGGCTCGACTCCCACGGGGAGCAGGCGGGAAGGGGTGGGCTCGGGGCCCAGCAGCGGCGTCGGTCACTGGCACAGAGGGTCTCGTGAGGCCCGCCCTGAAAACCGGCGTCTGCTCAGTGCCAGCTTTGCCCCCGCTCCCGAGTCCTGTTCGCTGCGCTATGATTTTTCATTCTTCCTATCGGTTTACTTACGTTAAACCATGTTCTCAGAGGTGGGGTCTCGGTCGGCTGGGCTCAGTGGGCGGCACACAGGGAACGTGGCGTTTTCCCACGCGGGGACTCGTGCGGGCTCGGTGGGACCCTGTGGGGCTGGTTCTGGGGCTTCCTTAGAAAATGGGGGCTCTCAGGCTAATTGCTTCGACTTCATGGGTTAAGGTCTTATTCTTTCATTAATTTATTATTTATTTATTTATTAGGTGAGGCAGCCCTTGGTTGACCTCACAGATAACAAGGACCTTGTCAACTTACAATCCTTTATTTTTTATTTTTAGCGCCTACACCACCTGGTCTTCCTCGGTGGTCTCCCATCCAAGTAATAACCAGGCCTGACCCTGCTTAGCTTCCGAGATCAGACGGGATCGGGCTTGCTCAGGGTGGCGTGGCCATAGACTAGGGTCTTATTCTGAGAGGAGAGAAAAGGCCTCTTCGCCATCCTCACCCACCCTGAAACCTCTGTGTCTCGTACCTTCGATGGTCTCTGAATTCCTGTTCGGGTTGACTTGTGTCCCCACCACCCCCTCAGATTCATACGCTGGTGTCCTAGCCCCTAGTCTGGTCACTTGAGCCTGTGATCATATTTGGTGACAGTCTTTACAGACGTCATAAGTTCAAATGAAGTTACCAGGGTGGGGTCTCTTCTGATGTCACCAACGTCCTCAGGAGAAGTGAGCACTGAACATGGAGACACCCACGGGGGAAATCACCACGTGGACAGGAAGAGAGTCGTCTACAGGCCGCGGAGACAGGCTCTCTCCTAACCCTCGGAAGGAACCAGCCCTGCCGAGCACCCCGACCTCGGACTTCCAGGCGGCAGACTGTGAGGTGACACGTTGTTGCTGTTAAAGTCGTCCAGCGTGTAGCAGGGTACCATGACCCAACACGATCCCACACGCAAACAGGATCGAGCTGGCCCAGCACGTGGCCCCGGGGGGCCGGTCAGCTGCTCCGAATCCCAGTCACCCCTCGCCAGCTGTGGGACACGAGTGAGCTGCTCAGACTCTCACCTGTGGAGCGGGAGCCTGATGACACCTACGTAAGGCGCTCATTACGTATTAAGTGGGTGACGTGCTAGGACCACAAAGAATGGCGTCCAGCGCGTGCCAGAGAGGTTCTGGGCTGGCCTGTTGGGAGAGGGGGTTGGGGAGCAGCCAGCAGAATGAGAGGGCAGGGTGTCCCGAGGGTCCCCAGAGCCAGAGCCATGGGGGACTGGCTCGTACCCCGGTCAGACGGTCACGTTCAGCCTCCAGACCCTCCATACCGCTGACTCGCCCACCCACCTCCCACAACCTCAGTCATTTGGTCCCCATACGGCCCTGTGGGGCGGGCAGGGAGGCGATGGCGTCCTGATGGGCGGGGAAACTGAGGCTCAGGTCTCCAGATCGTGCAGCGAGGGCACCTCGGAGGCAGAACTTGAACCCAGGTCTCTGGGTTCCGAACTCAGTGCCTTTGCTCCCTGAGACACTGCCTCCTGGTGGCCACCGCCATCAGGAGCAGCTGGGGACATTCTCAGGTGACGAAAAGTGAGCTGCTCTGGGGAGCTCACGCCCCCCACGGCACACCCTCGTGAGTCTGTGCTCCCCAGGCGCCCCCTTCCCAAGGAGAAACGGGGGCCTGCGGATTGAGTCCCCACTGTGTGCTAAGTACTGACGATAGCTCTTTCCTTTCACCCTCCCCTCAACTCTGCAAGGTGGGTGCTACTGCCCCACCCTGCAAGGCGGGTGAGGCGGGGTGACAGGGGAGAAAGCAAGGCTCAGAGAGGGAATGGGACTCGCTCAAGGCCACATGGTCGGGAGGGACCTGCATGGAGTCAGGTGTGCCTGGACCCCCAGCCCTGGTCTCCCCCCGCAGGCAGAGCTGGGTGCAGAAGGGGGTGCCGAGGGAGAGCCCCTCAAAAGAATGCCAGTTCAGTGGGGAAACAACAGGTGCTCAAGGGAGCCAGGAGGGGGGTGGGGCGGTGGGAGTCAGCTGCGTTTGGGGTGAGCTTCTGGCGGGGGTGTGGTGGGCAGCGGGGGTCCACTTGAAAGTGCAGGAGGGACGCTCTGGGGCGACCTTTGTTACTCACCACTCACTAATGACCAGGGTGGGAGCAAGTGAGGCAGGACCTCCGGGTAACCGGCTGGGGGCTCCGAGGTGCAGCTCAGCTCAGGGGGGCAAAGACCCCTCATGCATGAAGCCAGCGCACCCCAGTGGGGTCAGAGGCTGCCTCGCACCCACACTTCCCAGGATTAAACTTTCAGTGGCTGCTTTTCAGGGTTCCAGAAAGAAATCAGGGAGGGGGGGGGCCAGAACAGGAAGGCTTGTTTTCATGCCTCTTGCTTCATTTGCATAAGGTGAAAAATGTTTCCATAGAAACAACTGGAGTCTGTAATTTTTGAATAACGATTTCTGCACAAAGCAGAACCTGTCTTTTTGCGAAAGAGAATTAAGAAATTCTCAGAAGCATTTCCCATCACGACAAAAGGCAAAGTTGCCCAGGGCTGGGAGGCCTGCTCCAGGGGAGGGTCTCGGCCAAGCCCCCGCCCCCTCTGGGCCTCGGCTCCCCACTTGTGAAACGGGGCGAGGGAGGACTGGATTGGAACAGTGGTGGTTAAACTTCATGTGCGTCAGAATGGGGGGGCTGGTATGGAACCCCCCGTTCCTGGGCCCTCAGCCGGGCTTCGCAGGCAGGGGGGCTGTCTGAGTTCTAACGAACTTTCCAGAAGCAACTGAGGCAGAGGCCTGAGGGCCTTCCAGGCTGCAGCAAAGTCCGGCTGGCCGGGGCCCACCGCCCAGTCCCCTCTTCAGACACGTCCGGTGGTGGCCAACCCGGCTCACTGGAGCGGAAGGAGGGAGCAGCGTCGGGGCGCCTCTGCCCCCTGGTGGCCCGAGGGCACTGCAGCACCCACCCGCCCCGGGCCCGCCGCGGCGGCACCGTGGCCCAGGGCTCCTCCAGGGGCTGGCCTCCCGGACAGGGCTGTGGCCCCGGGGCCTGGGGGCCGGACAGACCCCGGGATCACCCTGACACCGGCCTGCGCGTCCCGGTCTGGCTCGGGAGTCGGGAAGCGACGGCGAGAGCGGACACGGAGCCGCACAGAGGCCCCCTCCACATCGCACGCAGGTGGGGGCCCTGAGGCCGGGGGGGCCGGCATTTCACCACCTCCCCGCCGCCGCCGGGCCCTGCCGCCCTGTCTGACCCGAGGCCCTGGCTGCAGTGACCGAGGTGGCTGGGCGTTCTGAGACCCGCGAGGCTCGGTGCCATCCTCGCAGGAGTCGGGGTGTCTTCGTTTACCCCCTTCATTTAACTGTGGGGTGAATACTGTGCTGGGACTGGTCGAGCGGGCAGGAGAAAGGGGGCGCGAGCTGCCGCGTGCCTTCGCTTTTCAAGAAATGCACCTCCTTGAGTAAGAGATATTGACTCCACCGGATGGTGGCCTCTTGAGGGGCAGGAGTGTCTGCCCTCGGCCCACTTCTGGAGTGCCTCACCTTCAGGAGGCTTCTGGAACCCCCCACAGCTCAGCGGGGCACCCAGCTGCTGGGTGGCTGTCTCCTTTGAGAGAGGCGGCGCGGACCCCACCGAGGGTGCAGCTGAGGCAGAGAGAGGGGGCTGGGCTTCGCAAGGTGGGTCACGCCCTCTGGGGGTTCCGAGGGTGGTGCCCCACCTGCCGTAGTTCTCTGCCTCATGGGTGTGGAACCCACTGCCTGCTGGAGGGTCCCTACCCCCACCGAAGGCATCCGTTGTCATGGGACGGAGGACGGGGGGTGGAACCAGAGTCCAGGGGGTCCGGCCAGCCCTCTGTCCCGAAGCAGAGCAGCCTTTAGTCAGACACAGCCCAGGCGAAACGGGGGGGGCGGCCGTGGGCCACGCGGGCGAGGCATGCCCTGGGTCACCGGGCGAGAGCTCGCCACCAGACGGGCAAGACCGCAGCTGCTGTGCGCCCTGGGAAAGGTGCCTCGCCTCACTGGGCCTCGGTTTCCCCACCTGTGAAATGGGGCGCTGGCGAGGGCTTCCGGCAGGGTGAAAGGCGAGTGTGTCTGGGGGCAGCCAGCTCGGGGATCAGTTTCCCCAGCTTGCAGTCAGCAAAAGGAGACGGGGCCATGTGCTCCCCTCACTGGGGCCTCGGAGGAGAGCGGCCGCCTGGCGGGTGTGGAGTGTGGCCCTGCTGGCCCCAGGGCAGCAGCAGGGGCTGGCTGTCCTTGGCGCCCGGGGGCCCCTCGCCAGCCACGGATCGCTCTGAGAAGCGGCGCCCAGGTGCTCGGCCCCAGCCAGGTGCTGACACCCCCGGCTGGTCACGGGCGAAACGGGGAGACAGGTGACCTCAGAGCGTTCTCACGGGAGTTCACATCGAGGGCGGGGTGAACGGGTCGGGAGACGGAAGCACGCCCACTGGATCAGAAGGCGAGGCCTTTGTGATGTGACTCGACCCTCTGGCCACCCCGAAGGAAGCAGAGGCGAGGAAACGAGGCTCGCAGCAGGAGGTGGCTGGCCCGAGGCCACGCACCGGACGGGCCTGGCGCGGAGGCATTGCAATGTGTACGATTTGTGGGGGCCCTCAAAGTCAGGTCAGGAATGAATAGTCAGAGGAAGAGAATTGACGATCAATGCCCCATGTGTGAAGTCTACGAGAGCTGCAGATGCCGGCGTGGCCAGGCCCCGGCTGCCACTCCAGCCCTGTGGTCTGACTCCTTCTCCAGTGCTCTTCCCGGCAAAGCAGCTCCCTTGAAGGCACCTCGTTTCCTGGAAAGGGGTTCCTTTGCCACCGGAATGAGCCAAAGATGTAGATGAGGATCTCGAAATGGTTTCGCCCTGCCTGCTCCACAGCGCCCCTGTGGCAGGGGGCACAGGGGTGTTCTCTCTTGGCAACAGGGTGGGCGGAATTGGGGGGGACGGAATTGAGGGGGACGAGGCAGTCTCCCAGTTCTGTGCCATTTACATATTTCCTCTGTGCACCGTTAAGAAGCGGCCTCCCTGCCCGGTTCCTGGAGGCACGGCTGCCCCAGGCAGATAAAAGCTTGATGGGGTTTTGCGGCTTGGAAGTCGCTCGGAGGGAATAGTCGTGAATGGCCCGCGTCAAGGAGGAAGGCAAGTGGGACCAGGAGACCATGCCCACGCCCTAAAGAGAAGGTGGTGCTCACTGCCACGGAGGCCGGCCGGGGGACCGGGAGGAGGGATCATGTTTTTCATGAAAAAAAATGAAAAAATGGGAACTATGCTGAAGCATTTGGGGAGACATCCTGAGAAGTAGATGCAGCCGGAAGGTGGGGACTCGGGTTCCTTGCCGGGGGGGAGGAAAGTGCTCACGAGGCCCAGGCTGGGCTCTGAAGCCCCCACGGGATTCGCCGGAGGCCACCCTCGCGGGAACCCTGGCAGATCCTGGCTCGGGCGGGCCCTGTGCCAGCGGCCAGCAGGGGACCTGGGGTGCCCCGGCTCTCGGGGGGAGCTGTGGGGGTGGTGAGGGGTCAGAAGCCAAGGATCTGATGAGCCCCTCTTTGATTTGGGGTTCGCTTTATTGGGGTGAGGTTGTCTCCAAGGTGGACAGGAGTGGTAGGGAGCAGGAGGTGAGGGTGGGAGAGAGGACAGCGATGGTGGCCATCGTAAGAAAATGGCCCCTGAGGGGGAAGGTGTTTCTGCTCTTACTGAGGAAGGGTAAACCCCCGCCCCGTGGCAAGTCGTTTATTCATTCGACAAACATGCGCTGAGCCATGTCCTGTGCTGGGCTCAAGAAGAGTGACTGGGGCTGTCACTGGCCCAGGAAGGGGCTTAGGCTGACTTGCGACCAGCTGAAGTCCAGGTCAGGGTGGGGCCTGGACGCGGCAGAGGGGTGCTGCGGCAGGCAGGCGGGGGGACGGAGAGGCGCCTGAGCTGGGCCGCCTCCAGGCAGCAGGCGAGGAGGAAGCTTCCAGAGGACGCGCCCTGGCAAAGGCTTGGTGAGCGGGGAGCCCCCCGGCACTAGGCTCCGGGTGGCAGGGGCCCCCGAGTGTCGGGGACGAACGTCGGAAGGGAGCAGACGGCCCGCGGGGTGACTGCGGGAGGAGCGGGGGCCGACCCCACAGCAGTGGGGAGCTGCTGACGGGTCTTTTGGGGGTGACGAGGTTCCATCTGAGATGTGGCTCAGGTACAGGGGGCAGGGGGAGCGGAGGCCGCAGCCCGAGGCCGAGGCCGGAAGGGGCAGGTGGGCCGTGGAGGAGAGAGGAGGGAGGCACGGCGCTGGCTCTGAACTCTGCTCTGACCTCGGCCCAGCTTCTGGGGCTTTTCTGCCTCCTCCCGCCTTCCCCTCCCTCCTCCCCTCCCCCCCGCCCTCCTCCTCTCCTTCCTTTCTTCTCTGCTCTCCTTTCTCCGTCCTCCCGCCCACCCCTCCCTCGGCAGCCCTCCCTCCCACTCTCTTGCCTTCTCTCCTACTTTCCTTCCCTCTTCGTCCCCCCTCTCCTTCTCCCCTCCCCTCCCCTCCTTCCTTTCTGCCCGCCATCCTCCTTCCTCCTCCCTCCCTGTGAGCAGCTGCAGCAGAAGGTCTTTGTCCCTGGACAGCAGCCTAGGAGCACGGGGGCTGCTCCAACTCCCCTCCCCTCCAGCCCCCGTGACTTCCTCTGGAGCTCCCGCACCCCGCCAGCCTGTGTGCCCCTTCCCAGGCCCGAGCCCCAGGCAGCTCCCTGCAGGGGTGAGAGGGCACGGGCAGGGCCCCCCTGAGTCCAGGCGGCGTGGAGTTTACTCTCTGTTCTGTCTTGGCTGCAGACCTATCAGACCACAGGGCAGTTGGCCGCCATGTGGACTTAACCGACCGTGCACGGAGGAGGCCGCCCTGCCTCAGGCCAAGCTTGTGGGATGGTGGGCCAGGTGGGGGCAGCACCCCTGGGCCTGGGCAGTGGGGGCGGCAGGGGAGCTTCTCACCCAGGGATTTGTCAGCAAATTCATCCCGTGCACAGCTTCTGGGGACCGTGCTTGAGGCAAACCCCAAAGCCGTGGGGGCTCCAGCTTGGCGGATCGGGGTGGTGGTCACTCTGGTTCTGATGGGAGCCCCTGAGGGATTAGCTGTCCCAGGAGCAGCTACACTCATCAGCTGCGGGCAAGGTCCTGGTGGGAGGAACCCACGAGGCCAGTGTGTGTGTGTGTGGGGGGCAGGCTTCTGGAGCCCCAGGCGCCCCTGGAAAGTTTGGGGCTGCTGCGGTGTGGGTCACGAGGGGAGCAGGAGCCAGCCCCTTGGTTAGGGCCCCATCCAGAGGCAGGAGGAGCTGACGCCCCTCCAGAGGAAGACGGCCAACCCGGAGGGAGGGAGGGAGAGGGGGAGTGTGGCCAAGACTGGGATTCCACAGCCTTGGGGCCCAGCCCCAGGCCCAGGCTCCACGTAGGGGGATGGAGACAGCTGCCCCACTCCCAGCAGGCAGCGGAAGTGAGCTCATCTGGGGCCACCGTCCCCACCCCCCTCTCATGGGGCCTGAGCTGGGTCCAGTCCACCCCTGGGCCGCAACTGGGGGCAGCTGCCATGCTGACCCCCTCACCGCAGGCCCTGCCAAGCCCGCTCCAGTGGGGCCCCCTCTGCCCCGCCTCCCCTGTCCTGGAAAGGAGGCTCGAGGTCAGCCCGCACGTCGCCGGCCAAAGGCAGGGTGGATTTTCCATGTGAAGAGCCAAACCAAAGCTCTGGGCTCCATTTTCCTACAAAACTCAAACAGAAAATCTGGAACCCATCAGCTGTCAGCGAGAATTGAGGGGCAGGGGCCCCTCGGCTGAGGAAAGTAAGGTCGACAAATGGCCAAGGCGTGGGCCTGGGGACGTGACCCCGCTCACGTCCCACCTCAGCACTCTGCTCCCCGAAATCCAGGCATGATGAACTGGGGAAGCCAGAGCCGCAGGGGTGTGAGGGATAAGATGGCGTAGGGAGCCTCTGGCCCCTGGGCAGACAGCAGGCGCTCAGAGACCCGGTTCACCCAGCTCGTCCAAGGACCGAGTTGCCCAGGGCAGGATTTTCTGGGGCTCAGGGTACCCAGAGGCTGCTCTGGGGGTCTCTTGGCCTCTCGCACCCTCTTCAACCAGGCAGCTCCCTTAAAATCTATTCTACGTCTTGGGCTTCTGGATAATCCTGGGCCAGGTGCCCACACAGGGCGGCCACCAACAGCCCTCCCGCACTAGTCTACCATCTGGGCAGGAGCCCAGCAGCCTGCATGGGGCTGGGTGACCCAGCTTCGGAGGAAATGGCTGGTTTTAGGATGTCCCTTAGTCCGTCAACCACCTCCTTGCAGGCTTATAAACTCTGGGCTCCAGCTAGGATTCTGGGAACTGTCAGAGATGAGGGTTGAGTGGCCCTTTCCTAAGAGATGGAGGACAGGACAGGTCAGACGGCCCTGCAGAGGACTCACCTCCCCGGGCCTCAGTTTCCTCATCTGAAATGCGGGTAAGCTAAGAGTACCTCCTCACAGAGGCGCAAGGGTGAAACGAGACAATGCAGCTTCAGTTCTCAGGGTGGTGGCTGAGCGTGTAGCAAGCATTCAATTAATGGTAGTGGTGGTGGCTGCCATTATCCACATCATTGCTAAGATCCTCACGGCCCTGAGGGACATCCTTCGGCTGCTCCAAGAACACACACTGAGTCGGCCTCACTGCACAGCTATGCACTCGGGCCCCGGCTCGTCTTCATGAGGAAATCGAGAGCGAGAGGCCCAGAGAGGGGAGGTTCCCCGCCGCCCGCTCACGGCTGGTGGAGCCGAAGCCGGTTGTCCGGCTGCCAGCTTCCAAGTCCAAGCCGTTTCCCTTCCGGGGGCCCCCTCGCAGACCCTTCAAGAGAGATGGGGTCGCACCCCTGTGTGACCCGGGGAGGGAACCAAAGGCAGCTTTGATAGGTCGACTTGGAGAACGAGCCGGTCACAGCGGATCGCGGGCATGGCTGCCGCGGGATCAAATGCTTCTAAACAGTGCTCTTCAGGCTCTCCTAACGTGCTGGGTGTTTATGATTTTTTTTAGGGGCCTCATCAAAGAAAACGCAATAATCATGTTTCTAACTTGACGGCAACACTTTAAGGAGGGATGAATTATTCACATCAGAGATGAAACGGGGACTCTCGACACGGGGCCAGCCGACGCGGTCCCTTTCCTTGGGACTATTTTTATCTCCTTTTGCAGACTTTCATCTTGGGAGACTCACAGTTGGGGAAGCACGGGGAGCCCACGGCAAGGAGCCCGAGTTGGCAGGGTGCCAGGGCGAAGGCGCTGGGCGTCTCCCGAGCTTCTTCCTAGAGAGCAAACCCGGGGAGACTCGCGGAAGTGTGGACGTGGGGTGGTGGCACTGCTAATGAGGATGATCGAGGGGTTCGGGGGACCCCCTGGTTCTTAACCTTGGAGGTCTGCTGGAGGCCTGGTCCCCCATCGTGGGCCCGGAGCCCAGGGAGGCCATTTTGCTCTTTGCTGGCATCGGCTCTTCCTGGCTTCCCACATGTCCGGAATGGTGCATGAAGCTCTTGAAGAAGGATGTGTGGGTTCTGTGTGGAGTGCCTGGGGCAGCCTGCTCCGAGGGAGGAGGGGATTGCAAAGCGGCTCGGGGTTAAGGAGGGGGGCCAGCAGGGTCCCCAACTCTGCAGGTCATGCCAGTCTGACGCTGTCAAACTCATTCATGCCCATTGGCTTTAAATAGCACCCTAGACCCTTGCCGTCTAATCCAGCAGCCGTGAGCCTCAGGGGACTGTCCAGCCCTTGAAACGTGGTCGGTCCAAACCGAGACGTGCCGTGAGCGTAACCGCACACTGGGTTTCAAAGAAGGTCGTAAACTCTCTCACTGATAACTTTTTGTACGGATCACATGTTGAGATGATCATATTTGGGGTACATTGGGTTAAATAAAATATACTGTTAAAATTAATTTCACATGCTTGCTTTACTTTTCATACGTGGCCGCTAGAAAATTTGAAATTACCCATGTGGCTCGCATTTGTGCCTTGATTTATATTTCCACTGGAGAGCACTGCTTTAGGATGGAGCCTAGGAAGATACTGAAAATGGCTGTCTCTTGGTGGTGGAATTGCAGAGGATTTCCACCCCCGCCCCTTTATACTTTTCCTGTATTTTCTACATTTTGCTTCAAAACTAGCCACTCTTGCTTTATATCAGAAAAAGCATGGCTACTACTGTTTTTAACACATCCAGGGCTCTTTGGGAAGTAGAACTGAGCTAAGCAGCTTCCCTGGAAGTGATAGTGTCACCAACTGTGTAGTGAGAACAAGGTCAGGGAACAGGAAAAGAATGGGGGGTAGGGGGAGCTTTGAGGAAGCCAAGGGTGAGAACTGGGACTCGGGGCTTGAGAGCTCAGGGCCCTGGCAGGCAGGAACCCAAGTGAGGGGTCGCAGGGAGGTTGGTTGGCGTGACACAGGAAGTGGCTCCAGCGAGGACTTTGGCCTCACCAGGGGGCCTTTGGGGGGTGCACGACAGGAAGCTGCCCTCTTCCTGCTGGGGGCCAGCTGGGCCTTGGATCGCGTCCATCACTCCTGCAGAGCGTGGAGGCTGCGCTGGAGTGGGGCCAAGGTCGGGAGGCCCAGGAGGGAAAAGGGCCCCGGCTCCGCCTCCCAGGCAGAAAGATGTTAAAAATATAGTCAGCGTTGCCTAGCGCTTACTGCAGTGCCGGGCGCTGCCCCGCGGCCTCTGCGTGCGTTAGTTCGTCTATTCCTCAGTCACCATCCTATGAGATGATTAACTGTCAACATTCCCGTTTCTCAGGTGGGGAAACTGAGGCGCAGAGCCCCTGGGCCACGTGCGCTGGGCCACAGCCAGCAAGACCCACCTCAGTGGGGTGCACTGACGCGCCCCGGCCGCCAGGGGCGCTCGGCGCAGCAGCCTGAACCCCCGAGCGGCGCCGCCCGCGGATGGAGCCGGGCTTTCAAAAAGTGAAAAAAAGAAAAGCCTCTCTGAAATAACATCACTCCGACTTGTAATTAACATAAGAACGATTAACGAGAGTATTTTCCTTTTTCCTTTTTCTGGTCGTCTTTGAAATCCGGCATCTCGTTCATACTTAGAACACAGCTCCTTACGTACTCTGCATTTCAGGCACTGGTAGCCCCCGCAGCCGGCGGCCGCTGGATCGGACAGTGTGGCCCTAGCACCTGGAAACTCAAAAAAAAAAATCAAAAAAGTAGCCGGGGAGGGCAGACCGGCCCATCTCGAGGCTCGGCCCTGACTGGGCGCTGGCTGCCCGGAGCCAGCGTCTGGATCCAGCGCGCGGGCTGTGGATTGATTAGCGATGCCTGCCACGACCTGCGAGGGGCTGCGGACCGGCTGGGCCTGGGCTGCGGACAGGCAGTGAGACAGGCAGTGAGCCGCCCCTGCAGCCCCGCGGGTGGGCACGGGGAGCCACACGGGGGGAGGCGCACCCCAGGGTCCCTGGGCGAGCTCCCCCTCCTCTGCTTGCCTGCACTTTTCACTCCCGGCGTTGGGCCGGGCTCCGTGTACACAGCCCGGGTTCCCCACCCAGAGGCCTGCACCTCCACTTTCTGGCTGCATGACTCCAGTTGAGCCATTTGCACTTCTCTGAGCCTCGGTTTCCCCATCTGGAAGGTGGGCATAATAACCTGTACTTAGCAGACCGTGGTGAGGATTAAAGATGACGTGCATTAAGGGCTGACGCGGAGCCCGGGTGGAGCAAGAGGTGGCTCCCTGCTCTTTTTTCTTTCCATTCAGTGTCCACCCACGCCCCCCCCCACTTCCATTCCACTCAGGACACAGGCAAAGTCTGTTCCCACCCAAAACCCTCTCAGGAGGCACACAGCTCCATCCCGTGCCTGCCCAGCGATTTCGCTGCCCCATCTTAGGCTGAGTGAGGCCTTGTGCTCACTCCTGGCCATGTCCCCTCTGCCGGCCCCTCCTGCAAGGCCACGGATGGCCTCAGCGCTCAGCAGCCTAGCACAATAACCTCAGCCCCTCAGGCTCCCCTGGCACGCACGCTGTCGCTGGCTCCGAGTGGGGCCTCCACACCTATCGGAGCTGAGGCACTCTGCCAGCCCCGTGTGTTTAATTATTCCGTCCAGGACGCTGTACCCAGGACGGTCTCTTCCCGGCCTCCCTGCAGGACACCGACTCCCCTCCAGCCGCGCGTGCAGGGGTCTCCCGTGGCCCACGCGCGTTAACGCCTCTCCCAGGACACCCTGGGCTCTCTTCTGGGGAGGAATTTACATCCGGCAACATCTGGCAAGAGACGAACGGTAAATGGCGAACGCGCCTGCAACGCAGCGACTCCAATTAGGAGTCATCGAGCTTTCTCTAAGTGTGACGGGGCAAGGAAATCTCTGGCCAACAGAGTTTAATCAAAATGTTTTATGCAAGACGTAGCCCTGACGCTGACAAATCTCCCCCTCCCGCTGGAAATTAAACAAGTATATTGTCAGCGCAGATTCCATGAGCACATAAACAGATGCGCCCGGTGGAGTCGGGGGGTTATGGGGTTTCAGCAAAGCGAGATGAGAAAGGAACAGGCTCCAGGAGCTTGCATTGTCCTCGGGGCCGTGCGTGGCTCCGCTGTGCGCTGGGGGCCGCAGGAAGCCGGCCTTCCTTCCTTTCCTGTGGCATGTCCTGGCCCCCACTGCCGGAGCAGTGCCCCGTCCCTCCGTGCGGCCCCTTCTGAATCATATCCTGAATTTGCTTCTGTTCTCCTGCGAGCATTTGCTTCGGCATCTGTCTCCCCTGGCAGGCCATGTCCGATTCATCTGCACACCCCTGGCACCGGGGACAATGCCTGGCACACAGACGGCCTTGAACAACTGTTTGTGGGAGGAAGAGAGGGGCGGAGGGCGGGCGGGCGGTGAGGTCAGGGACCTTCCTTCAAGCGGGTGGCATTGTCAGAGTCTGGGGAGCAGAGCTGCAAACTCCGCCAGGTTTCGGCCCTGTGAGGCTCGGTTTAGTGACCGGGAAAGTGGGCAGAGTGATGGACGGCCTCAGCGCTGGTTCCGTGGGAATCGAATGGGGTTACAGACACATCTGGTGCCGAGGAGGTGTGAGCTGGTGGTGGTGGCGGTTGGTGGCTCACGTTCCGTGGGAAGCAGCACCCTGGGTGCTGAGTGCCTTGACATGGTACAGAGACAAAGAACTAGAGCGGAACAGAGGAAAGGTGGGAGAAAGAATGGTCGCGTCGTAGACCGGTGCTACGGGGCTGGCTCTTGAAGGCAGAGGGCCCAGGCCTGGACAGGTGCCCGACCAAAGTCTCCTCCCGGAGAGGAAGTTTGCGGGGCAGCCAGGTCTTGTCCAGGACACTGGATCCCATGCCTGTGGTTTCCCTGCTACTCTTCCCCGAGCTTATGGTAGAGTGTAGACTTGGGGGTCCTGTGTGTGGGGGGGAGGGGGGTCTTCCCACTGGCTGTAGAAGAATCACCTGGGAAACTAAAAAAGACTCCCGCCCCCAGCTCCAGCCCGTCCCTGGGAATTCTGGTGCAGCAGAGGCAGGAAGGACCCTGCCTCTGTGTCTGGGACAAACTGCCCAGGCGATTCTCACGCCTGGGAGCGCAGAGGGCAGCGGGTGTAGACCATCCATCTCATAAATGACTGTAAATATTTGTGCTTTAGTGACACAAGCTCTCGGGTCCTGTCGAGATGGGCAAAGCCAGTGTGGGAGGGAAAGAACATGATACAACTAGCCTGGCTGAGGCCCCCACTTCTCCCAACCCTTCCCCTGCCTTCTCCTGGGGGCCTCGGGGACTCCCACTGCGCACGGGAGACCCAAGGCTTGGGGAGAATGTGCTGTGCCCCTGGCCCCCATCCAGAGACCAGAACACTCCCCACCAGCTTCTGCCATGCAGAATTCCTGTGCCTCCCCCTCTCCCTCTAAGTTGGTCTTGTTATCTCAACAGCTCTGGCTTTTGGGGTGAAGAGAACGGCCACCCAGGCGGGCATCACGGGGTGATAGATTCTGGGGTCAGACAGGCTGGCGTCCTCTTTATGTTATTGCTGGAGAAAAAGAGCTCAAGGTCAGAATGGCCCCATCAACGACGTGGCCTTGGCTGCATGAAGCTCTTTCTTGGGTTGAGCCTCCTGTCATGAGACACAGGAAGGAATCGGGGGAGTAAGGGGAGACTGTGCCAACGGCTAACAGGCCGCCTGGGCCTGGGTCTCAAGGGCTCTGAGGGGGCACGGGGAGAGCCGGGCTGCTGGAAGGTGCTGAGGTTGCCCTCACGCCACCCCAGGCCACCTCCTTCATACCCACCCTGGCCCCGCCTCTCCCCGCTCGTGCCCCCCCCGCAGCAGCCTGCAAGGACAGTGACCACTCACTGTCACCGTCACCGAGCCAGCATGTCTCACAGATGAGAAAAGCAAGCTCGGGGAGGCCAAGGACACAGTCACGCTTGTGAGACTCTGGAGAAGGGCACACGCGTGTGACATCGGATGCCACCTGCACCGGGGGAAGATGTCTTTTCCATTTCTTGGATAAAGAAACTGAGGCTCTGAGAGGTGCAGTGACACACCTAAGGACGATGGCGGACGCCCGGGCCCCCAGCACCCACCCAGGGCTCCACGTCGCCTGGTCGCCTGGATGGCCCCAGACCACCTGGGCCATTTTGGTCTGTTTTGTGGGGTTTAGGCACGTGCATGAGAGCATATTCAAAGGATTATGCTTTAAAGTTACCAGGTTTAAAGTCAGACTCATTGGTTCACTGTAGGCAGGAGTCCATGGCCGGGGTGCGGGGAGAGGCGAGCCTGGCCCATGTGGGAAATGAGGAGGGCGGGGCTCACGGTCCTGGTCCGAGCTGGACACGGACATCCACACGGTTCTTAAGAAGGGCTGGCCGGGCACCCTGCCCGAGATGTCCCCGGTCACTTAACCGTGGCCCAGGGACCAGATTCTCCACGCCTTCCCCGAGGCGCATCCATTAGCCATGGGCAGATGGGGAGCCGTGGCATGCCCAGGAGGCAGGAAGTGTACCCACGCTCCTCGCCAAAGGATCAAGCGTTCCCTGGCTGGGATTAGTGCTCCCTTGTCACCCCAACCCTGCTGCCTGGCCTCCTCTCGCAAAGCTCTGGCCCGCAGGACCCGACGGGCCTCTGCCGGATCTTCCCGTGGCCCGTCCAGCCTGCCCTGGACACCTGGCCCATTGTGTCCAGGACTGCGTGTCACCCGCAGTGGGCCTGGCGCAGGGGTGGGCGGGGGCGGGGGCCCCTGGCTGCCCGGATGCGGGATGGAGGCGTGTGGAGAGCACTGTCACTGGGGTGAGGGTCACTCGGAAGGGAGCAGGCCCGTGCATGGACCGGGAGCAGGCGACAGTGGGTGTGACAAAGGGGGAGGCCCCACAGGTGACGACCGACCGGCTCCTCACGACACCCTGCGGGGACGGGGCACCCCACACCCTCGCACTGACAGACCCATGCACGCTCGTGCCGCACACCCTCTTGCTCTGCCTTCCTGCCCCTTGCACGCACATGGATCATGACCGGGGAGGAACGGGCTCGGCCCTGTGTCCAGAGCCATGGACTGGGGACACCTCCGTCACGTCAAGGGGAGGTGAGACGGCCACTTGGCACGAAGCCTGTCACCAGGCCATCTGGTCTGGGCTGGAACTCCGGGAGACCCCTTCCCCACCGTCAGGCACAATGCAGACTGACCAGGTGGCCAACGCGGTGCCGGCTCCCACGCTTGACCCGGTTAGTCTGCACCGGGTCTCCTGACCCCAGTATCGTGACGCCCCTGGGGTGCCCTGCACCCCCGCACGTCCAGGGCTGGAGTTCTCTGCCCCTTGGAGTGGCCTCTAGCAGGAGGGAGCATCTCAGGCACAGGCAGAAGCCCCCACACTTCCTTGCTCAACCCTGGAGGTGCCCCTTCTATTGGGGACCCAGATGCTGGTGCTTGGTGGGGGTCGCGGAGTCCTGCCCTGGCTCCTCAACCCCACGACCCTGGGCTGTGGGGTCAGACCTCTTGCTCACATCCCCAGATGCCTCGGGCCCCTGGTGTCTGTCTGTGTGGGAGCCTTTGGCTGCATTTCCGGGTGCCAGCTGCACCCCTGGGAAACCAGGGTGCTCTGGGCAAAACCCGGGCAGAGGGTCTGGGGAGACCCAGTGCCCCATGGGCCCTTCCCCGAGGATTCTGAGCGGGTGCCCCCACCAAAGGCCGAGAGCTTTTCTAGAAGGCTGACTTTGCATGGGGGTGTCGTGCACACGTGGAATTCTCCTTTGACCCCCGAGCTCCCTCTGTCGGGCGGTACACTTGGTGGGGAGCACTGCAGGGGGGTGCAGGGCCTCTGAGGAGCTAGCTCCCACTCCCCGTGTGAGCCAGGTGAGCAGGGGCTTGGCCGAGGGGTCTGGCCGTGTCCCAGCAGTTTGCTCGGGCCTGAGAAGAGGGAGAGGTGACCTGGTCGTCCAGCGTGGGACCGCTGCCCCAAGCCTGCTTGTCGCTCTGTGCAAGCTTCCTGTCTGTGCCTGGTTCCTGGAATTTCAGTCAGTCTCATAAACTGGCCCTGCGTCACGGGCCACACAGACCGGGGCTGAGGCCTCCCTGGCTGTGTCTGCTTTAATGGCTTTGCTCTGTGGAGGTCCAGACTTGTCACGAAGACCCCTGTGAAAGAACGTCTTTCCAGCAGGAGGCCCGTGACCGAAAGCGGAGCGTTTGGGGGAAAAGTGTCTTTCTGGGGTCTTCGCTCATGCAGGTACCCCACCCCCAGCAACAGTTATTTACACTTGCCAGGTGCCAGGCTCTGAGCGGACTTGGGAGCAAGCTCTCTGATGGGGGACGCAGGGCCCTCTGACAGCACCCCTTTGCTCTGACTCCAGCTCTGTCCCCGCTTCAACCTCTTAGTCTCTTTTTCCTCCCTACAAACAGCTTTATCCTACAGTCCTGGGAGGGAGCCATGTAAACATCTTAGCTAGATGGAGAGGACAAAGCAGGGGCAACTACTTAGTCTGGGTAATTGAAGGGAGACTTCCCGGAGGAGGTGACATTGGAGTTTTTTCATCTGTTTTTTAAAATAATTTTTTAATTTTTCAATTACATTCCATGTACAATATTATATTAGTTTCAGGTGTACAACATAGTGATTAGGCATTTATATAACTTACAAAGTGATCACCCTGAAGCCCAGAATCCATTTGACACCGTACACAGTTATTACAATATTATCGACTCTATTCCCGATGCTGTACTTTACATCCCTGTGACTATATTGTAACTACTAGTTTGAACTTCTTAATCCCTTTACCTTTTTCACCCACTCCCATCTGGCAACCAGCAAAATGTTCTAAGTATCTATGAGTTTGTTTCTGGTTTGTTTGTTTATTTTGTTCTTTAGATTCCACACGTAGTGAAATCATATGGAATTTGTCTTTCTCTGTCTGACATAACTTCAGGTCTATCTATGTTGTTGCAGATGGCAGGATTTCATTCTTTTTTATGACTGAAGAACATTCTATTGTATATCTGTACCACCTCTTCTTTATCCACTCATCCATTGCTGGACACCCGAGTAGCCCCCACATTGTGGCTACTGTAAACAATGCCGCAATGAACACATGGATGCATGTGTCCTTTTGAAGTAGTATTTTGGGTTTCTTCAAATAAATATCCAGAAGTAGGGTTACTGGTTCTCCTTTGTCTCTTGTTATAGCTTTTGTTTTAAAGTATTTTGCCTGGTATAAGTATTGCTACCCCAGCTTTGTTCATTTCTATTTTCATGAAATATCTTTTCCCATCACTTTACTTTCAGTCTGTGTGTGTCCTTCGATCTGAAGTGAGTCTCTTGTGGGCAGCATATGTAAGGGTCTTGTTTTCTTATCCATTTAGCCACTCTATATCTTTTGATTGGAGCATTTCATCCATTTACATTAAAGTAATTATCAATAGGTATGTAGTTACTACCATTTTATTATTCCCATTTTTTATCTTTTATTTTTTCTTCTTCTTAAAGAAGTTCCTCCAACATTTCCTGTAATACTGGTTTGGTGGTGATGAACCGTTTAGCTTTTTCTTGTCTGGAAAACTATCCCTCCTTTGATTCTAAGTGATAGCTTTGCTAGGTAGAGTAATTTTGATTGTAGGTCCTTGATTTTCACTGCTTTGAATATTTCATGCCAATCCCTTCTGGCCTGCAAAGTTTCTGTTGAGAGATCAGCTCACGGTCTTATGGGAATTCTCTCATAGGTAACTAACTGCTTCTCTCTTGCTGTTTTTAATAGTCTCTCCTTGTCTTTAACCTTTGGCATTTTAATTACGATGTGTTTTGGCGTAGGCCTCTTTGGGTTCATCTTGTTTGGGACTCTCTGTGCTTCCTTAAAGGGCTTGTATGTCTGTTCCTTTCACCAGATTAGGGGAGTTTTTCATCATTATTTCTTCAAATGGGTTTTTAATGCCTTGCTCTCTCTCCTCCTTCCGGTACCCCGCGATGCAGATGTTGGTATGTTTGATGTTGTCCCAGAGGCCCTCTAAACTGTCCTCATTTTTGGGGATTCTTTTTTCTTGTTGCTGTTCTGACTGGGTGTTTTCTACAACCTGATTCAATCCTCTGCTTCATCTAAGCTACTGTTGATTCCCACTAATGTATTCTTCATTTTAGTTATTGTATTCTTCATTTCCGACTGGTTCTTTTTTATGTTTTCTAGCTCTTTGGTAAAGTTCTCACTGAGTTCCTCTACTTTTCCCCTAAGTCCACTGAGCATCCTTAGAACCAGCGTTTTGAACTCCGCATCCGGTAGATTGCTCGTCTCCATTTTGTTTAGTTCTTTCTCTGGAGCTTTGTTCTGTTCTTCATCGGGGACATGTTTCTTTGTCTCCCCATTTTGTCTGCTTCCCTGTGTTTGTTTCTAGGTAGGGCTGCTGTGTCTCCCGGTCTTCGTAGAGTGGCCTTATGTAGTAGGTGCCCTGTGGGGCCTAATGGCACAGTCTCCCTGGTCACTTGAGTGGGTTCCTTGTGTGGGTCGTGTGCACGTTGGAGTTTGTTTCTGATGGGTAGAGGGAAGTTTGACGGTTGTATAAGATGGAAAAGAGCATTCCACACAGAGGAAACCGCACAGTAGGGTAAGGAGGAAGCCAGACCCACAGTTCTGGAACTCTGGGAATGCAGCCTTCATCCGGGAGGCCCACCGAGGGCTTTTCAATCTGATAAGGGCCACGATTCTGGAGGGCTGGCTGGAAGCGCTTCCCGTGTGTTTACGGCTGCATTCTCCCACCGAGCACAGAGGCTGGCGTGGAGTGGGGCTCAATAAATGGTAGTTGAATATATTAATGTGTTATCCCCCCCCACACACACACAACATACTCTCGCAAAAATAGAATGTTACATGCTGGCAGCTATCCAGGGAAAGAGAAACCACTGGGGGGAATATTCCTTCCGGACTCGGGATCTTTGTGCACGGCGTTCCTCCTGCCTGCCACGCTGTTCCACGCCCACGTCTGTCGCCGTCCTTCGCGGTGAAACGTGTCTGTCTTGCTCCTGGCATGTCCGGCTTGCCGAGCATAGGGCTGTCTGCTGGTAAATATTTATTGCCCAAATTTATGTACCTGATACCCAGAAGTAGATGCCCAATACCAGCTATGACATGAAATTTTAGGAACGTGTAGGAGTGTGAATAGCCACGGAGACCCTGGCTGAGGTCAGGAGATGGCCTGACAGCCATCGGGGGGCGAGGAGATCTAGGGGGAATGCCTCGTTTGTGTCGAGCACCCTGTTTCGCACTGAGAAATTCGGAGCACGGCTCCTGGTCAGCCTTGTAACCCATAGCAGCTTCGTGGGGGGCCCTGTGGCGCTCTGCACCTTGGCTGCAGCTTGGGGACAGCGACGACCCTGGAGGCTCATTGTGAGGTTGACTCGTGATGACTCAGGCAAGCACTCACTTTGCCGGGTGCCCGGCACGGGGCGGGGCCCTGGAAGGGATGCTGCGCGTTAGGGTTGGGGTGTACCCACTTGAAAGCACAAACACGCGTCTCCTCCTGGGACGGCGGTAGACCTCTGACGGGCCCCTCGGCAGTTCTGCGACACCGGCCTCAGGTCCTGGGCCCGAATCAGAGCTCCCCCCGCACCTGGCATCCTGATCTTGCTCTTTGGCCACGTGGAAGTGATCTGTCCCAGTTTCCTCACCTGGCGAAATGGGGCCGATCGAACAGTCTGACACTTGCTAACAAGCAGCCTGTGATCCTCTCGCCATCTAAGTTCATGTCTCACTTTCTGCAGAGAAGAAATCCATCCCTCTGGCTCACTCACGGGCAAGGAGGCAGGCAGGACCCAGCCAGGGCCAGGCCTCTCCTGGAGTGCAGGCCCTGCCACCTCCCTAGGGCCCATGTGGGGACAGCGGCAGAAAGGGGAGAAGCAGATTGACTCTTCGGGGCCCAGCACACCGCCCCTTCCAGCCCAGGAGCAATTTGCTTTCATTAGGAAGGCCACACAGAGTTTGCAAAGGGCTGGCCTCCCAGCCGCCCGTACTGCAGGGAAATTTTTCCTTAATTATTTTTTTATAGCCTAACTTTGGTGTGAGAGGGTTTGTTATTATCCCCGTCTCGCTGGAGAGTCATAAGCCTGCAAGATGAACCATAAATAAAACTTTACTTAATATTCAAAAGTCCGTGTGATGGGGTGACGGATGGGGGGGTGGGGAGGCTGCCCCCCGGCCCGCCCCCCACAGCGGCGGAGCAGCCTGGCTTTCCGAGGCAAGGCAATTACTTCGCGCTCCCCATCCTCAGAACCGCTTCCTGGCTCTGCGTTTTGCTTTTCTAACTTCCTCGTTTAAAACCCTGATGGGCGACATCGTGTCCCGTCCGTGCCGGGGCGAGCGAGACGACACGGGCGCCGCTCTGCACCGCGATGGCAACGTTCCACCCGAGAACCTGCCTCCGAGACACCGAAGCGCGGCGACCGTGACGACAGGGCCATGATTTGATCCCCCGATTCTGAAGCTTCGGGGACAAATGCCTGGCGCTGGAATGAATTTTTCCTGAGGACCAGGAGAGCTGTAACTTCTCCCTCCGTTATTTCCAAACCGCCAGACTGGCTCTTCCAGGCCGTGAGCTACAGCCCGGGAAATGAAGACGGAGGAGGCGGGGTTCTCCCAGCCAGGGGGTGCTGTGTGACCTTCCTCCTGCGCCTCTCTGGGCTGCAGTCGCCTTACTCAGAAAACGGGGGCGGGGGGAGCTAGACAAAAAAAGGATGCTGCAATCCCCCTCGTCTGAGCTGGCATTGTGCTGGGCACCTACTATGTGCCAAGCACCATGCTAGGCCCCTAACGGGCACGGTCGCAAGAAAGCCACGACACCCTGAGAGACAGGCCCATCAACGGTTTCTTTGACAAGTATTTCTTGAGGCCCTACTGTGTGTGCAGAGCAGTTACAAGCACTGAGCGCACGCCGTAGAGCAAGCGAGGTCCGGAGCTGGCTCCCCTCGAGCGTCTCTTCTAGAAGACGACACAGAGAGCACGTGTGTTGTCACACAAGGTCACTCCGGAGACTGAGGGGAGCGGCGCCTCGGAGAAAGTAAAACAGGATGATGTCGCAGGGGGCGGCCAGAGCGAGGTGAAATGGGAGGGAGCAATCACGACAGCCTCCGAGAGGAAGCGAAATCTGAACGGAGCCTGAGATGAAGAAAGGGGCCCGGGCCAGGCCGCCCGGAGCAGAGATCGCTCATCCTCTGGCGAACGTGCTCTTTGAGGGAACTGAAAAGGTTAATGGGCTTCTGCAGCTCCCGACCAACTGCCAGGTAGCAGCTCGGGCAGCGAGGATGTAGCTCATTAGGCAGCAGAGAGGTGAGGACGCAGCATTATCTCGCTCCTCAGGCGGAGAGGCAGCCGTGGCTGCCCCTGCCAGGCGCCCCCCCGCCTGGCTCCACCGATAACTATGCCATTTGTTCAGTTCACACGAACGCTCTGTGCCTGGCCCAGGGGTGGGCTGGGGCTCAGAAGCAGCTTGTCCCCAGTCAAGACCCCTAATAACAGGTGACAAGATAGGCTCACCTGCCCCTCTCCACTCCCTCCTGCAGGCTCTGATGGGCTCAGAGTGATGAGGAGGCAGATGGAAAGACCCCAGGCCTGGGAGGATGTAACACCAGCACCGCTGGCCTCCAGGCTCCTTGCTAAGTGAGGAAAAAGCTTCATTTGTGGAAGCTGATGTCAGCTGGGTTCTCTGTGACTGACCTCCAGGCTCAGTCCTAATTTATAAGGGCTGAGTGTGGACCACGGGCTGGTCGACAGGGAAATCTGAACATATTAAAAACATTGGAGGGTCTCCCCCTCCCTGTCCTCAGGAAGTGACCCAGAAGTGACACTCCCTCCTCCATGCCCCACCCCTGACCTTGGCCATCCCTTGGTCAAAGCACCCCATCAGACTGCAAGCTCCAGCCCAGCGCGGAGCCCGAGCTGGGCAGACTGTCCTGTCCCTAGGAGGTGGTCAGACGCTGTTTGTTGAATGGCTGAATGAGGTGCGTGGATGGGTGGCGGGGGGACCGGTGTCTCAGGACCCCTTCCAGTCTGTGAGTTCATGACTCCTCGTTGAAACTGGGGCCGGCATGGGCACAACTGGTAATTC
>CM053509.1:2213563-2250121 GCA_028627145.1 Eidolon dupreanum | reverse complement strand
CCGGAGGACACACTGGGGTGACAGTGGCAGGGAGATGCCTGTTGAATAAAGAGTCACAAAGTAAACACACGGCACACAAAGCCGAGAGGGTGGGGACCACAAGCCCGGAATACCTGTCCAGGTCACCGAAGCCAGGGAGGGGTAAGGACTGGGGGGCAGAGGGTGGAGGTCGCAGAGCTAAGAGGCTGCCGCAAGCAAACAAACAACAAACACGGGAGGGGGGCGGGGGCAGTCAGTGCTGAGCGGTGGGCAGCAGGAGCTGAGTCACCCAGGGCCACCGGGACTGGGGACGGTGATGGTGATGTAAGAGCTCAGGTGTAGGGGGGCGGGGAGCTGGGAAAGGCTGAGAAGTGGTTAAAGTGCAGATTGGTGTTATCTGTTGATTTCATTAATTTATGCAATCTTTGTCCTCCATTACCCTGAGCAATTGAGAGTTGGCCGTGGCTGCGTTTTCAGGCAGCAAACGTTCATCTGAGCCCGTTCTCGTTTGGCAAAACCTGTCCAGAGGCCCAGGCAGACCCAAGTCCTCGAAAAAGCTCCAGCAGCCTAGGCAGTGCCACAGGGCCTCGGGCGTTACATCCCCAACCCCAGCAGAGATGAGTGGTTCCTGTGGGGAAACTGAGGCTCAGAGAAGCAAGAGGGTCCACTCAGAGATGCAGACGTCAGGAGAAAAGCCAGCTAACCCCCCCTTTCCCAGCCTCGGAAATGGGTTCATTCTCATCTGGGCTTTTTCTAACAGCCTCCTTTAAGGAGACCTAAGGGCAGCGAGCTTTCAACATTGAGCGCCTCCCATTGTCTCGGGTTCTTAAAAACCCTCCCCAGCATGGTGCAGGGCGGCACCCGCAGCTGACTCATGCGCGGGCCTGCAGCACTGCTCCCCCCGCAGGGAACCCCATCCTCGCAGTAGCTCCTGCGCACTGCGGAGCCCTGAGACGTCACCATCAGGGACGAGGGCTGTCAGCCTGAAGCTCTCCCAGCCCGCCGTCTAAGCCGGGACTTCCAGACGAAGGTCCCCTCCCCACTGGGTTGACAAAGCCTCAGGGCTTGGGACACTGGATCCAGAGGAAATAGTGCTGGGTATAATTGAGGACCCTCTCCCTTCACCCCTTTTCTCGGCTCTCTGAGGCTGTCCCAGCCTAACTGCTTCCTGGGGTGGAGACCCCCAGCCCCCAGGCCAGCAGCCTTCTCCTTGGGGAAAGGTGGGCTTAGCCTTTGGGACGGGTAGCTCTTTAGCCTAAATTTCAGATTCCGGGTGACAGCAGAGCCGGAGGGGAGGATGAGGGACAAGCTGCAGAGCCCCCCCTTCCTTCCCATAATGATGAGTCCTCATTGCATTGCTCTGCTTCCAGCCCGGCTTCCGAGGCACGCCTCCTGGGCTGGGGGTAGGCCATCCGCAAGGCGGGCAGGCTCCTCTTTATCGATTGCTTGTCATCTCCCCTCCGTGAGGGTGGGGGTCTCTTTAACAGGAAAATCTGCACGTGTGTGGCCTCAGCCCCGGGGGTGCCCCCTCCCCCAGCCTGCTTTAACTGTGCTGTGTCTCTAGTTGGTCCTGGCTTTCCGTCTGGTACAAAAGCAGAGCAAAAATGATCCTCAGAGACTGGCCAGGGAGAACCCTTCCTTTATCAGTGGGGAAAGTGAGGCACAGAATGGCGAGGAGCTGAATCCTGCAGCTGGCCCCAGACGGGCATGGCCCGGCTGGGGCCTGGGGTCCGCTGCGTCAGAGAGCCCCTGACCCAGGCCCCTTTGTTCAGCTGTCCCTGGCTTGCTGGGCCCGGGATAATGAAGTGCGCATGACGGGCGGTGTGGAAAGATGGTGGGAATAGACCGGTGTTCATGGAAACGCACACTGACAGGAGAGGGCTCAGTGGTTCTAACCTTGCTACCTTGAAAAGAGGCCGCCGTTTAATCCGGACCTTCTCCATTGGAGAAGTGAGAGCGGAGAGCCCCCCGGGGGGTGGAGGCAGCTTTCTTGGTTCCCAGCGGGGGTCTTTACGGCTCCATTTCCCCCTGTCCCCTCTGCGATGGGGCACTAGGAAAGGCAGCTGATGTTCCTAACAGTTGGGCTGCACCAGGAACCCCGAGTGGCAGCTCCCCCCCGCCCCCCAAACACGAGAAGCTGGACGTGAAAAGCTGTCTGAGGGAGGCAGGGATCAGGGAACCACAGCTTGGAGTGCGTTCTGGGGAGGGCAGGGGTCTGCTCTGAACATCAGAACGCTAAACTTGGGGGGAGCGTGGATCCCCGGAAAGGGTGCAGCTGTCCTGGGTTATGTGTGAGTGAGTGAGTGACCACGACTTCCTGTCCCTGCAGCCCAACACAAGGAAACCCCTTCAACTCCCCGAACGGTTCACTCACTTCGGGGTTTTGGGGGGGGTCACTATGCCTTCTTACTCAGGACTCCATTTGGTCGCTGTTGGCAGTGGTCACAAGCTGAGACATCTAGGCAGCTCATTTGGGGCGCCCCCTTGACGAGCTGGAGGGGTCTCTCCCCACCTCCACCTGGGAAGCCCTCTCTCCAGCCTCTGTCCCCCGCCTCAGCTTCCTGGGGGACGGGGTGCCAAGCTCTGGTGTTCTCTCCCCTCCCCCCAGACATCCGGGCTTGCGCCTCGACCCCCTGTGCTAACAGCGGAACCTGCATGAACCTCGAGAAGGGCCGCTACGAGTGCTCCTGCACCCCCGGCTTCTCCGGGCAGGACTGCCAGAGGAAGGACGGGCCCTGCGTCATCAACGGGTGAGTGTGCCCTCCTCGTCCTGTGTCACCACACGCCCCTTGAGACCCTTTCAGCCCGGCCCAGGCGGACCTGTCCCCTGACAAAACACCCAGTGAGGGCTCGGCCAGTGGCCCCATGGGGGGCTGCCCTCCACCCGGGGCAATGCCATTTCCATAATGTTTCAAATGACCCTGAAGGCGATTTCATATTCCCCTGCTGTCCCCAAGTCCTGATGTGTGTGAATGACAGTAGATTGGGCCGTGAATCAGAGCTCGGAGCTGCATAATTTTCTAAAGGCGGCATAATAAGAGATCAGAGTCTAGCAGGGCCTGAGGCTGTCTGTGAAACCCACTCACCACATTTGAGGGGGTGGTTTTGGGGAACAGTGGGTTTCTTGGGGTGTCTAGGCTGAAGAGGTGGGGGCGGGACGCTGCCGCTGCACAAGGTGGAGGTGGCGGGGGGACAGGCCATAAAGGCGAGGGGTTGAGGTTCAGCCACCCTCAGTGGGGAGGGGTCTGGGACTGCTGGGGAGTGGGCACAGCAGACTGAGCAGCCACTTGCCTCTGTGCCTTGGCTGTTTCTGGCCTTTATCTGCGTAGCTGCACTAATGGGGCTTAAATGGAGGCCTGGAGACATCTTGACAGAAGCAAGAATTCAACCTAGAGCCCCATCCCGGGCCGGGGGTTGGGGCGGGGCACCCCTTCCTCTGGGGAAACAGAAGCTAAGTGCAAAATGGATTTATCCTGACTCGGCATTGCGGGGAGACGTGGGGGCCCCTGGAACTGGTGACCACCGCCAACGGGTATTTGTGAGGCATCTGAAGATCAGTGCCCGGAGGGGTCAGAGGAGAGGGGGTGTCACCGAACACCGGTCCTGCTTATTAGTGGGAAGAGAACATACAGAGCAAGACCTTTACAATATTGTGCGTTTCTCTCTAACGGACTTGAACCAGTCTGTCAAAATACAGCGCAGAGCCCTTGAAATTCCTTCGGGGCTCAGCTCCTATGCAGCCCTCGTCCCCAAGCCGTGGTGCCGGTTTCTTGTGCCTAGAGCCCCTTTCTTCCCTGGAGTTTTGGCATTTATCAGATGACAAAGGGTCTGCTCGTTTAAAAGCACTTACATTAAATGCTCTGTGTGCTCCGCTTTGAGCAGCCGGCTTCGGTCTGCGAGCCGCACTTGGGTGAATGAGCCACTATTAACCAGCCGGGCACGGACGCTGGCTCGAGCCAGCAAAGGCAGAGCGCGTATTTCTTTCACTCTGAGAGTCCCCAAGGGTTTCCTGCACAATAACCTGCAGGCTCGCTCTGCTGAAAATAAAAATAATAATGGGGTGGCGATGGTGGTGGGAGCGAGTGAATGATGCCCTCTGTGGCTCAGTCTCAGCAGCCCAGGGACCAAGTGAAGGGAGGGGCATTGACACTGACTTCGCCTCTCCTAGCCTCAGTTTCCCCGCTTGTTCTGTGACTAACCATCAGGCTTCTGGACAGAGGGATGACATAGAGGTAGGAGTGGGGGTGGGTGTCCAGCACGGGAGGCCAGGCGCGTTCCAGGCTGGCAGAGTGACGTGACTGGGTACGCGCCCCACCCAGGTGAGCATCCGCCTAGGACAGCCGGGAGGCCCTCGCAGGCAGAGGTCGTGGTGCACGGCGCCTCCCTGGGCCTTCCTGGCTGGCATCACTCGCTCACCTGATGTGTTCTGAGCACCTGCCCTCTTGTAAGGCACCACTAGGTCTGTGATGTAGGGTGAGGGAGGCCCAGCACCTGCCCCCACCCCCAGCACCGCCATCCTAGCCCAGCCCGCGAGGGTTCCTTACCGTGTCCCCTGTCGGGTTGCAGTTCCCCCTGCCAGCACGGTGGCACCTGCGTGGACGACGAGGGCCAGGCCTCCCACGCCTCCTGCCTGTGCCCCCCTGGCTTCTCGGGCAATTTCTGCGAGATCGTGACCAACAGCTGCACCCCAAACCCATGTGAGAACCAAGGCATCTGTACCGACATCGGGGGCGACTTCCGCTGCCGCTGCCCGGCTGGCTTCGTGGACAAGACCTGCAGCCGCGCGGTGACCACCTGCACCGCCGACCCGTGCCTGAACGGAGGCACCTGCCTGCAGCACACCCAGGTGAGGTTCGAGTGTCTGTGCAAGCCCGAGTTCACAGGCCCCATCTGTGGCAGGAAGCGCGCGGCGAGCTCCCAGCAGGTCACCCGCGTGCCCAGCGGGTACGGGCTGACCTACCGCCTGACCCCCGGGGTGCACGAGCTGCCCGTGCAGCAGCCCGAGCACCGCGTCCTGAAGGTGTCCATGAGGGAGCTCAACAAGAGCACCCCACTCCTCTCCGAGGGCCAGGCCATCTGCTTCACCATCCTGGGCGTGCTGACCAGTCTGGTGGTGCTGGGCACCATGGGCATCGTCTTCCTCAACAAGTGCGAGGCCTGGGTGTCCAACCTGCGCTACAACCGCGGGCTGCGGAAGAAGAAGAACCTGCTGCTGCAGTACCACAGTGGGGAAGACCTGGCCGTGAGCATCGTCTTCCCGGGGAAGGTCGACATGGCCACCTTCGGCAAGGAGGCCGGCGGCGAGGAGATCTAAGCAGCGCGCCCCCCGCCCCCCGCCCCCCTCTCCCATGTCCCCGGGGTCCCGCAGAGCTCCTCTACGCGGTCTGTTCCAATCTTTGTGGGGAATTTGCTATCTTTTGTGACAACTCTGGTGAACGCTACGCTGCCCTATATTATTATCTCTGTGTGGCTGTGTGACCAACGCGATGCTCGAGCAAGCCTCTTTCTCTCTATTAATGCATGATAAAAATAATAAGAGTTTCATCTCTAAATGAGTAGAAGAGATATGTCGTTCTAAACTCTAAACTTAATATAAAATCAAAAAAGACAAAAAAAAAACATGGCAACAGAACCAGGACTCCGTGCCGACGTCCCTCCCTGAGAGGTCTCGGCCACCGGGTCCTTGTAAAACTAACGCCGGTTGTGCATGACCGGTCACTGTGAACAAGGGCTAAAAATCTCGTTCGTTCGTGAATTCTCACACGCCACATCCGACTCGCACTCACTTCAAATCCAACATCGTAGTCTTTAGATCTTTCCGATTGATTGGAGATTTCGCAGAGTGCAGCGGCCGTGTGTCAGGCAGAGAGAGAGCCCCGGGTTGGCTGCTGGGGGGCCGGGACCTTGTCCCAGCCCTGCCACTAACTCGCTGTGTCATCCTTGGCGAGTCCCCTTCACCCACCCCGGGCCCACCACCTTTTCGTCCCTCTCCTAAGAGGGGCTCGAATTCAGTGACCATCAAGGTGTTCTCCTGTCTAAAACGGAATTAAGAACGAGGGGACAGGAACCAAAACCCTCTCTGACCCTAACGATTAAGATCTGATGAAGACGACGTCTCATCCTAGGGTCAGAAAGTTTTGGCCTGTCCTGGAGGCTCCCTTGACATGCTGAAGTCCACCTACTGCAGATCGCAAACCAGGGAGCCTCCTAGCCCACTTCTCATTTGGGCAATAATTGGCCGCTTTGAGTCACAATGTGCAGATCCGGAGTTGCCACTTAAGCAACCTGGTTCCTGCCCACCCAGACCCCAGCACCAAGCCTGCCTCCCTCTCTAGACAGATGTCCCTTGAAACATGAATGCACCTTGAACCACAAGTGCCCCTGGCAAAATCTGAGCAGCAACACAGCCCTCACCAAGGTTTTCACGGGGTTTAGTGGAAATTGTTGCTTTTTGCGCGTTTTCTAGTTCTGTGGCTGAAGCGCTATTGGACCTGGTGACAGATACACAGCCATGGATTTAATTTGTGTTGCTGAGGTCATGACCCTCAGATTCGAAAAGACCTAGCCAGCTTTTGAATTATGAATTTGACTTTTTTAAAAAGAGAGCATCTATATTTTTTGCAAAAAAAAAAATAGAAGGAAATGATACAGAACTCTGTTTAGCTTTCCAGCTTTTAGAGTTGGGCAGCTAAATAGCCCTTGGGTACCAGATAGGTATATTTTGTTGCTTGAATAATTTGGGTAGGAATCAGTAGTTTTATAGACTATTACGTGCCGTGTTTGCCTTCTGTAAGTGCTTATTTCCAAGTCATAACCACCTCCATCATCTCGGTCATCCCGATCACCTCACACACACGAACATGGGTCACCGTCATCATCACACGACCATCAAGTTTGTCACCACTGTCCCAAGTCCCTTATCCTGATTCAAAGCCCAATTGTCCTCTCCCCTGAGCTCCTAATGTCCCCACCCAAGCCCCATCAGTCACTCCCTGTCCTTTATCATCACACCTTCGTCACCCTGTCCCTCACAGGTGACGTCACCCCAAAGTCCCATCACCCCCGCCCTCCCTCATCCCCGCCCCCTGGGTCCCCACCCCCAGTCCCTGATAACCCTCGCCCCGATTCCCCCCTCCTCCCCACCAGTCATTCAAGTCATCATCTCATTTTGAGTGTTTTTCAAGAAATAATTTTAAAAAGACAAAAAAAAAGAACTGTTGGCATGTGCCAGGTGGGCAGGCGTCTGGCAGCCTGCCTGGCCTCTCTCACGTGAGGTCTCGGTCAGGTTGGCTAACGGTTCTGATCCTCGGTTTCCCCAAATACGAAATTCTACAATTGGACGAAACGATCAAATTCTCTGCTCCACGATTTCGATCTCGGTGCCGCAGAGAACGGCCTCATCCCCCCGATGTCAAGGAAAAGACATCCCGCTGTCTCTTCCTGACCCATTCCCCATCGGTTCATCGCTTTACCCCCCATTCATCCCATCAGAAAGCATTTCCAAGCAGCCGCCGCGTGCCAGGCAGTGTGCGGGGCAGCTGCAGGTCACGCAGGATGGGTGAGGGGCGGTCCGGGAGGGGGGCCGGCACACAGGGGTCCCCAGGGAGCCACGCCCAGTGCATGTACACTGCCGTGGGAGCAGCGGAGAGTCCTCGACCATCTGACCTCCCCGCGTGACAGACCTTCTGTCACCAGCACGCCCTGCCCGCGCCCACAGCGCCCGCCGCGCACACCCCGCCAGATCAGAACAGCGTCAGCCCCTCGCCGCGGTCTGCACGCCACGCAGAAATGGTCCATTCCATCCTCCGTGGGGTCACCAGATTCTGCTGAGAGTGTCGGGACTTTTGCGGCCGCCCATCCACACCTCGGGTGTGTTTGGAGTAGTGTGTAGTTCACGTTACAAACGGAAAAGCTCAAAGACAGCTGTCGGCGACATGGTCAGCGGTTCGGAGGGAGGCGTGGGCGTGATGATGTTCTTGTAACCGAAAAATGTCAAAAATGTCAATGGCGCTCTTTTTAGCTTTCCCGTTTACTTCTTATCCAGACAAGCAAAAAATTTTGTTTATTGAAAAATAAACAAAACCCAAGGGCTATTGGTGTGTTTTTGTGATCTGTTGCGTACCAGGCTACACTTCTTCCTTCCCATGGGTGGCTTAGCCCCAGGCAGCAGGGGTCAGGGGCTCAGGCTCGGCCCTCCCCATGGGCCAGGAGGCCAAGGCCACCCAGCCCGGCCAGATCACGCTCTGTGCTTGGAGCACAGGAATTACCTGTCCCCCGCAAGGGCCTGCTCGGGCTGCTTCCCCGTGCCTGTCTCTGGATGGGTGGCTGTTTGTGGGTGGGGCGGGTAGAGCTGGGAGTGGGGGCGAGAGGGGTGAGGGGGTGGGGTCCCACACATGATGCTGCCAGACCCCTCACAGCAGAGCCCAGGGCCGGTTCTCCCAGGCACCAGGCTCCGCCTGGAACTCCGGGGTGGGGGGTGGTGTCTGAGATCACACGCTGGCCGGGGCCCCCAGGACTCAGGCACGGTGGATCATCCAGGCGGGGCCGCCAGGCAGATTTGGTTTGGCACTTAGTCCGGGGGACTCGCAGCCTTTAAACGGCGGCACACCAGACATACGGGGCCACTTCTTCTCTCCTCGGGCCCTGCACACTCTGGGAGCCACCCGCTCTCTTCCGGCCTCAGGCCCTGGCCATAGGCGCGGAGACTCGGCCCAGCAAAGCTGCACTGTCGAGTTCCCGTAGAGCTCCTGACACTGCCCGTGCCCACCCCCAAGGGGACAGCCGGAGTCCTCGTCTCCGGCCAGGCCAAAGGAGCTGTGGTCAGACCCTCAGCTCTGCTGGCCTGGAAGGCGGGAGTGTCTTCTTCACTTCCCTCCATGGCCTGTCCCTCCCTGGCCCGGCCACTGCCACCGCCCACCCAGCTGCTCAGCCGGGCCTGGGGTGTCCCTGAGATTCTTCCCTCCTCAGCCCCGTCTTCCCTCGGTGCTGCTCTGACCTCCTGTCTGAACCACCTCGCTCAGCTGGGGTGTGGGGCTCGTCAGCACTCTGGGACACACTCAAGGGACAAGTAAGGGGTGCAACCACAGAGATGGATGCTATTTCAAACCCGTAAGAAAATCAGGGGACAATGTTGCGGTAACAAGGACAGAACTTTTGTGAAATGGATGGGCTTCCTAGGGAAGCATTATTTACCCGAATCCCCCTAAAAGGCCGACCCCAGCTGAGCACAGCTCGGGAGAAGACCCCGACATGGGCCAGCCGCCAGTTAGCTGACTCGGTGTCCAGAACGTTCCACTCGTTGACGGAATGGGGGGCACCCAAGCTAGAGACAGGGTTCTGGGGCAAAGATAAAGACAAGGCAGAACTTCCCACGCTTCTTCAAAGCAGGGAGAACCCCAGCGCCAAAGCAAAGGCAACGAAGGACAGTCTCCACCCCACTCCCGAAAAACAAACGTCCTCGACGAAATAACAAACGGAAATGGCCAAATGCTTTTAAAAAAATTATGATCAAACAGAGTATTTTTCTGGGAAAGCAAGTGTAATTTCACATTAAACGTATTTGTAGATGGTGGCCCGGGAGGAAGGGAACAATGATGGGTCCCTGGAGTCACTGGAGCCACGCTGGCTTAGGTGGGTGACCTGGGCGAGGAAACCCAGAGGGACAACCCAGCCAGCGTGCAGGACCAGCTCTGTCCCACGGGCAGCAGGGCAGAGGGGTGAGGGGTGGGAGTCTCGGTTCGGGGGCCCAGCGGCTGCAGTGTGGGCAGAGGGCTCAGTGCCGGTGATCCTGGACAGCAGGGCCCTCAATGGTGCCCGGAGCTTGGGGACCCAGCTGGGAAAGCGCCTGGCGAGTTCCAGGTGGGGGAAGAGACATGAGCTGCAGTGCGGTGTGTCTGGTGTGTCGCTGGATGGAAGGTTCCAGAAAGCTAGTGGGGAGGGAGGAGCCAACTGGACAGGGAATGGACGGGAGGTGGGTGCCGGGGGCTGCTCCAGGCTCCCAGCACAGAGCAGCCTGCAGGCAGTTTCCGGGGGGACAACCTGGGGACCTGGCTGGGGATGCCTGCCAAGCCGACCACAGACAGTAACACACCTGCGACCTCAGGCCTGTGACTTCCTTTTCTTAGTAACTCTCTCGCTGCCGAAGAAGAAAGTGTTTGTTCTGCGCATCATACATCCAAGCACCCGGCACAGTTCACAGGAGAAAGAGGCGGGGAAGCCCAGGCTCAGGCCCTCGTGGGGGTGGGGGGGGCGGTAGAGACTTGCACCCAGCTGGGGACCGAGGGCTCCGCCCTGCTGAGGGCCTGTCCGGCTTGGGGCCCTGCGGCTCCATGACCATAACGAACATGCAAATGGAAGAGCGGACCAGATTTCAACCTGAAACTAGGTCAAAAGAAAAAGAAAATCAATAGTTGCCAGAGGGACTGTGATACAATACATCCCTGATTTTTAACAAATCTAAGCAAACTGGGAAAAAGTACATCCCTCCTTAATGTCATAAAAAACTTCCATCTTACACTGATGCTTAGTATCCTACCGGCCAATAAAACCTCAGGGAAGCGAGGCCACGTGTCACTCAGCAGTAAGGCTCTGGCTGTGGAGTCAGAGAAGCCTACCTCGCACTCGGCTCTGCGCTTTGGGCCACCTCCTCTCTCGGCTCTACCTCCTCGTCTGCGCAGAGGCCGGGGTGCCAGTGTAGCCAGGCTCTGGTGAGGACCCTCTTCCTGGCCGACAGATGGTGGCCTTCTTGCTGTGTCCTCACATGGTGGGGAGAGAGGGGACAATGAGAGCTCTCTGGTCTCTTCTTAGAAGGATATTCACCTCATCGTGCTATTAATTATCTAATTACCCCCCGAGAGCCCCAACTCCAAACACACTGGGGGTAGAACATCTATGTATGAATTTTTTTTTGGGGGGGTGACACAATTTAGTCCATAGCAAGCAAGCGAGGAGAGCAATTAGTACCACTATTATTTTAGGACTTCTAGCCCAATGTAATAAGACAAGAAAAAAAAACATTTAAATTTAACGCTACTTAATGTATAAGTTTAATACTATTTATTGACATTATGACAACATGATCCTCAAGTTTATCTGAAAAAAAAAATGAAGTGATAAGAATAATCAAGGAAAAAAATAGTGAGGGTGCAAGTTGCACCATGAGATGTCATAGAAATCAAAATAGTGTGTCTTGCACGGAGCTCTTCGTATGGGTTTTCTGAGCAGGGAATGAACAAACGCAGACACACGTCAGCAATGCTTCTGAAGGACTCCACACCTGCAGCCCCACCTGCTTATTTACAAATGTGGACACTGAGACCAAAAGATCAACCAGCCTACAGTCCTTAGCTGAGGACAGCTGGGCCCCGCTCAGGAGACATTTAGCAATGACTGGGGACGTTTTTCGTTGTTAAAACTGGACAGGCGCCTCATGGGTAGAGACCAGGGTTGCTGCCAAACAGCCTACAACACACACAACAGCCTCTATTTTGAAGAATTATTTGGCCCCAAATGTCGCTGTCTCCCAGGATGAGAAATCCTGGCCTAAGACGATAGGGCAGGAACCATGAACGGGACTGTTAAGAACAGTGGCACATTACTATGTCAGACACTGCTAGTATCAGCCTCCCCAGCTGTACCGAGATGCGACTGACAAAACATTGTGTACGTTTATGGCATACGGCGTGATGATTTGATATGTGTACATAGCATCTCTTCACGCTCCCCGCCCTCCTTGCCCCTAGCAAGCTCCACTCTACCGTTTTTATGAGTTCGGCTTTTTTAGATTCCACTCATAAGTGAGATCTTACAGTATTTGTCTTTCTCTTATTTCACTTAGCATAATGGCCCCGAGATTCATCCATGTCTTCACAAATGGCAAGACTGCCTTCTTTTTTATAGCTTAATAATATTCCATTGTGTGTATACGTCTACATTTTTGTTACCCATGAATCTATTGATGGGCACTTAGGCCATTCCCACGTTTTTGGCTATTGTAAGTAATCCTACAGTGAACGTGGGAGCAGCTATCTCGTTGAGATCGTGGCTTTATTTCCTCTGGATATATACCTAGACGAGGGATTTCTGGGTCACAAGGTAGTTCTATTTTTAATTTGTGAGGAACTGCCATACTGTTTCCCATAGTGGCTTTACCAATTTATATCTCGCCAATAGAGCACAAAGGTCCCATTTTCTCTACATCCTCGCCAGCATTTGTTATCTCTGGTCTTTTTGATAATAGGTGCTAAGTACTTTAAATGCATAATCTTATGTAATTCACTCAACAACCTAAGAGCTAGATCGCATTATCTTCTAGCATTACAGATAATGAAACAGAGGCTCAGAGAAGTGAAAACAGGTGCCCAAGGTCATCTGGCTAGAAAGTGGTTGAGTTACGCCCAGCGTCCTGAGCTCCAAATGTTCATGCCAATTTTCTTTCCACTTCCTGATTCTGCCTTCTGACTTTTAAAAATAATTCGCTCCCACTTTTCTTGGTATTAGCAATTGTGCTTCCCTGGGAGTTTCTGGGTGATGGGCCCTCTCGATGTCATTCCCGTGGGGTGTCAGTAAGAATCCTGAGTAGAAAGAGGGTCCACCCTTTGTCACTTCAGGCTGGAGCTTCTCTGCCAGCCTCTTGGTGCATCCACTAGTGAATAACTCACTATACCTGCAACACCTCCTCTGGCCCCCTCACCCTGCTGTCCGGTGAAATCAAGATGTCACTTCACCAAGTTGTAGATAAGGATGGAATCAAGCCCCTTGGCTGCAACTATTTTTGGTCATAAGAATAATCTACCATTCTTAACGCTAAGTCATGTACTTAGCACTTCATTTTTATCTTATCAGGCTTCTCAGAGATGGCTGGACACTGGCTCTGAATTAATACTAATTCCTGGGAGTCAGAGCAGGGGCTTTTAGAAGTCAAGTAATCAGTGACGTCTCATCGGGTCTGTCTCTCAATGAGCCCAGTGGGTCCGTGAACCCACGGTGTGGTTATCCCCCCAGTTCTGGAACTCGGTCGGGGTAGGCACCTGCCAGAATCCCACATGGATTCTGTGCCGCATGGAGGGGAGGCTGCTATGGCAGGAGGGCAAACCGGAAGCCACCACGACTGCCTCTATCTATGAAAATAGTACACCGGAGTCATTCCGTACTCCTGGAGGGGCTGCAGAGATTGGTGCCACCGCCGAGGACTGGAACCACGCAGGGTGGTGCGCCCTGCGCTATCTTCGTTAACACCCCTACTCGGTCTGAGAGGGAAGCAGCTGGATCCCGGAGAATGACGGTGGATTACTACAGACTTACTCCGGTGGCGCTTCCGGTTTGCAGCTGCTTTGCCAGCTGTGGTTTCACCTGGGAGCACAGCTGGCGTGCAGCGGCGGAGCTGGCGGAGCTGGCGGAGGCTTTTTTCCTCCACACCTGTTAGGGAAGAACATCGAACGGGTTTTCTTTCGGTTGGCAAGGCCAGCAATACATCAGCACGGTCCTACCTCAGGGCTGCATCAACTATGTGGCCCTGTCATAAGCAGGGACTTTGTCTTTCCCTTGCACAAGACAACGTGCTGGTTCGTTGTGTCAATGACGTTCTGCGGACTGCACCTGGCGAACAGGGTGTACTGGCGAGACGTTTGCATGTCAGAGGGAGGGGAGTAAACCCTACGGAAACGGAGGGGCTTCCCACTCTGGTGAGAATTCCAGGAGTTCAGTAACTTGGGCATGTTGGAATACTCTTTCCAAAGCGAAGGACTAGTTGCTTCCCCTGTTACCTCCTGTCTGTGTGGAAGACACATAGCTTCTAGTGAACCTCTGTGGGTTTGCGAGGCAACGTGTTCCCCATTTGGGCATGTTATTCTGACCCATTTATTGAGTGACCTGATAATCTGCTGGTTTTGAGTGGGGCCCAGAACGAGAGAAGGCTACGCAACAAACAGGTCCGGGCTGCCGTCCAAACTGCCCTGCCACCGGGGCCGCATGGTCCCGCAGAATCGATGGTGCCCAGAGTGTCAGGGGCCAACGGGGATGCTGTTTGGAAGGCCCCCTTAGGTGAAGTATAGCATGATGATCGAAGCCCATTCCTGCCATCCAGTTACTCTCCACTTGAAAGAAGTTGAGAAAAAATTTTGACCCCCAACTAGGCTTTGGTAGAGCTTGAACCCTTGCCCATGGGCAGCCACGTCACTGCCTGTTCTGAGCTACCCACTGTGGACCCGGTGTCATCTGGCCCGTAACACCACGATGACAGCAGCACTCTGTCATCAGATGGAAGTGGAATATGTAAGGTCAGGTTCAAGCAAGACCTCAAGGCAGAAGTAAGCTGCATGGGGAAGTGACTCACATACCCACGGCCCCCGTTCTTTGCTAATTCACCTTCTCCCTATCAAGCTATGTTTATGGTTTTATGGGGAGTTCTCATGAACTCCCACCTAAGCGAGGAAGAAAAACTTTCATCCTGGTTTATAGATGGTTCTGCATGATACACAGGTACTATCCCAAAATGGAGGGCTACGGAATTACAGCCCCACCCTGGGACAGTCCTAAAGGCCAGTGGTGAGGGGACATACACGGAATGTCGATTGTTCCTTTCATCTGGCAGGAGAGATGGCCAGAGATACAGGTCGATATTGATTTATGGGCAATAACTAATGGTTTGGCTAGGTGGTCAGAGAATTGGAAGAAATACAAATAAAAAATTGGTGACAAGAAGATCTGAAGAAGAAACGAGGAGCTAGGCCCCTCCAAACTAGCACAGAGTGTGAAAGTATTTGTGGCCCATGTGGATGGTCACCAACGTCATCAAAGGGTGAAGGCAGCAGAGGAAGAGTTTATTAACCAGGTAGAGAAGATGACCTATGGCGTGGATATCAGACAGCTCTTTCTCAGCCACTCTCGTCGTTAATCCACAGGCTCACGGGCAAAGCAGCCATGATGGAAGGGATGGAGGTCCTTGTGTATGGTCTCAGCATCATTTATTTGTACTCTCTGAGGCCAGTCATCTATGGCTATTGCTGAGTGGCCAGTGTGCCAACAGTAGAGGCCAACACGGAGTCCTGATATGGTACCATTCCCCAGGAGACCTTCCAGCTACCTGGAGGCACGGTGATTACATTGGACCACTTCCATCAGGATATAGGGTAGCACTTTGTTCTCCTGGAATAGGTATTTGCTATGGATATGAGTTTGCCTTCCTTGTCCTCAATGCTTCTGCCAAAAGGAATATCCATAGATCTACAGAATGCTTCCATCGTTGACACAACGATGATTCTGTTGAGTGGATGTTGAGACTCGCCTGGACACTTAAACTTCTTATGGTGCTGAATCAACGAGCAAAGGAGGGGTTTCTGCCCTGGCTGGGGGGATTGACGCGATCAAGGAGAAACTGGGGTGCTCCTTCACACTGGGAGTAGGAGGAGTATGTCTGGAATGCAGAGGTCTCGCTGGTGTTTCTTATTAGTCCCATGTCTTGTGATTAAAATCAATAAAAGACTTTTAACAACCCAATTTAGGTAGAACTTCCAATGGCCAAAATTCTTCACAAATAAACACTTGGCTGCCATGCAGGCAAAGAATCATGACAAGCTGAGATGCTCGCTAAGGAAGGGCAAAGGGAATATGAAACGAGTATTGGATGAAGTTACTTATAAATATCAGTTCCAACTATGTCACTGGTTGCAGAAATGATGACTGAAATAATTATGAGTATTTCTTCCTGATTCGAACATACTTATACCTATACGTACATATATGCTGAATATTTTTGTTTCCTTCCATTCTCTCATCTCCTTATCATCTAGCGTTAAGATGTGATAACAGTGGTTAACTTTCTATCTCAGTATTTACGTTACAGGATTGAAAAGAAGGAGTAAGTGTGGATCTCGGGCCACCAGCTTGGGAGGCAACAGGACTGACCTAGGTCTGTCTGTCTGTCTGTCTTCAGGGGTTCCAGTGCTCCTGGTGGATTCAGGTCTTGATCTCCCCCATCTCGCCTTCGGCTTCCCTTTCCAGTGGCCTGCCTCATGTTCTCCAGGCTCCAGCATCAGAGAGAAAGAAATTAAGCTCAGACAGATCACATACCAGCCCCTACAATTGTGCAAGGTCAGATCTTCACAATGGATCCCTTCTCCCTCTGCCCCTCTCCCTGAGTGGTCCAGCTTCTCTGGACCCTGATGGGTATAACTCCCAAACCGTGGCTCTTGACTGCTACATGATTCAAACCTGCTACTTGAGTGGTCATTACAGGAGACCAGTACAACAAAACCCCCACGATAGAGCTTTACTATCCTTCAATTAGGCAATGTGTCCTGGGCCTCCCTAAGAGCAGGGCCCAGGGCTGCTATGGGGATGACCACACTCGACCCTTGATCTCAAGTCGTTTTCAGCTCAGGCCTGTTGACACTATACTGTTGTCAGAGATTATTGTCGGAATCCAAGAGGTCAGTCTTGTGCAATCACAGAATTTCATCATTTTAGGCATTGGTGTCCAAAAAGGTTTAAGTGTCCATTTATAGAACAGTTGCCCTCACATAAAAATATCTGTCATTTGGGCTTTTTCTTTTTTTCCTTTTTCTCTTTCTTTCTTTCTTTCTTTCTTTCTTTCTTTCTTTCTTTCTTTTCTTTCTTTTCTTTCTCTCTCTCTCTCTCTCTCTCTCTCTCTCTCTCTCTCTCTCTCTCTCTCTTTCTACCCTCCTCTCCCCACCAGCTGCTAGGAAGATGGGGAAGGAGGATTGACTCATGATAAAATGCCAGGCTTAATTATGTATGATTGAACCTAGAGTGAAATACTAATTGTTACAGGTTGGGTTCACCCGGATGTATCCTCTAAATGGAGATTTATGTGCAAGAAATGCTCTCAGGACCAACACCTCTGTAGGGAGCCAAGGAACCAGGAGTGCAAAGTGGCATAAGTTGTGTGTCACACAGTGGCAAAGACCTCAGACGATCGCATGTGGCGTCTGGAGCTAGGATGGCCTTTCACAGCTGTCCCACGTTGGAGGAAGGAGCGAGGCCTTTAGACCTCCATAGTGACCAGTCATTGGATGTGTAGTACCCAGGAAAGGGCTTTGACCTTGGGCAAGGACGCTTTCTCCAGCCAAGGGCAATGGTAGAGGGGAGGCGTGAGACTCAGCTGAGAGAGCTGTCAGCTACCAACACTCCTGGAAGCTGAGAAAATAGACATTTCAGTCCCAAATAGTATCTAGCCCTGGCCAGTCCTGGGGCCACTTGATTCCTTTGTTGCACGTAACAGTTTCGGAGAGCAAGCCCTCCAGGTTGCCCTGGGCCTCTTTTCCCGGGGATGGGGGGACCTCACAGGAGGAACGTTCGTGTGGTGGGCTCATTGCCCCTGCAGCCACAGCCGGTCCCGACACCATGACTGGTCCTCACTGTCTCCCATTGCTCAACCACTCGAGAGTTATCTCCTCCTTACATAGGACCTCGAATGGTCTAGGTGGCTTATGGGTAGGGGGACTCAGGCCCCCACCCCGAGGGCTCTGAAGTCCCGGTCACCGGGCACTGCTTGGGCCATGGCTGCTGCACTGGCCTGCCTGTTTACCATCGCGTTGAACAGAGGTGTGTTGAGAGGGGCCCCCCGAATAACCTGGGTGCCAAATACGCTCTCCTCTTTGCATAATTTAATAAAAACCCCTATCTTCTCCGGACAATCAGGGTCAATTTCTCCAGCCAGAATGGTGACTCTTTTCCTTGTCTACTGATCTCTTTGTACGAAGAGTCTGAAATGACTGGGCAGCAACTGAGCTTGAGGTTTAATGGGGGCAGTGGCGTAAGGAGGACCTCGGTGAATCCTATCTCTATAAAAGCAGTGATAACATTAGACAGTATTGTCAAAACCAACCATTTCAGAACTCTGGAAATTAACCAAAGGCATATAACAAATTGAAAGACATTTATTCAAGAAAAACTACTGAACCTTGGTTGACAATGGTGGGATCTGTGCCATTGTCACACAAGGCTGCTCCCATCTCTCTCTCCGCAGACTGATGTGGCAGCAGCACGGATCTAATTTGGAGCTCCAGAGAAAAGCCCCTCGTCCAAGGGCACTGTCAAAAGCAATTGTTATCTCTTGAGCAAACAATCAAGGAAGGCCAGTATCACAGTTGCCCAGGGCTATAATATGATTCAGGGAAGCATCAGATAAGCCAAAAATTTTAAAGAGATATCTGGGGAATGGGATAGCCAAAGGGGGATTTGATGAGTCCCCACACATCCCTGGGGAGCTGGAAAGCTGTGCACAGGCGCAGTCCAGGAAAGCTCAGAGAAGTCCCCAGTTATCTCCCTGTCCCTGGCTGACCATGGGTCCCTGCACGAGCAGGCACTGAGAGCCAGGACAGACCTGTAAACTGTGTGGTCTGTGAAGGGGTGCCTCCCCACCACACCAGTGGGTGGAAGCCTTCTTGGCTCAGGACTTTTAAGCAAAACCTCTGACCGGCCATTGGCTGACTATGAAGCTACACTCACCCAGCGTCAATTTATAGGAAGCCAGGTTTAACAATGAAACCAAGAATTTTTTAAAAAGCATAGATATTAGTGTTTATCTGCAGGAAGGGAGACAGATTCTAAATAATTTATCCAGGCAAGTCGCTAAACGAACTAAAGTAAATGTAGCAACAGTCCCCGAGGGAGGCAAATCAGAATCCAGACTTGTTCGAATATATTATCCAAAAGGTCCAGTTTCTAGCCAAAATTGCAAAACATACAAAGAAACAGGAATGTGCAGCCACACGATAGGAAAGAAGCAGTTGACAGACACTATCTGAGGGATTCTAGATGTTGACCTTGGTAGACAGACTTAAAACCAGCTATTACGGATATGTTCAAAGGTCTAAAGGAAATTGTGTTTAAAGAATGTTCTCAAGTATAACAGTAACTCATCACCTAGAGAACATCAACAAAAAGATATAAGATACGGAAAAGACTCAAATAGAAATACTGGAGTTGCAAAGTATACCAACTGAAATAAAAAATTCACCAGAGGGGCTCAATGACAGATTTGAGCTGGAATAAGAAAGGCTTGGCAAACTGGAGTACAAAGCAATGGAAGCCATCGAAAGAACAGAAAGTAAAAAGAATGAATAAAATGAACAGAGCTTCAGAGATCTGTGAGACTGTCGGTGAAAGGCACAGAACTTTTGTGAAGAAATAACTGCCAAAAGTTTCTCAATTTTGATTCAAAAACATTAATACATGCATTCAACAAGCTCAACAAACTCCAGTGGAATAAACTCAAAAAATCCATACCCAGACACATCATCAAAGACAAAATCTGAAAAGTGACAGCAGTAAGATGACTCACGGTGTGCAAGAAAGCCACAATCAGATTATCTGCAGAAACAATGGAGGCAGGAGGCAGGAGGACACACAGTCACAGTGCTCAAAGAAAACAGTCCAAATTCTATATCCGGGCAAAGTTATCTTTCAAACACAAAGGCAAATAAAGACATTTTCAGATAAGCGAAGACTGAAAGAATTCATTGCCTTGGGACCTGCCTTACAAAAAAAGACTGAAGGACGTCCTTCAGGCTAAGAAGAAATGATACCAGATATTAACTTGAATTCAAATGAAGAAATAAAGAGCACCCAGAGAGGTTATTATGTAGGTAAATATTTTAAAAATCATAAATATATTTTGATTCTTCTCTTAATTGCTGTGAAACACAGCTGCATAAAACAATCATTATAAAACTGTATTATTGGGCTTATAACATACAAAGATATCATTTATATGACAATATTCACACAAAGGAGAGTAAACAAGGGGGAGATATTGCAGAAAATTTTCTATGCCCTACTGGAGTTGTTTGCATTAATCCTAAATAGTTTTAAGTTAAGATGCATATTGTAATCTCCAGAACAGTCGCTAGGAAAATAATTAGAAAATTATAATGAAACGAGAAAGGAATTACAATAGTACTCTAGAAAATATCTATTTAACACAAAAGAATGAGGTAACAAAGAAACAGAGAAACAAAAAAGACATGAGACATATAGAAAACAACAAAATAGCAGATGTATATCAGACCATACCAATAATTACGTTAAATATAAATAGAGTAAATACTTACAAAGTAGGAATTATCAGATTGTAAAAAACCCCAGAATCCCTTAAATCACCTTTAGTTTGTCTACAGTAGATGACACTTTATATTCAAAGACACAAATAGGTTGAAAGTAAAGGCATAAAAAAGATACTAAGAAAATAGTAACCATAAGAGAATTGAAGTGACTATATTAATATTGGAAAAACAGACCTTTAATACAAAAAAAGAAAGTCACTAGAGACAAAGAAGGGACATCTTATAATGAAAAAAGCATTGGTTGATCAAGAGGACCTAACAATCCTAAACTTTTATGTGCCTTATAACAAAGTTCCAAAATACATGAAAAAATGCTCATATAAATGCAAAGAGAAATAGTTAACTTCACACTTACAGTGAAAGATTTCGATACCCCTTTTTAAATAATAGGACAAGAGGGCACACTCTCCATTGACTCCATCTGTAGCACACTCTGCCCGAAGCAGGTCTACACCTTTTTCTAGTGTATGTGGTATATTCTCCAAGACGTACCATATTCCCGCCCATAAAACATATCTTAGTAAATTTTTAAAAATTCGAAATCGTGCGAAGTGTGTTCTTCAATCACGACAACATTAAATTAGAAAACAACAGAAGGAAATGGGAAATACAAACTATTTTGAACTGAATGAAAACAAAATGCAACATCAAAATCTATTGGAGGCAGCTAACGGAGTGCTTAAGAGAAAATACGCAGCAGCTGAAATGCCTGTGTTTGATAAAAAAAAAAAAAAGATCTCAAATCAGTAATCCGATCTTTCGCATTAAGCATCTAAAACAATAAGAGCAAACCAAACCCAAGGCAAGCAGAAAGAAAGAATAAATATTAGAATGAAAATCAAGGTTGCAGAAAAGAAATAGAGAAAATAAATGAAAACCAAATTCGGTTCTTTGGAAAGGTCAACAAAATAAACGAACTTTTAGCTAACTTGATCGAGGAAAAATGAAAGAATGCACAGATCACCAAAATAATTAATAGAGACATAATCTTCGCTCCTACAGAGTATAATAGGATTATAAGGGAATACTGTAAACAATTCTACGCCAACAAGTTAGGCAACTGAAGAAATAGATGAATTTCTAAAAAGACGCACACAAATCACCAACATTTGCCCTAGAAAAAAATAGAAAATCTGAATACACCTACAATAAGCAAAGAAAAAAAAAGATTCGTAGTCAAGACTTTCAACAAAGAAAATCTCAGGGCCAGATGGCTTCACTGGTGAAGTCTATCAAATGTTTAAAGAAGAAATAGCATCAAGATTTCATGAACTTTTCCAGAAATACTTCTGGAAAACTTCTCAACTCATTCTTTGAGGTCAGTATTACCCTGGTAGCAAAGCCAGACAAAGACACCACAAGAAAATAAAATTACAGACCAATATTCCTCACAAATATAGATGTACAAATCCTCAACAAAATATTAGCAAAGTGAATTTGGCAACATATACAAAGGACTATATACCATGACCAAGTGAGGTTTATTTCAGAAATACAAGGCTGGATTAACATCCAGAAATCTGTTATAATGTAATGCACAATAATAATAGAATAAGAAACAAAACACACCTGACCATCTACAGAGGTACAGAGAAACTATTTAACAAAATTCAACATGCATTCAGGATTTAAAAAAATTTTTTTTTCCAATAAACTTGGAATAGAAGGGAATGTCATCAACTTGAGAAAAGGTATTTACCCAAATCCTATACCTATGGTCACACTCGATGGTGAAAGAATGAATGCTCTCTCTTCAAGGTCAGGAACAAGGTGAAGATTCTCACTCTTGCCACTTCTAGTCAACATTGAACTCAAGGTTTTGGACAGTGCCATCAGATACAATAAATGAAAGACATCTAGATTGGAAAAGAGGAAGTAAAACTATCTCTATTCCAGATCCCATAGTCCTTGTATGTAAAAGGTCAAAACTCTAAAAACTTCTATTATAATTAATAAACAAAATCAACAAGGATATAGGATATAAAATCAACATACAAAAATTAATTGCATTTTCATATACTGGCAATATACAATCTGAAGACGAAATTAAGAAAATAGTTCCATTCAGTAGCATCAAATAAATACATTAATTAATAAGATACAAAGGAACAAATTTAATAAGAGAAGTGCAAGACTTGTACAGTGAAAGCTACAAGACAGTGCTGAGAGAAATTAAAGAATATCTAAATAAATACATTGCATGTTCAGAATAGAAGAATCAATATTGTTAAGGTGGCAAGTCTCCCCAAATCCATCTATAGCGTCAACACTATTTCTATCAAAATCCCAGCAGGCTTTTTCGCAGACATTGACAAGCTGATCTTAAAATTTATATGGAAGGAAAAAAAAAAAACCAGACTAGCGAAAACGATTCTGAAAAAGAACAAAGTGGGAGGTCTTTTGCTTCCCGATTTCAAAACTTACTGCAAAGCTTTGGTAATTGAGACGCAGTGAAACGGTTTGGTAAAAGTGGACATGTAAACCAATTGGACAGAGCTGAGAGCCTAGTGATAAGCCCTCACCTTTATGGCCAATTGATTTTTGATAAAGGTGCCAAGGCCATTCAGTGGGAAAGCACAGGCTTTTTAACAAAGGGTGCCAGGGCAACTGGATATCTACATGCAGAAAGATGAGCTTGAATCTTCACACCGCACCCCAAATTAACTCAACATGGACTGCAGACATAAAAGTGAGTGCTAAAGCTATAAACCTTTCAGACAAACACACAGTACAAAATCTTCACGACCTTGGGTTAGGCAAAGTTTTCATAGATTCGACATCAAAAGCACAATCTATAAAAGAAAAAAAATGGATCGATTAGACTTCATCAAAATTAAAAACATTTGTACTTCAAAAGACATCATTAGGAAAATGAAGACAAGCCGTAGACCGAGAGAAAATATTTGCAAATCACATATCTTATAAAGGACTTGTATCCAGAATATATAGAAAACTCAACAAGAGGACAAACATCCAATTAAAAAATGGGCAAAAGATTTGAATAGACATTTCACCAAAGAAGATAAACAAGCAGCTAATAAGCACTTGAAAAGATGCTCAACATCATTAGTCATTAGGGAAATGCAAATTAAAACCACAATGAAATACCACTTCACACCCACTAGAATGGCTATAATTAAAAAGATAGACAATAACAAATGTTAACTAGAATGTGGAGAAATGAGCTCCCTCAGAGAAGCCTGGCAGAAATATAAAATCATACAGCTACTTAGGAAAATGTTGTGGCATTTTCTTAAAAAGTTAAACATAAATTTACTAAATGATCCCTGAATTCCACTCCTAGGTATTTACGCAAAGGAAATAAAATCACAAGTTCACACAAAACTTGCATGTAAATATTTATAGCAGCTTAATTTCTATTAGCCAAAAAAATAACTAAATAAATAAAGTGGAAACAACCCAAATGTCCATTCACTGGTGAACAGATAAACAAAAGTATGGTAATATATCCGTACCAGGGAACGCCATTCATCAGTAAAAAGGAATGATGCTACAATGTGGACGAACCTCCAAGACATATCAGGCAAAGGAAGCCAGACACCAAAGATCACATACTGTATGATTTCATTTACATGAAATCTATAGAGACAGAAAGTAGATTCATGGTTGCCTGGGGCTGGGGTTGCAATGGGGCTTAACCATAAATGCGGAGGAAAGCTCTTACTGAGATGACAGAAATGTTTTAAAACTTGATTATGGTGATGGTTGCATTGAAAGTCATTGACTCACGTACTAAAAATGGATAAATTTTGATGAAGCAATGAAGCTGCTAAAATAAAGTGTACTGGAACCCCCTTCCGTGTCCCTGGCAGAAGGCTGCCCTTTGAGAACCGGGACTTATGTGATTGTAAGGAATGGACCCCAAATTCTCCACGTGGGCCATGGGAGTGATTCTAAGCCAGGCCGCCTCTACTTCCACCTGCGGTTCCCGAACTTGTGTATTTTACCTCGAGGGGCAGAACGTCATATAATGGTCATCCATTTAGGAGACACGTGTCCTGGAGGACCGCCTCCCACTCTTACAAGGTGGCTTCTTCACGCCGGCATCTCAGCTGTGCCTTCGACAAGCCGTCTCACCAGCTATGTCCTGCAGCTTTGGGACGGTCATGTCCACTCTGCCCCGCCTCCTTCGCTGGGATTTTATGTGGCTCCCCGTGTTGGTGGATCAGACCCTCTGTAACCGTCCGGACAGGGAGGGCGGGGCCTGGCTGAGGCTTTATGGCCAGGAAAGTCAAACCCCTTCCCGGATGTGACGCTTGAGTTTATGTGTCAACTCAGAGGGTGTTTCTGGATGAGATCAACGTTTAAACTGGTGATCGTCAGGTAGAGAAGGTTGCTGCCATACGTGGGTGGGCCTCGGTTGGAGCCTGAATGGAGCAGAAAGATGGGCGTCCTGGGGCAAGGGGAACCTTTGGCTGGCGCCCTTCGGACTTCGTCTGCTCCATCCGGTCTCCTGGGGCTGGAGCTAGCTGGTCCACACTGCGAATGTGAACTTGCCCGCCTCCATAATCGCATGAGCCAGTGCCCTCATAATCAATCTCTCTGTCCCTCTCTGTCTCTCTCTGTCTCTCTTTCTCTCTCTCTCCACCCCCCCCCGACCACCCCACTATTGATCCTGTTTCTCTGGAGAACCTGAACACCCGGATGTGTCCACCCTAGCCAGTCCCGTGTGGTCAACCTGCTCCCGAGTGGCTGGCAATCTTCCCAAAGGAAGTGCCATGTCAGGGGCCCAGGGTCGGTCTCTGTTGCTGGCAGGTGTAGACGTTTGGCCTCAGTTAAGTGGGCGACTCTGGCCCTGTGCCCTGTCCACACTGAGGGGGCCGTGACAGAGGCTGGCTGACGTCACTGGCCCAGTCTCCCCGCCTCCTGGGGGATGCGTCTCCTGTTCTGGGGTGGAGCTCTCAGGTGAGGTTCACCTGCAAGCGCAGAGGCCTTCCACGTCACACCTGCCCCGCGGGCTGCCCCTCGGGCCTCCTCTCCGCCGACCTAACCTCCGCCTCCGGCTTCTGAGCCGCCGGGGGAAGCACCTGGCGCTGCTCAGAGACGCGTGCGGGCTCTAACCTCGAGCCCGGCTCTTCCCGTGGGAGCGGAGGGCCAGCCGGGAGGCTCCCGCCAGGCACCGCCGCAGGCAAGTCTCAGGAGGCCGTGCCAGCCTCCACCGGGTTCTCTCCTGCTCCGAGGCCTGAGCATCGTGTAAGAGATCCGGCTACTCCGAGGCTTCTGCTGCGGGCCGGCCGGCCGGAGGGAGAGAGAGCGAGGCCGCCAGCGCCCGCTGTTCCGGCGCCGACGTTCGCCTTCCAGCCCAGGCACGTCCGCGAGTGGCCGCAGCTGGTTCCGGGCCCACCCTGACCCTGCGTACCAGATCTGCCTAGGGTGAGAATTCAAGCTCTTCAGAGCTCTGCAATCCTTGTAATTAAGTCCTGAGCCAGATCCTCAGCTCCTTCTGCCCTCCAGCTGCAGGAGATGAGAGTCTCTAATTTACACGGTGCTAAGGAGACCCTCTGGTTATCTTAATTAGCCTTTAATTGGCGATTAACCACCCTCAGGCTTTGCTTGGCGATTAACCACCCTCTGGCTTTGCTTGGCTTCCTCGGAAGCTTCAGTTGCCCCCAGCAACAGCCATCCAATTCCACAGCCGGTAGGAGGGCTATTCCCCTGGTTCCCCGCAAACCCCCGGCACTGCGCTCTCTCCTGGGCAAACCTTTCGGCTGCTCTTAATTGTCCCTCTATCTCACGCCAGGGGCTATCGATGCCCACCCCCACCCCCCCCATCACCAGTAACGGAGTCCTTGTTGCCAGCCATCTGGTGGCCCAGCCAGCTCCACAATCTCATTTCGGAGATACTTGGACCACTCGTGGTCCTGTTTGCTGCAGGTCAGCTTCCCTGGCATCCAGCCCCTGAGATGATTTGCATGCAGGAAGTCTTCCGGGGAGAGTCCTGGGACCAGCCTATTGGAAGGGGCGGCTGAAGGAAGTGGGGTGTGGCAGAAGTCGAGCTGCAAAGGCCTCAGTCGGTCCCCCAGGGGTCCCTGGCCCTGGAGGGGTGCTCATCAGAGATGTCCCACACTAGGCAAAGGGTACCCAAACTTTTTGTTCCTGAACTAACTAACTAGTCGTTATATGTGGGCTGCCGCTGCCTGGCAAGGGGGTGTCATGGTAGGAGAAGCAGTTCTCTCTGAATGAGGGCCACCTCCAGAGAGGACTTGGGTGAGCTGGGAACGACGGCCCCAGGCCGGGCTTGTGGAGACTGAATCCGGGCAGAGCGCCATGGCATCTGCATCCACGGTGAGCTTGTCTGGGCATCTGATACTAGCTTAGAACATCAGTTTGGACTCTAGGATAGAGACTTGCTGGAAATTCTAGAAGAGTCATAAGACCGCCATCTTGGAAATCAATTCCGTAGGCTTTATTCACATGCCATGGTCTGTGACCTCTGATGAACACTGGGAAAAATCAAAGTCTCAAAGCCCCACGTCCGGGGATACTGAAGACAGAGGAAACAGGGGTGTTCTTTTAAAAAAATAACACTGTCTACATTGCATCTATCGGATTCTGTATTCATTCATTGGTTTATTAGCCTATCCCAGGGAGTACGGACCACATACCAGATATCGTACTATGGATGGCTTTAAAAGATATTTTGACAAACAAACATCCTCGCTTTGGGGACCCACTGAGTGAGGTCTTCGTGGGGCCATCAACCACAGACCCCCACTGGACAGTCACAGAACACTCCTCCCCCAGAGGGGTTCATGTCCTACGCTGAGACAGTCCGTGCCCGGGAACGGCCAGACCCAGGGGGGCGTCTCTCCCCCAGACCTCTGCCCCTTGTCCCTCAGCAGCTCTGGGCACAGGTCTTTCCAGCTTCAAGTTTGGATGAGAGACGGTGTCCGTTCCCCAGGGAGAGGACAGGAGTCCTAGCCCTAATGGTGGCCGCGGTCGGCCTGGGTGCCCAAACCTCTCGCCCTGGCCAGGGGAGGGGCGTTCTCCGGTTGGCTGGCCTCTAAAGTTGGGGAAGGGGTTCTGCCGCTCGAACCTCTGTGACTGTGGAGGAAGGGGGGGCTGTTCTCCGAGAGGGAAATGGCCGCACGAACGTCCACTCAGGTCCCGCGAGCACCAGCGTTCACTGGCCGGCTTCCTCGCACACCCCAGCCCCCGCGGTGAGCCGGATGCGTGGAGAGGCAGGAAGCAGCACGGTGGCCTGGAGGCCCCCGTCTGTGTGGGGCAGACACGTGGCAGAACAGGACACACGGCCCGGGGCGCTGGGAACACCCGCACGGCCTCACGGCCTCGCAGCCCCGCCCCTTCCTGCGGGGACACGGGTGGGCTGCGGCCCAGGTCAAGGGCATGAGTTCCGCACCAGGCACACAGCTGGCGCTCGGCTACTGTTTGTCCCCTCTTTCTTCATGCTTTTTTTTTTGTTTTTTTTTTTGTTTGTCTTGTTTCGTTTTGTTTTGAGTTTGAAAAGTAGCAGAGTGCCAGGGGGCTTTCCAAACGAGTTACCAGTGGGGGAGGGGGTCGTGGGGGGCCCCAGGGGGGCACCCCTTCTTCCAGGACTCGGAGACGCTCCCTGCCCGAGGCATCTGTCACGTTCCAGGCTCTGTCCGTCACGCTAGGAGCCTGTCTCCGGTCGACAAGGCCGCCACAATCGGCGCTGACGAAGCTCCCGCTGCGAGGTCCAGGGGGCCGCAGCCCGGCCAGGCCTCCCCAGCCCCGCGGGCCCGTTTCTCTCCCCCGATGCCAATAACAGGAGATGAGACGCTCTCTTCACAGCAGAAAATGAGACAGTCTTTATGGCCGGGCTTTTAAAATTGCTCAGGGCATTTCTGCTCAGACACCCTTGAGTAAAAGGGGGAGAAATTAGTGAAATGTGGAATAATTTGAAGAAATTAGACCTAGTTTGTCCGAGATTAAGGATAGCTCTTAATTAAGTGTCCAATCTTTCTTGCTAGGGGAAAAAAAAAATCTCTTCAGCCCTTAATTTTCTTAAGCATCCCTGTAAGGATGTCTGTGCAGAGGCTTCGGGGTGTTTATTAGGTCGTTTTATGTTAATCGCCCACAGCAGCACTTGCCAGGAGAAATTGCAGGCATTTCTCTGAATTCTCAATCAGCCACTTTAAGAGCTCACCAGAACCTTCTCTGGAGTCCACTAGGTTCTCCAGAGGAGTGGAAACTTCCATTCCCCCTTGATGCCGGTGGACGGGCCAGGCCTGCACGGCCCAGCCTGGGGGTCCAGGGCCTGCCCTGGCTGAATGCTCAGAGGGGATCCAGACCCTTCAGCGACCCCACAGCCCCCTCGGGTGGCATACACGTCCCAGCTCCATGAGTGAGGGGAAGGGGACAGGCGAGGGACTCAGGAGGGGGCTGAGAGCAGAGAGAGGGATAGAACATTCCAGAAGCATCCAAGATAAAGGAGCAGGAGGCTCTCTAAGTGGCTGTGGGGTAGGGATGCGCATCTCCGAGGACACGGCACATTCGCAGACACGAGGGCTGGGGCGGAAGTGGCCATGGGGGCAAAGCATCAGGGCGAAGGCCCGGAGTGTGGGAGGAGCCTTGTGGTGAGCGGGGACGGGGGCGAGGGCGCGCCGGGCCCGGCAGAGCCCGTCAGCCGGCCGGCGGGGCCTCGGGATTTTATTCTGGGGTTTTACGCAGAGGAGCGACATGCTCTGACCGAGGGTTCTCGGGGTGCCGGGGCTGTGGCTAGATGCAGGGACGGGCAGGCGCATGGCGGCATTGCCGCGTTTGAAGGCGGTGACTGGGTGAGGCCGAAGCCGGCGTCCGGCGCGTGGAGTGCAGGTGTCCGGAGGCGGACAGGTGTGTGCACGCATGGCTGTGTTTGAAGGGCACGGTCCCGACGAGAGCAGAAACCCACTCGGGTGGTGCAGGTGAGGTCTGACCGGAGACGGTTCTCCAGGTATGAAGGTAGCAGGGGCGCCAGGCTGAACAGCCGGCCCCCTGGGCTACCAGGGGCAGGGAGGAGGTGCCCGGTCTCTCTGTCCTGGTTCCGTCCCCAGACCCCTCCGGAACAGACAGCAGAAGTCTGATGACCTGGGCCCTGGCGTCAGCCGCAGGGCACAGAGGGGCTGGGGCAGGGCTTGGAGAAGGGGCCTCCTCCCGCCTCTGGTCCATGCTGCACCCTACCCGTCTGATAGCCTCTCCCGCTGGTGGACAGCGTGCCTCTCCCAGGGGACATGGCTGGCTGCTCCTAGGACGTAAGTTGACACGTCGCTTCCTGCCGTCAGCGCCTCCTCACCAGGAAAAGTGACGCCCCGGGCTCTGATGCAAGTGCCACTCAGGCCCCTCTCTGGGGGGGCCTTCCCCCGCTCCAGGGTCACCCCCCTGCTCCCCCTGCTCTGTAACCTGGGAGGCTCACGAGGCTGGCACTCTGCTCCTCCCTGAGAGGTCCAGGAGCTGGTCCCTCACTGGCCCCGTGGACCTCGCTGGAGCCCGTCCCTGGACTGTGCTGGGGGGGGGGCGGCAAACCTCCCTGTCCCTTCCCACACCTTCCCAAAGTGTCCTTTTCTTATCTGTTATCTCCAGTATGCGGCTATGTCCTGCAGACCCTGGCCGGTCCAGCCACCATAGTCTTAACAAGGTGGCTGCTTCAGAGAGGCCACAGCGGCCCGGGTACGTAGGCAGGGACGGCCCTGGGCAGGGGACCGGGGCGCGGGAGGGGTGCTGAGCAGAAGTGGCGTGCAGACAGCGTGGGCCAGCAAAAGTGTCCTCCTCTCCTCTCCTCTCCCCCCCCCCCTACAGGGGAAGGTGCTGCTGGGAGGGGTAGGGGAGAGGGGTGTCCCTGTGTCCGCTGAGGACAGCATCTTTCCAGGATGACTGAGGACGCCACAGGCTGCCCGGCCAGGAGGGACAGAGCAGGGCTGGTCTGTGCACCCCTCTAGGCCGGGTGCACCCCCCACATACACTGCCAATCTCCTCCAAAAGGCCCTGTGGGTAGGTTTGCCCCTTAAACCACCCCGCCCTCCCTCCCCTGGCTCCCACTCTGGGGCCTCAGGGGTGCAGCAGACCAGCCGGCCGCTCTGCCAAGGCCATCTGGGCGCGGTTAGGCCTGTGGCCTGGGGCCTGAGGCTCCCTGGCCGGGACAGGGTCCCGGGGGGGGGCCTGGGGGTGCCCCACAGCTCCCGACTTCTCGGCCGGGCCTCCACACGATGGCAGCATGCACGCACTGAAGCCCTCTGGTCTGCCCTGTCTGGGCTGGGACCCAGCACCGCCCTCGGCTCTCTGGCCCTGATCCCCGAGTTTTGCTGCTGAGATGTCCCCAGTGCTGTCTGGGGGAACTTCACACTACATCTCCCCTGTCACCTGGCTCCCTTGGGCCCACCAGCACCTCTCAGGCCCCGGGTCCCTCACGGGCAGCCCATCTGCAGGGAGGGGGGCCCCCCGGGGTGGGCAGGGGGGTCACGGGAGTTGCGGGCCTCTGGTGCCTGGCACGGGCTCAGCTGGAGCCCTCCCCACGCAGCCCAGAGCCTGCCCAGCCCCTGGGGGCCTGACCTCCGCCTCCCGAGTCCAGACCCAGGCCCATTGGCCCTGGCCTTGCTGCCCGGGGAGCAGGCGGGGGGCCGTGCAGGAAAACACGGGTGGATCCGCCCGCAGGACGCACGGGAAGGGGCTGGGTCCGAGCCCCGCTTGGAAGGTGGGGTCCAGCCGCGGCCGGCTCCCCCGGCTCACCTGGGGCAGTGCAGCCCCTGCGCAGGGCCCTGGCCGCCTTGCCCTCACCTGCTTCTCAGGCTTCCTCCTCACCTCCTCTTGCCTCACCTGGCTCAGCTTGTCCCCCTGGCTTCCTGGACAGCCAGGGGCCCTGTTGCTCTGTCTCTCTGCCTTTGATTCTGCGCTTTCTGCCCCCAGCGCCCTGTGCTTTCCCTTTCCTCCCCTGCGAGCTTGTCCACACTGCGTGGGGCCCAACACCAAGGCCAGACTTTTCTGTGGCCTGGGCCGGGGCAGCCCCGTGGGTACAGGGAGGCAGGGACGTGGCCCCAGAGCCTGGAGGTACAGCGAGAGCAGCCATAGGCCCCTTCCCCGACCAGGCGGAGACTCGTTGGGTCGCCAGGCGTGGTCTCATCCCTCCGAAACGGGCTTTGTGACCTGTGGCGAGTTTGCCTAGGACACATGGGGCACAGCCTGGGGACATTCTTGGTGGCCAGAACCAGGCCCTCCGGGTGCGGGGTCGGCAGGGGACAGGGGCTCTGCGAACACCCATGCCACACAGAATGATCCGGCCTTGGACGTCAGCAGCACTGGGCCGGGGCGCCCGCCACACAGATCTAGACAGTGGGGCTCAGGAGAGGTGGCCGGAGCCCCTCAGGATGCGCTGAGGCTCACTCTGTCCAGGGGTCTTCCGTGTGCCGCGGGCCTCTGTTTCCCTTCAGGGCCCATTCCCAAGAATCGAAGGCATGTCCCACTCCGGTCGAACCCGGGACAAGCCTTCCTTCCCACCTGGTGGCCGTCAGGGCACCCTGACTGCCTGTCCACTCTTCCTCTGTGGGACCCAGAGCAGGGCCGGTGGACACGGTATGCAGACGCCTGGGTCCCCAGCTCCCTATGCAGCAACTGTGACCTCTCTGGGCTCAGTTTCCCTCTCTATAAAAGAGGCAGCTGGGGTCACAGCCCCAGAGCTGGGCCCTGGCCAGTTCTGATGCCCAGCCTATAATTATCGGTGTCAGCCCGGGCGAGTCCACCAAGCCCAGGAGCACGCGGGCACTGACGTCAGCCGCTGGCTGTGGCAGGCGTGTGAGCCACTGACCCGGGGGCCGGGGAATGAGGCCCCGAGCTGCACCTGCCCTATCGATAACTACGGAGCACACACAAGGCGCCAGGAATGTTTAAATGATCGGCTCGGTTCTGCTCCAGGAGATGCCACACATACATCAAGGCTATTTTAGGGTGCCGGCAGGGCCCGGCAGCAGGAGGCAGGGGGCTTCTGGCCGATCTGGTTACGGCCATGTGCGGGAACAGCACATGCCGTCGCTTCTGTCCAGTGATCTAATGGGAAGAGTGGCAGACGGCACGAACATGAACTACGTGCAGTGTCCTCGCTGCGGGCCCAGGACAGGGGTGGAGGGGGGGAGCCCGGGGGCAGCTGGCCGGGGAGAACCTGAGCTCTTGGAGGACACCCAGACAGCCCCTGGGGGCTTAGGCTTGGGGGGTGTGCAGAAGCAGAGGAGGGGCGTTTGGAGGGAGAGGCCACCTGGCGCCGGGCACCCTGCCTCCTGGCCGGCCGCCCCCTCCCTCTCTGCCGCTTCCTGCTTTCTGGTGAAAGTGGCGAGAGATCAACCCCCTGGTGGGCTCTGTGAGAGGGTTCGTTGAGAATGTTTGGGGGGTCTCAGTGCCCCTCTTAGGGGTTCTGCCCGGGATAAACGCTCTCTCCCCTGAGGGTGCCTCTCCCTGCAGCTGCACGCCCTCCCCACCCCTGCCATGATTTCCATCCTCTTGGGGACGCTGGGGCGGGCTGCAGGGTGGGCGGCGTGAAGAACTCATGGCTCTGTACACTGGGCCCAGTCGCCTGTTTTCCTCTTCTAGCGTGGGGTCCAGAAGAGGGGAGGACAGGAGCAAGGCAGTGTAGCTCCGTCTCCTCCCTGTGGTGGCTGCGACGCTCTGTTCGCACAGCCAGCGTGGAAGCAGCGTGTGGAGACACACACCCAGCTCCGGCCCATAGTAAATTCGCTGTCCCTTAAATGCCAGAAGCCAGTAGGTCCCCAGCTGGCTCTCGTGGGCTTGATTTTTCCCCTCGATCTAAGGATGTTTGGTCCCCCTGGAGTTTCCTGTTGGCTTTCCTGCTGCGTCCCCTGTGTGGGCAGGGGCACGGGGAGGGACAGGACGGTTGGACGCCGACTCTGTTTTCCACCCTGGAGATGCAATCAATTAGGGAAGCGGCCGAGAACGAGGTCACCGGTCCCCATCACCGAGGCTGGGCCTCCTCTATCCGGAGACACCGTTGAGGCTGGCTTTCATCTATTTTAATTTGGTTGACAGACATCAGACCTTAAAACAGAGCTGCAGTTGGAAGGGGGGAATTCCTCAGTGTTTTAATTTGCTCCATCCGCCTCCAGCCAAAGAGGCCACGGGCTTACTTTTTCCACCCTCCGCCCCCTGGAAGAGAGCGTGTGTCCAAGTTGTCCCAGACACAAGACGCCGCCTGCTCTCCCGGGCCCCCGGAATGGCTTGGCTCCGTGCATAGAACGAAACCGTGACATTCTCTGTCCTCTTGACTCTCCCCAAAGTAGCATCTCTTGGCAGGCGCTGTTACCTTGTAAGGCAGCTGAGAGGCACGGCCCAAGGAGCGTGCGGTCGGCTCACGGAGGACAGGGACAGGGACAGTCATAAATGGCAGTGGGGATTATCTCTGGCTCTCGGAGCGTTTGGGAGTGGGGAGGAATGAGACGAAGGCGCCAAGGGAGGGCGAGGTGTTGCTGTGTTTTTCGAATGCCAGAACTATAATTAAGGGGTGAGCAGATTCATGCTAACCCGTAACCAAGGCTGCGAGAGAAATCATGAAACCCAATAGCCCCGGGGGTCTGGGTTTGAAACCGCCTGTGCCACTCGCTTTGAAGCCTGTTTCGGAGTTGGGCACATTTATCACGGGTGCTGGGGCTCTGACAGCGTCAGGTGGCGGGTGGCCGGCCCGCGGTGCCCAAAGTAGCCCTTGCTCTCTCTCTCTTTCATGCCACCTGTTCTGGGACCACCTCAGAGGACTCGGGAGGGACTTCCCAGAGAACCCTGCGTGCCCGTGTGTGGGGGTCTTGAATGGACAGAGGGCTCCCCAAGGGCGTGGGTGGGGGGTACACGGCAAGCTTCCAGAAGAGAGCTGACTGGGGTGGAGAGGACGCTGGTTGGGTGGTCAGAGAGAGAGGGGAAGGGGCCACTGCCCATCCCGGCCATGGGCTTAAAAGTGGTGCGCACAGTGTGGAGGTTCATCCATCCTTCTCTGTACCTTCATGTCCGCCGGACACGGCTCATCCTCGAAAAGTAAAGAAAAGAAAACGAAGAAGAAAAAGGAAGCGGCCCCGCCTTCCTCCAGCTGTGTGGATGTCCACACTTCCCCCGGGCTGGGCAGCCGCAGTCCGCGACACTGGGACGCAGGCCGCGCCCCATCTCTGACCACATCCTCCGAGACAAACGATTCCTGGAGAATCCCACACAGGCAGCCTCGGCTGTGGCCAAGCCATGTGGTCATGCTGTTGCCACAGGCGTTGGCCAAAATCCTTTCTTAGAAAGCCCGGCTTGGTGTCCCCGCCCCGGTTCGAGGGCACGGCCCCGCCCAGCCCCGAGGTGCGGCTCCCTTCCCAGCCGCTTCCGGGGAAACGGGGTCCGGGGGTCCCCGCCGGAGTGGCCGGAGCAGGAAGCGAGCCGAGGGGGGTGGCTCGCCTTTAAATGACCCCGCTTTAGTCAACAGATGGGAGCCCGCAGCCAAGTTTGGCTGCGGCCCGGTTCTGCCCACGCACCCAAGCTGCGAGCCGGGGCGGCGGAGGCACGGACTTGCAAAGTCGCGGCTTAACTGCTGGCGCTCTGCAGCCCGCCTCCTCCCGAGACTGGTGGTCACCGTGCTAATCAGCTGGGCCGCAACGGCAATTAGACATGACCGCGTGGGCGGCCGTGCCAGCCGGTGGCACCGCGGGCGGCCTGGCGCGGGCTCGCCGGGCCCAAACCGCGCAGCGGGGCGCGCGCCGCCCCTGCTTCCAGACCCCCGGCCCCCGGCCGGCGCCCCGTCCTCGCCGGGCCACAGGTGGAGGGCGGGAGGCTCGGCCATGCCAGAACGTTGCTTCCCCGGGAGCTGGGAGCCTCGTGCCCGGGCTCGGAGCCGCCGGCGTCGATGCCTCTCTCCCTCTGCTGGCCCCGCAGCCCCTCGCGGGCCTCGCCCGCGGCCCCGAGCTCTGCGGTGCGCACAGCGTCCAGCCTCCAGTCCCGCCCCCAGACGGAGCAGGCGTTCGGCCCTGTGGCCACCCGGCCAGGGCGCCTCTCCGCTTTGTTTTGGGAGCGGGACGCTCTGGGCTCGGCAAGCCCCCACTTTATCAAAGGCATCTCCAGCCAGAGGACATTGCTCTGTAGAAGGCCACTCCAACGGCTCCCTGCCCCTCCGAAGCGCCGGGCCCCTGCTGGGTTCACCCCCTTCTCTTCCTCAAGTCTCGGGGATCCGGTGTCCCCTCCTGGGAAAGACATTTCTGCCCTAGCCCGTCAGACCCTCCAGACGGGCCGGCCTTTGTCTAAGTCTCCTCTCCCCTCTTGTCTTCCTTCTTTCTATTAAAGCATAATATGTACACGAAAAAGTGCACATGGTATAAATGCGCCAACTGACGCGTTTTCAGAATAGGGACCGCGTGACCCGGGCCAGACCCAGCCTTTCCCGCAGCTCGGAAGCCCCGTCCCGGGGCTCCTCCAGGTCACGCGTGCCGCCCCCGGGCCTGGCACAGCTCCATGCCTCACGCTGCAAGTCGGCTGAGCCCCAGCTCAGCGCGGCGAGCGCGCGCGGTCTACGAACGAAGGGTGCCCACGTGGGACCGGTCGGGGTGCTGCGAGTGGGCGGGGCACACTCCCCCGGCGCCAGCGGGTGTGTGGCTTGTGTGACGCTGCGTTGGCGGCTGTCACCATTCTTGTCCATGTCTCCTGGTGGACACTTGGTGGTGGGTACATCCAAATGATGGCTCTCTCGTGACTCAGTTGGTGTTGGTGAAGAGTGACCTCTGGGGTCCAGGGTGCTCCACAGGGCTCCCTGGGGATGGAGCACAGCCAGCCATGCCAGTTGCTACTGTCACCATCATCCTAACTCACGATCAACCTGTAGTCCTCATTTTACAAAGGGGGAAACTGAGGCTTGGTCCACCTGACCCTGGGGTGGGTCTCACTCTGAACGAATGAGTGAAAGGCCAGCAACGGGGGGCTTGCCCGGCCCAGCACGAGAGTCCCATCGGGTGATTTGAGACACCCTTGCTCTTTCCCAGAGGGACCCTGAGAATGATGGGCCTGTACTAGGGGTACTGGCCTCCAGTAGTCACCCCCAAATCTCAAGGCCGCTGTCTCACTCAGCACACGGCCACGGGGGTCTTCTCGGAGGAGCTGGACAGGCCATGCCTTCCTTCTCTGAGTGTGCCTGACACCCCCTCTTGAGAGACTTGGTGGGGTGCAGGCCATTAGTTCCGGGGAGCTGGAAGTAATAAAAGTAGGGAAGACCACATGGAGATTGGGGGCCAGCAGACACCTGAGCCTTCCTTCCTCCCTCCATTAGTTCACCCAGTATTTCCACAGGTTGGGTCATTACCAGGCCTGCAGGGGACGTAGAAAGAGACAGAACAGGTTCCGGCCCTGGAGAGCTGCAGACTGGGCGGGGTGGGCGTGTTTTCGGGGAGCAGGGAGCAACCTGGGCAGAGGCAGAGAACTCGCCTGGAGACCGCTGCAGGCACCAGGGGGGCGGGGGGGGGGAGTGAAGGAGGGCCCTGGCAGGGAGGCGGTATGGGAGGGAGGTCTGGGG
>CM053509.1:2189038-2213063 GCA_028627145.1 Eidolon dupreanum | reverse complement strand
CTGCAGACTGGGCGGGGTGGGCGTGTTTTCGGGGAGCAGGGAGCAACCTGGGCAGAGGCAGAGAACTCGCCTGGAGACCGCTGCAGGCACCAGGGGGGCGGGGGGGGGGAGTGAAGGAGGGCCCTGGCAGGGAGGCGGTATGGGAGGGAGGTCTGGGGGGTCGCTCTGAGGGAAGGCGACGCCACCTGAGCATTTTTTAAAATGCATTTTTTAGGATTTTAAAGAATTGTGGTAAAACACATAAGATTTACCATTTTAGCTGTTTTTAAATGTACCATTCTGTGGCCTTAAGTGCCTTCATATTGCGGCGTGACCGAAACCATCATCTATCTCCAGAGTGTCTTCGTCTGTGACCCCATGGAAGCCCAGCCCCCCAGTGCTCCTCCCCACTGCCTGCTGACCCCTGTCCTACTTCCTGTCTCTGTGAATGTGGTTGCTCTGGGGACCTCATGTAAGTGGAATGGCACAAGATTTGACCTTTTCCTACTTAGCCTAATGCCCCCAAGATTCATCCACGCTGGACACGTGAGAGATGTCACTTCTTTTCAAGACAGTAATATGCCGTTGTATGGGCATACCACAGTGCGTTCACCCACTCATCCGTCAGCGGATGCTTGGGCCGGTTGGGAATGACGCTGCTGTGTGCGGATACCTGGCAGGCCCCTGGTTTTCATTCCTGCGGGTGTACGCCCAGAAGTGGAATTGCATTTTAAAGCACAGAAGTTCACGACCAGTTCTGCACTTCAGAAAGCCCGTTTGGGGGTCACTGTGGAGGAAAGGTGACGCTGGAGGTAGGGCTTCCAGGGTGGACAGAGGCCTGAGCTAGGCCCAGGAGAGGGGGTATCGAGAATGCAGGATCGGGGGGCTCTTTTGAGCCAGCCCCAGATAATACACTGGCTGTGGGCAGCGACGAGTGAGCAGAGAGGGTAAAAATGACCCGGACTGCAGCTGGGAGGGCTGAGTGGCTGATAATGACACCATTATCCCAGATGCAGCGTGCAAGGCCTCCCTTATTGGCAGGGAGGAAGGACGGAGATAATGAGTTCAATTTGACCGATTTAATAATTTCTTCCTTCATGAATTCAACAAACATTTCTGGAGGGTCCATTATGTGTCAAGCGCTGTGCTGGACGCCTGGCAAACACAGCCGAGGGAGGGCGGTTGCTGCCCCCCGGCCCCAGCTGGAACGGCCCTGCAAACACAGACTTAGGATACACTGAGATAAGAGGCCCCATCAGGGGAGGGCTGCTGCAGGCTCCAGGGGCGAGAAAGAGGGAAGAACAGGGACTGACCGGCCAGGCAGAGGTGGCAGCTTTGAGGCCTAGGAAGGCCATTCTAAGCCCCAAAGGCCAGGGACCAGGATGGTGGCAACAGCTTGTATGTGAGGAGGAGGAAGGGAGGAAGGGGCCTTGCGGCCAGGCTGAGGGTTTGCACTTGACCAAAGAGTTAGGGAGCCATGGACTGTTCGGGCAAGATGCTGTCACTTCCGGCAGGGCACGCCCAGCACCCATAAAAAATGAAGAAAAGAATGCCATCCCTTCAGGGAGATGCTGGTGCTGGGTTCCAGTTAGGGATGCTCTGTGGACAGCCCATGGTGGGGGCCGTGGCTGAGGCAGGGGTGGGGGGCAAGGATGGAGAGCCTCCGGAAGCTCTCTGGGCTCAGAGGTGCAAATTAGGCGGGTCTCCTACCTCTCTGTGAAAGGAGACCCTCCTGCCCGCGGCTTGCAGCCCTCACTGCACCTCTGAGGCATGAGACACCCCATAGGGCTTGTCTGTCTCTGGAGGGGCTGCGGGGCCCCAGTCTCCCGTGTCCAGGACGGAGCAGAGGTGACAACAGAAAGGCCTGTGGGGGGCACCCCAAGTGAAGCCGGAGCTCTGAGTTCAGCCTGAGAGCAGGAGGCATCAGAGCAGGGCCCCTGGTGAGGCCGGGGAGTGGGGTAGTGACAGAAGACAGAACACCGATTAAGTGGGGCGGGGGGGAGGCAGTCCGTGACCCGGGGTCGAGGCTCCCGGAGTGGCCCCCATGTGCGGGCCGTGCACCTGCTGGGAGCGGGCTCTGAGGAGCGGGCGTGGAGGTGAGCAGGCTCCTGCTGGGAGGCCCAGGATTAGTGTGGATGCAGAGCGGGTCAGGTGCAGGGGGCTTTGTTCAGACCTGCTTGCCTTTTGTCCCTGTCTGTGGAACGCCCAGGCTGCATGATGTCATTTCAGATGCATTAAGCTGGAACAGCTCAAAATTGAATAATTAATTACATTCAGCTTCAATTGCAGTGACTAATTGATCAGGGGCTGCCAGCAGACACCTGGACAGGATTAGCTGTGCACAATGAAGACTGCGGGCAGGTGGCACGGCCCCTCCGGACCCGGTCCCTGTGTGTGACTTAATTAAAGCTCACTTGATTTCTCTATTCTTGCTGGTGATCCCGGGCAGGCCCCACCCACCCCAGGACCGGGGGCTGCCTGCGTGCACGCCCTGGACGTGGACGCACACGAGGCCCGAGGTCCAGAAGGATGCTGGCCTCGGCCCTGACCAGCCGTCAGGATCTGTTCTGAACCTGGGTCCACATCCTGGCTCTGGCCTCGGCGCCCTGGCGTCCTGCTGCTGCCCACTCTCTACCATGGCAGTCGCCTGGGTTTCCATCCTCGACGACTGGCCGACACAGTCAGCCCCATACAGCTTATTTTGTTTCTCATCTGTTTTTTGTCATAATCTAATTATTTTCCCTCTGAAACATGGGACGCCTCGGGCATGTGGATGGCAGTGTCTTTTACCCTCCCTCGGGGTACAGTGATGGGGTTCCTGGCAATTCAACCGTCTCTCTCTCTCTCCTCTCCTCCTGGCCTTCGCTTCCGGCCTGTTCCCCGGCCCCAGGGTCCTGGCGCCATAGTGGTACCCCAAGTACCGCCTCATCCCTGTGATCTGAGCAGCCCCCTCCCCCCGCCCTCGGCACCGCTCATGGAGCATGTTGGTACAATTTCCCCTCGCTTTGTTGGCAAAGATCAGAGGTGGCTGTATGTGAATTTCTCAAGATGGAGGGAGGAGGAGACCAGACGGTGAATGCTCCTTCAACTCCGTGTCTGTGCCATGGATTTCTGAATGAGTGCCTAGGGGGCAGGGGCAGGCATTCTCTTGTCCCCAGACGATGCGGCCCATTATCTCCCTCTGGGTGACTCTTAGAGGCACCTGCCCTGCCATCCACCCACTTCCAGAAAGAAGGGGAGAACTCAGCCGATCTGAACGGAAGCCATCACGGGACGGCGTCCCTGTCAGTGCCCGACTGGTCAACAGATAGAGGCCCACTAAGCTCCCGAGTCTGTGTCCAGGGCAGTGAGCCTCCGGGAGACTCTCCAAGCTGTCCAGTGGCCAGGACACACGCTGGGGACGTCCTCAACCTGGACACGCAGATGCGGTGACGAGGGGCACATGGCCAGAACCCACAGGGTAGCTAGGAGGCACTTTCCTGGGTCTGTCATTTTATCCAAAGGTAAGTAATTTGTTTCTAATCTCCATTTTTAGGCGACAGAAGTGGTACTGGCTTGTTGTCACAGATATAAATTCAGGAGAACGTACCCTCCCCGAAAGTAATCACTGTTAGTGTGGTTGCCCTGGCTTCTTCCCAATATTTTTAGGCGCATACAGTCATTTAACTAAATGTGTACATATGCACACTTTTTTTTCTTTTTTTTTAACAGATGGGATCACCCAACCCGTGAAGTTCTTCAACTCCCCTTTGCTTGTGACAACTGGCTCGGGGCTCTCCAGGCCCACACAGGCCACTCCGCCTCGTTCCACCACCAAACAGTAAATAGTGTTCTTTAAATGGATGTCACTGCGGTTCATCCAGCCATTTCTCTAATGACGGACAAAGAGGTCGCTGCAATTTTTTATAATTACAAATAGTGCAGGGGAAGAAGGAGGCCCCCGACACCCCATCCATTTCAGCGTTACGGCAAAAGGGCATTTGAAATGTTACTCCTAAAAAGGTTATACCAATCCACGCTCCATAATGGTGTGTGATTTTAAAAAAATATTAAAACTAAGCCAGGCAATAGAAGGGCGTAGAAAGCAAAATGCACATAAATTTTTCAAACTTAATATTGAACTTGGAGAGAGGCCCTTTGCCTCTGTCATTCCCCTTGGCCTCAGAGGTACTTTGGGGAGCCAAGCCCGGCTCTGTGGTGTAATAATTCCGGGGTGACGGTGACCGCCCATCCCTTCGTGTCCAGAGGGTCCTGCTTGGCCCCCCGACTTCTCCTTTACCGACACTGGGCAGAGCTGACGCCGCTTGGCGCCTGATTGCATTTCTTAAAAGACCCTTTTCAAGGAGGTAACATGCCTGAGGTTTGGGGAGGTAGGGCCTCTTCCACTGAGTTCCATTTCCAGGGAAATGCTGCTCTCCGTCCAAGAAAGCAAACATCCCCCGCGTTCCCTCCCCTCGGCCCCCCCACCCCTGAGGCCCAGCCTGGACGGCTCCACATGGCTCCACGTGGCAGGATGCAAGCCTCCCTCTCCGGTGGGCGTCCAGCCCACTGAGGGGAACAGGAAGAACGTTCTGAATTTCTTCAGCGGCAGGCCCCTCCCGGCCAAGGGGAGGGGCCGCTCCCCAGACCCTTGGTGCCGTGGCCTGGCAGGCCAAGGGGCCTCTGCCCCCCGGCCATCCGCAGAATGCTTTAAAACTAAAACTAGGCCCTGAGTTTCAAGCACAGAATCACTGGGCCCCCCGCCCTGAGCTGCTCCACTCAGAAGCCAGAGGCCATTCAGACATCTTTCCTGTTTCTTGGGGGCTGGCTAGGGACAGTGGTCCTGGGTTTATCACCCCTCACAAGCACCCACAGCTGGAGACCGTTCCTCCCCTGGCAGGAAGTGCTTAGTTGCCACTTCCTAGCACAAGCCCCTCGCGTCCCTTGCCTCAGTGTCCTGACCTAGGTCGGAGCTGCCGACGCCCACCCCCTGACCCGGGGCAGGGGGCCTTTCCACTGCAGCTTCCGGAGCGGATGTCTCCCCATCTCAATTTCTAAGTGTTTGTGACCCCGACCCGAGTGAGGGCAAAGACCTGTGTATCTCGGGGCCTCCTTGCCTCTGCTTCCCCAACACCTCTCGAACCCAGCTCCATCACCCTCTGAAAGGGGGTGAAGAAATGAACCCCAGGACCCACCTCCCTCACGAACTGCAGGAAGGTTAAATTACACATGTCTCGTCTCCAGAGTGATTGACAAACACAGGTCTGTCATGCCCGTCCCCGAGTGGGGTGCATGGGTGTTCCCCACTGACTGACACAGAAGAAGCATTTTTTATTAATTCGGCGGGAAGCTGGGGAGGGAGGGCCCCTCTGTCTCTCTGCCTTACCAGCACCCACCCCCGGGCAAGCCCAGTCCGGCCCCAACATCCAACTTTCTTATGTATTTATTTAAACCCTGCCTCATTCCGGAGAGAATTTAAGGCCTCACCATGAATACCATCTTTGTGTGGCCTCCAGCGTCACAGGCCTGGAAATCCAAGCCAGGCACGTCTGGAGGTGGGGCCTCCATATGGCCTGAAGGCCTCAGCCAATGAGGCCGCCCCACGGCCCGCCGACCATGGGGAGAGGGCCTCCCAGCGGCACCCCACATCCTGCTGTCCCCGGGACCCCCCCAGCCCCGCCCCGGGGGCTGTGCCGCCCCAAACCCCCTCTGGGCTCTCTGACCCTGGAAGGGGCCCTGGCCAAGATCTCTTTATTAGAAGATAAAACAAATCGAAATTCTCTTTAAAACCCGCGGATGAAGCGGGTGGTGCCGCGGTGTCGGCGTGCGTGCCCGGAGGTCGCCCTGTGACCCCGCGCTCCGACAGCGGTGGCCGCCGGGGAGGGGTCCGCGGGGGGCCTCCCGCCCGGGCTCCGTGCGCGTCCCGTGGCCCCTCCGAGAGAACACAGCCCCGTCCCCGCCCTGAGAGGCCGTGGGGGGCCGGCCCGGGGCTTCGGGGTGCCGCTGCTCCTGCTGGAGTTGCTGCTCCCTCCGGATTCGTCACGATGCCACTTCGTCTTCCCTCCCGGGCTGTGTCCCCTGGGATGGGGGGTGGGGGATGGTCATTTGAGTTGAGGGATGAACTCAGATTCCTTGGACTGGGGACTGAGGGGGTACAGCCGGGGTCTGGCAGGTCCAGCTGTGGACGGCCAGGGGCGATGAGCACGGGTCAGTGAGCTGGGACCTCCGAGGGGAGGTGTCAGGTCCCCGAATGGGGTGCTCCTAGAGCAGACCGTCACCCCTCACCCCCACGTGAAGCCGGGGGCTGTGAGCGGGGTGCTGGGGGGCCTGCCCTTCAACCCTGGACCTCTGAATCTCCGAGATGTCATGTCTCCCGAACCTGGCGCCCTCCAGGAGCACTGTGCCGCTTTCTAGGACTTTCCACGTGGACAGACGCCGTCCAGACCCGGCGGGGCGGGGAGGACTTCCCGCAAAGGCTCCCTCCCTCGCTGCGCCCCCTGCAGCTTCCGGCGAGAATCGACAGGCGTCTGCAGCCACTGGAGTTTGTGGCAGCCCGGCGCTGGCCCGTCATTAATAAGACGCTAACATGGGTCCCGCACGGGAAGGCAGCGCTGAAAGCACACTCCAGGCACGCACACCCCCCGACCCAGCCCCGGCCTCTCCCCGCGGTGCCTGCTCCCCGGGAGGCGGGGGGCCTTCGGGGGTCCTGCCACCTGTTGAAAGTGCTCGAATGCCTATAACCCAAGCAGGGCCTGAAATAGCATGGGACGTGACATATCATGTTGACACTGCCCTTGACTGTCTGTTAGGAGGTAGCTGTGGGGTCCGACTTGAAAGGTGGACATTTCTGAACCCCCAAAGAGAGAAGCTATGGGTTTTAGATAGAGGCAGACCTGAATTCAAAGACCGTGGGCATGGCCGGTCTCCTGAGGGTCTTGGTACCCCCTTCTATGGAACGGGGACAGGATGCCTTCCGTGTGGGGTCGTTAAAAGCGTTTGGGATGGCCTGTGTCGAGACAGCTCAGCCGCTCGCTGACCGTGTGTGGCCCCACAGGCCAAGACCGCTTCCCTGCAGCCCCTACTGCCCCAGCCTGAAAACAAGCACCAGTGACATTCTGCTGTGACACTGCCGATGGACCGTGAGCCCAGAGAGCCACACTGGGGCAGAGTTAAAGCCGTCGGGCCTCGCTTTGGCCGGCCGCCATGGTGCACCGGAGCTGTTGCTTCAGAGAGCTGGGTAGAGGTTACGGGCCGTGGGCAGAGGTCAGAGAATGTCACAAGTCCCGGGCTTCGGGCCACCTAGCTTCCTCCAGGGACAGGGGTGTTCAAGCGAAGCCCCTCGCCCTCCTGTTCCCGGCCAGCAGGGAGTGGAACAGGGTGGCGGGCTGGGCTGGGGGGCGCCGGCGGGGCCGGAGGGACGCCGCCGTGGTCCTGGCCACATGCTCGATGTGCACGAATTCCTGACACCTAAAATAGCCCGGGACATGGGACACGGCGCCAGGAAGCTCTTGTTCAACATCTCGGCAGCTGGTGGCTCCAGGCTGGGAATAAGGAACCATTATTAGCAGTTTCTATGGCCCTGGACGGGGAGGGCAGGCATGCCGGATTGAGTCAGAACTGGGTACAAGGGTCAAATCAGATCATTATTGGCCGCGCGAACTTGAGCGTGCTCTTTCCCAGCTCTGTGCCTGCTTCCTCAGCTGTGTAAGGGCACTGAGCTAGCCTGTGCGGCTCTTGTAAAAATTGGTATAACATGCGTGTGCAGTCTGCGGTCGATAAGGGCCTCGCCCTGCCTCCCACCCGATGGAGGTCCCAGGGGCCTCCGAGCCCCAAGTCTAAGATGGGGGAGGCTGAGCTCTGCCAGGAAAAGCGCCAGGCTCTGCTCTGTCTGCCCCACGCGTGTCGGCCGGGGACATTTAAGATCCGATGGAGGACAGTAGCTTTAGGCGGAAGTGAAGTGCAGCTTCAGAGCACAGGGTGACTTTGTACACAGCCAAATTCTGGGTGTTCTGGGTGGATGGGAGGAATTAAGTGAGGTGTGTGGGGCTTGGGAATGAGAAAGATGATAGACGAAGGTATTGGGGAGCAGAGTGCGTGTCAGGGCCCATAGATCGAAAGGCAGAGAAAATGTGAATGAGAAAACCGAGGCTCAGAAGACTTAGGTGGCTTGCCCCAAACACACAGGTAACAAGGGGTCGAGCAGAAATCCAGGGGCAGGCCTGTCCAGCGCCAAAGCCCCCTGGTCTGCCGCAGGCTCGGGGAGCGGGTGGAGTTAGGCCTGAGCATCTGTAAGGAAACCTTGCGTCTCCTCGGGAAGACTTAGGGCGCTGAGGACGTGGCTAGCATGTCCCAGTCTATTTTCGGGCCTCTGCTGAGAACACAGGAATCCAGGCCCATGGGCCCAGGGGCTGGGACCACCTGTCGGGTCCTTCCCAGCTGAAGGCGGGGTGTGGATGATCCAAGGCCGGAAAAAGTCAAAGCCACCTCTGCACCTTCCAATTTTAGACCTGCACGTCTCCAGCTCCAGGGCACGGAGTATCCTGCCAGGAACTCGACATGACCTATTTAGGACAGACCCTTGCCCAAGACCCAGGCCGGCAGCCCCTTCAATCTTTCATTAAGCATCTCAGGTGCCAGGAAGGGATGGTGGCTTTGTTTACTCATGAGGCCAGGAGGGAGGCAGAACATTCTTCGGGGTCTCCGCTCGGTACGGGCACACCGCGGAGGGCCAGAAGTTAGCGTTTGGGGTCCACGACACCCTTGGGTGTCGCTCAGCCAGGGAATTTTGGGAGCAGAGGTTCTGAGCTCTCAAGGGCAGCAAAGGGGACTCTTATGGCTGGAACACAGGAAGGCTTCAGTCTGGCCCTTCAGTTTGTCCTACCCATCAGCTGAGTAACTCAGGAACTCTGTAAAATGGGGCCAAGAACCCACCCTTCCCGGCCTCTTATGGGGATTAACTGATCCCCTGGCAGCTCCCTGCTCATGCTGGCCGCGTGAGGCCCCAGCATGCCCTGCGTCAGCCCTGGGCTGGCCCTCCCGTCCTGGCCGGCAGCCACACACCGAGGGTGGGGGGCTCAGGAGAAGGACCTTACAGGACGAATTCTGCCCAGGGAGCCCGGCCTCGCTCTGCAGTCCCCCTTCCTGGCTAGAGGAGACAGAGTGGTCGATTAGCCTGTCACCCCTCCACACTGCTGTCATTCTCTACACCAGTCCCCACCCTCAGAGCTGCTGCCACCTGCGTGGCGTCGGCCTGCTCTGGGGGGCTGCCCCAGCGCCGTCGGGCGGCAAGCACCGTCTTCCCAACGCCGTCACAATCGCCACACTTCTTCCATCTGCCCGGTCGTGTCGTTGCGGTTCGCTGACTTCTCGGTGGTTCTGCTGAGTTGGGGTTTGCGTGTTTGCGATCCCCCAAATCGCCTCAGCTGCCATGCCGGGACAGTTTCTGGGTCTACGGGAGAAAGTCAGGGGGCTGTTTGCACAGCTAAGCAATGGGGTCCCTCTGCCAGGCAGGTTTCATCCTTCTCGTCAGGCCAAATGGAATCTGTATTATGAGAACCGTGGGGTGTCGGGCAGGGTGGGCACGGGGAGGTGAGATGACATATCAAAAATGTTCTGCTGAACGTCCGCCTCTGGTCCGGACAGGGTCACGGGGAACGGATCTACTTTTCCATGTGACACCTTTGAAAATGCCAGACAAAACGTGAACCAAGGGCTTTTCGAGACACTGGCTACGGCTGAGAGCGGGGAAGCAAGTGAGGTGAGCTCTGTGACGGCCCCAGCTGACTTCCTCGGGAGAGCTCCAGAGTTGCAGGGGTGGAAACTGAGGCACCTGGAAGCTCCCTGAGTGCAGGAGAAGGAGGTGAGAGGCTGGGGACACCGAAGCAGCTGGGACTCTCAGGGCCATGAGGGGCGAGAAAGCCCCGGACATCGACAGAGTGCCCACCTGGAAGAAAATGACCTCAGGTAGGAAAAACCAACTTGCTCAGATCCAGGAATTAAAAAAACCTTAAACCATCCAAAGATTAGAGGAAACAGTCCCAGCACTCACGTACAGCTGGGAATATTGTCTATTTCCGCCTGACAGACTGGGAAAACTCATGTTCATAGGGTATTGATGAGAATTTTCCAGAAGGGATGGCCTCAGCAGTGGGAAATAATTAGCCCTGGGCTAACTGCTGCCTCAGAGCTGGGTGGCAAATTATAGAAACGAGAGCCAGAAGGATCAGACTTATTTCCAGGTAACTTGACCGAATCCCAGAACGAAACCCAGAACATTTATAGGAACCCCAAGACGTGCTGCACATAAGTGAGGCGCCATTCACAAAGCCTGGCATCCAATCAAAGTTCGCCAGGCATTCAGAGTCAAGAATACATGACCCGTCATGAGGAGACTAAGTATTCAAAACTGACCTACAACTTACGCAGATGTTAGAATTAGCAGAAGAAAATATTGAAACAGTCATTATAACTGTATCCCATATGTTCGGAGGGTTAAGTTAGAGAAACAGGAGATACAAAAACAGAACCAAATTGAACTTCCAGAGATGAACAATGCAATGCGTGAGATGAAAGTTAAACTGGGTAAGATCATTGGCAGATTAAACATCGCAGAGGAAAAGACAATTAATTTGACAACTTAGTAATAGAAAGTATCCAAAATGAAACATACAGAGAAAATGATCCCCAAAATTAAAATAGCGTCTATGAGTTGTGGGACAAATCCAAGCAGTCTAAGATACAGGTAATTTAATACCTTAAAAGATGGAGCAGGCGGGAGGGAGTGAAAGAAAAAATATTTGAAGAAATAATGGCCAACATTTCCCCAAATTTGATGAAAACTATAAATCTTCAGATCCAAGGAACTCAATGACCCCCAAGTAAAAGAATAAGAAACAAAAACTGCACAAAAGTACATCATAATCAAAGTGCTCAGAACCAGTAATAAAGAAAAAATCTTAAACACAGTCAGAGGTAAAAAGACATGTTAATACAGAGGAATAAAAATAAAAATGAATGTAGAGTTTTTACTAGAAATAATGCAAACGAGAAGACAATAGAGCAACAATATTTAAAATACAAAAAACAAAAAACCCCAAACAAACCCAAATTGTCGACTTAGAATACTTTCACATGGTGAAACTATCTCACAAGAAAAAAGGTGAGATAAACCTTTTTCAGATCTACAAAGCTGAAAGAATTCATCGCCAACAGATCTGACATTTCACCCCAAGAAATGCCAAGTCCTTTGGGCAACTAGAAAATGGCATTTGACAGAAATAATGAAAGAATGCCAAAAATGATAATTACGTGGGTAAATAGTCAAGATTGCTCTTTATTCTTTAAAACTCTTTAAAAATAATTGACACTTAAAATAATGTTAACAAGGTATTGTAGTGTTTATAAAATATGTAAAAGTGAAATTTATGACAACAATAGCACAGCCATTGGGAGTGGAGAAATCAAAGTCTGGTATGAAAGGGTCTTATACGAGACGTGAAGTATTTACTTGAAGGTGGACTGTGGTAAGTTAACGATGAATACTATAAACCTTAAATAATGACTAAAATACAAAACTAAGAGTTATACAAAAACAAGGCCACAAAGGAAATAAATTAGAATGATAAAAATCATAATTAGTTTCAAGAATGCAGAAAAAAGAGGAACGAGAGAACACAGGACCACTCAATCGAATAGAAAGTAAATGGTTAGATGACAGGTTTAAATTAAAGTAAAATCAATAATTACTTTTAATGTAAGTGGTCTGAACACCCCCATTAACAGATAAACAAGATCCAGTGTTGCTTACAACAAACACACACCTCAAGAAATTAAGACACAAACAGGTTAAAAGTAAAGGGTGGAAAAAGATATGCAATGCTAACACTGATCGAAAGAAAGTTCGAGTGGAAATATTAATACCAGGAGGGATTAATCGATTTCAGAGCAAAGGCTGTCACCAGGGTTAAAAACACACTTCATTTTATAATGGCAATGGAGCCACTGATCAAGAGGACATGAAACCCCAACACTGGCACCTCTAATTACAGAGCTTCAAAACATGCTACGTAACGACGAAGAGAACTACTGGGGAAATTGCCAAATCTGCGATCGTAGTTGGATATTTCAACATTCTCTTTTCAGTAATTGATAGGACGAGTAGGCAGAAAATCAGTACAGATATAGTAGGCTCGAATAGCACTATCAGCCAACTTGACATAACTGACATTTATAGAACACTCCACCCAACAACTGCAGATACACGTTCCTCTCAAGTGCACATGGAACATTTATAAAGATAGATTCTATCCTGGGCCATAAAACAAGTATCAGTATACTTAAAAGGATACAAGTCATACAAAGTATGTTCTCTGCCCACAGTGGAATTAAATTAGAAATCAATAAGGACACTCTCTGGGAAATTCCCAAGCACTTCGGAACTGCATAGCATGTTTCTAAATAACTCCTGGGTCAAAGAGAAATGAAAAGGCAAAGGAGAAAGCATTTTGAATTGAGTAAAAATTAAAATACAAATACATCAGAATTTGTGGGCTGCCTCTAAAGCTAGGACAGGAATTTATAGCACTGAATGCTTGTGTGTTAAAAAGGAGAAAGGTCTAAAATTGGTGACCTCCCTTTCCAAATGAACAAACTAGAGAAAAGACAGCAGATTAAACCTACGGTAAGCAGAAGAGAGGAAATAATTAAGATCAAAACAGAAACTGGTACACTATCAAACAGAAGAATAATAGAGAAAATTAATGAAAGCAAAGCTGATTCTTTGGAAGATCAAGAAGGCTGATACACCTTTACCCAGGCTGACTAGGAAAAAAAGAGAGAAAATGCAAATTGCCAAAAGTAGGAATGAGAGAGGTGATGTCACTGCACGTTGCAGGTATTAACAAGGGAGTAAGAGAGTATTATAAACAAATGTATGCATACAAATTCTGCAACTTATATGATGTGGAAAAACTCTTTGTAAAATAAAACTACAAAAGCTCGCTCAGGAAGAAATTGATAGCCTAAGCTGCATATATATTTTAAAAATTGAATTTATAGTTAAAAACTTTCCCATGGACAGAACTCTAGCTTCATCAGAGAGTGCCACCAAACATTTAGGAAGATTTAGGATCAATTCTTAACAAATTGTTTAGAGAACTCAAGAGGAAGGAATACATTCTAACTTATTCGATAAGGCTAGCATTCACCTGATATAAAAACCAGGTAAAGATATTACAAGAAAGAAAATGTAGATACAAAAATCCTCGGTAAAATTTAGGAAATTGAATCAAGCAATAAATATATAAAAATGAATATATTCATGACTAAATGGAGTTTATTCCAGGAATGCAGGATTGGTTTAATGTTTGAAAGCCAATCAGTGTAATTCACCATATAAATGCACTAAAAAAAGAAAAAACATAAGAACACTTTAATAGACATAGAAAAAGCACTTAATTAAATTCAACATCCATTCGAGATAAACTCACAGCAACTAGGAACAGAAAAGAACTTCCTCGATGTGACAAATGGCATCTATAAAAATCCTACAGCTAATATCGTACTTAAGACTGAATGCTTTCCCCCTGAGAACAGTAACAAGACAAGGAAGTCAACATTGTACTGGGGCTTCTAGTCTGTCTACTAGACTCTCTAATTCAAAAATAGATAGATAGACAGACAGACAGACAGATAGATAGCGAGCATTCATATTGGACAGGAAGAAGTAAAACTGTCTTTATTTGCAGATGGCATGATCACCTACATTAGAAACCTCATGGAATCTAGCACAATAAAGCTACCAGAATTAATAAGTGAGTTTAGCAAGATTTCAGATTACGAGATCAATATAAAAAAAATCAATTGTTTTTCTATACACTAGCAACAGATAATCAGAAGGTGAAATGAAAATATCATTTACAATAACATCAAAATATACTAAATACTTGTGGATAAATGTGACAAAAGATGAGAAAGACTCGTACAATGAAAACTACAAAACTGTTGAGAAAAATTAAAGATGAAAATAGACGAAGAGTTACACCTCGGTCATGGCTTGGAAGACTCAATATTGGTAAGATGTTGTTTCTTCCCAAATTAATCAATAGATAAATGCCATCTTAATCAAAATCCTAGCAGAATTTTCAAAAATTGTAATGGATAAATTTATTCTAAGCTGAGTCTAAAATTCATATGGTAACATAAGACCTCCATTATCCAAAGCTACTCTGAAAAACAAGAAGGAATCTGTAGGCTAACAGCAGTAGTAATTAAAACAGCGTGCCATCGGTAAAAAGAGAGACAAAATAGATCAATGGGACAGAGCAGAGGATCCGGAAACATCACACACATATATATATGGAGTCCTGATTCTTGACAAAGTGCAAAGACAATTCAGTGAAGAAAGGGTAGCCTTTTCCACAAATGGTACCAGAACAGTTAAATATCCATATGCAAAAAATAAACCCACATTCACACTGCACACAAGTACAAAATGCATCACAGTCCCAAGTGTAAAGCCTGAAGCTATAAAACTTTTGAAAAAACATACAGGAAAAAATCTTCATGAGTTTGGTTTCAGGTTTCTTAATTAAGACACCGTAAAAGAGCAAACTGATAAACTGGACCTCATCAAAATTAAAAAATTATCTTCCAAAAACACTTTTAAGCCACAGGCTGGCAGAAAATATTTGCAAAGCGTATATTTGAAAAAGAACTTGCATCCAGAATATAGAAAAACTCTCAAAGCTTAATAAGAAGAAAACGAACAATTCGGTTAAAAATGGGCAAAATATTGGAGCATACACTTCACCAAAGACACACGGATGGCACGTAAGTACACAAAAACCTGCTAGATACCATCGTTTCTTGGGACAATGACACGGAAAACCACGATGAGGGACTGCCACACAACTATTACAGTGGCGACATTGGAAACACTGACCACATCGACTCTGAGTGAGACCAGCCGACTCGCCAGCTTCCCCCTCAACCAGCTCATCATGGCAGAGTCCTGGGGATGGAGAGGCAGGAAGTTGGGTCTGGGGGTGTCTGGGTCCCTTCCTGCCATCCCTGGGTAGAGAGAAGACTGGGGAGACAGTGGGTCTGGGGCAGGGGTGGAGGAGAGAGTGAGGAGGAAGGCACAGTAAAGACTCCATTTTTCGAGGCCTAGTCCAGCTGGGACACCTGGCGAAGGAGGAGGGATTAGAGCTGGGAGTCAGACCCGAAGCCTGGGTCTTTGCTCAGCAGAGTGGTTGCCACTGGCACAGCGGCTTCTTATCCTCCTCTCCCCCTCCCCACCCTCACTCCCCACGCCCCCGGGTTAACAGGGAACCTGCTCCCTGGACAGAGCGAGGCAAAAACTGGCACCGTGGGGGACCGTCAAACTTGCATTAAGAAGGAAGCTGCTCTCCCAAAGTCTGCAATGTCCCTCCTCCCCCCAGCATTCTGGGGTTCCCCCTTCACCCCAAGCTCTCTGAAATCTACCTCAGCAGAGCAGACCTGAGACACAAGGTGCAAAGGGGCTCCCTGTGTCTGCCAGCACCCTCTGTGGTCCTCCCCTCTGCCCATAACCCCGTGACTGTGGGAGCGGGGAACCCTAAAACCAAGCGTGTTCCCGGACCCTCCAGTGGTAACATGGATCTCTATCTAGAAGAAGCTCTTCCCTCCAAGATGGCCTCCCCACCCCAATATGTCTGTAACGTGATAACCCAGTTGGACCAGGGCGGCCCCCCGGGGGACCGGTGGGGTAGGGAGCTTAGAACGGGGCTGACAAAATCACTTTTCATGGTCACACACTGCTGTATTCTTCCACTTTTGAGTTTTTTTTTTTTTTAAACAAGAAACAAGAATTATTCCTGTAATTGTCTTAAAGGTTAAAATATTTTGACAGGTCCCTGATTGGGCTGTTCGGAGAATTAAATGAGATGAGGCTCAGGGGACCATTGGGGTGGCTTTGGGGAGTTTTCTGACTGTGCAGGAAAGAGAATGGCTCTTCTGCCACCAGGCTCCTGTGCCTCAGTTGCCCAAGGGGAGCCGTTTGTCCCCTAAGTTTGTCACTACTTAAATCCTGGCTACTCGTATCCTCCACAGGATAGATTGTCTTACAATCTATCCCAGGAAGTCTTGCATCTTTGTGGCTTGCTTAAGTCTTAGAGTGGAATTTTTAGTCCTGAAGAACTTTAGGGGTGCAATTCTTGTTACAGGATTCAACATCACCAGACCTGCCACACTCCCAACCAGAGCATGTATCCCACTTCCCAAGCCCACCTCAACATCGATCTCAGACCGCTGTCTACCACTGCCCTCCCCAGTCTTTATCTCCAGGGTCCTGTCCCCAGTGTCACCTTCTCAGCAGTATGCCAGCCCAGGACAGTCACGAGACTGGGACCCAACCTGAGTGCCGCCAGAGCAGAAAGCCCATTGCCTTCCTTTCTCTAGTTTAGGCATCTGTGATGTCTGGAGAAAAAAAAACCTCCAGGGACTGTTGTGAGATTTGGTGAAGTAAATGCCAAGTAAAGACCCTGAGATCACAGTGAATTGAAGAGCAGGCAGCAGCCAGACGCCCGGGGCCCCTAAGGGCACCTCCTCCAGTGGTGTCAGATGGAGTGTGGCCGCCCCAGGCCCTAGTAGGCAGCCAGGAACCTGCCCAGCTCTGGAGCCTGGAGATCTGGGTGGGGGGTCTTCAAGCCTTGGGTGAGGGGCGGTGGCTTAGCACAGGAAGTGAATGGAAGCAGTGCTCCAAGGGAGGGTGGTCTTCGGTCCCAGGGGCTGCTTCCAGCTGTTCCTTTAAGGGAGAGAACTCAAGAGCACTCATTAGAGCTTCAGACGAACAGAATTCATGTTTTGCTGCCCTTACTTGTTAGAGTTTGTTTGAAAAAGTCTGCGGATGGGTGGAGCTTGGGAAAGTTGAGGGGAGGTGGGATTGCAGGCCTGAGGATGGGGAAATGGGACCTTATGTACCCTCCGGGCTACTGGGGTGCCTCCTGCCCATCACACCTCCCCTGCCTGGTGGCGGAAGAGGTACTGAATGCTCCAGACCTCAAATTGTTAGATCGCGAGAAGTGACCCAAGCTGGTGGCACCAAAGGTTGCTGCGTACTGTGCCACGGTGCGCGAGGCAAGGTCTGACACAGCGGCCCCAGCACCGTTCGCGGTGCCGAGTTGCCTGGCTCCCCATTACCGGCTGCGTGCTGGTACCCACATGTGCTCCATCCACTGGCGGCCCCGTGACCTTGAACTGCCATGTGCCGCGGTTCTCAGCATGGAACTCTGTGCCTCAAGCATTTGCTAAAAGGTCGGGGCGGGGGGCCATGGAAATTGCTATGGGCGATTGCCCTGAAACCATTCCCAGGGGAGAGCCTGGCTGTGACCTCTGCGGGCTTGCGCAGGTCAGCATGGCCCAGCCCTCCTCATGTACTACAGGGACCGGTGTGGAAGTCTACAAAACTGGAGACTAGAAGATCCATTTTCTCACTCTGTTATGTTCAATAAATTCTATGATACAATAAAAATTATACATGGTGAGAATGCACAGGAACCAGACGCATTGGGCTCCTGAAATTTCTGACACAGAGTGGGGTGTAGGAAGGGATATGTCACACAGGTGTCCCCCTGGGTATGAGGAAAGGACGATTTAACCAGAATGACTTGGCCAGTGTCACCTCAGAAATCTATGGCTCCCACTCTGGGGACCCCCATCATCAGAGAGAACGTGGGATGAATACACAAGAGCTCCTAGGCTGAACTTGGTAAATCGCAAACCTAACCAGCCCCCTCCATGGCCCGGAAGCCTCTGCTCCTTTAAGACCCACTGGGATGGGAAAGACCAAACCGCCAAAAAAATTACCATATTCCCGAATTACCAAACTGCCCTCCTGCTGCTTCGTAGATGGCCCTCGGCCTGTGTCTGAGCAGTAGGAGGGGCAAAGCTCTCCCAAAGAATGGGAGCGGACCCACCCCTCAGTCAAAGAAAGCACAACTTTCTTTTTTTTCAGTCCTGGGAACCATAGAATTGAGCTTTGGGATTCCCGGCGAGATTTGGCACCTGCAGGGCTCCCCCAGGACCTTGGAGCCCAGGAGCAGGACTGGGCTGCTGGTGGCTAGAGAGGAAAGGGACTTGACAGCCTCAGGCCCTAAACAGAGGTTGCATTTTACCGGCCTTTGAGAGGCGACTTCTCTTGGGCTGTGGTTCGCCAGTGGCCCGCGGTTCGCCAGCGACCCACGGTTCACCAGGGGCCCGCGGCCTGCCAGTGGCCCGAGGTTCGCCAGTGGCCCGCGCGGTTCACCAGTGACCCGCGGTTCACCAGTGGCTCACAGTTTGCCAGTGACCCTCGGTCCGCCAGTGGCCCATGGTCCGCCAGTGGCCCGCGGTTCGTCAGTGGCCCACCAGTGGCCCGCGGTTCGCCAGTGGCCCGCGGTCTGCCAGTGACCCGCGGTCTGCCAGTGGCTCATGGTTCACAAGTAGCCCGCAGTGTGCCATGGCTAGCAGTCAGCAGCGCCAGCAAGTAATCCTGCACATGTGCTGAGGTTGGCCGCATTTCCTCCGGTCTCCCCGCCCCGCCCCTGCCAGGCTGCGGTTTGTGCCCATGGTTCAGCATGATTTACCAGGTTTCACTGGCATTTGCTCAAACCTCTGATCTTTAGAGTGGCGTTTAATCACTCTCCAGATCTAGGGCACCAGTTTCCAGTCACACCAAAATGTCTAGGGTTTGCTCAGTGCATCTCTTGCTAGTGGAGAAGGGGCAAGAATACTCATAATCACAACATCTCTTCGGGATGACTTTGGTAAATTTTATCATTGAGGCAGCTTCTTAAAGCCTGCTGGGGATACCCTGTTCCTTTAAGAGAAAACTCAAAAGCCAACTGCATTTGGAAGATGCGCCGCACTCCCCTTACTGTTTTGCAAATGACTCTCTCTCTGCCCGAGGCAGGTCCTTCCTGAGAGTGAGACCTTTGAGTCTCGGGGTCCAAGGAATTGAGTTTGGGATCTCTGGGGAGTTTTGGTGCCTGCAGTTTTCCCCAAGACCATAAGATATTCCTTTGGGCAAAAAGAGCACAGCTGGTTGTGGGGCTGGGGTTTGCCCATCGCCTGCGGTTTGCCAGTGGCCCGCGGTCAGCGGTACCGTCATCCTGTGGTGTCGTGATTGCGACACCGGGTCTGCCTGAGCCCTGGCTCCCCAGCCCTTCTTTGCTTGGAGGCAGTTCTCTGCCTGCCAGCTCACTGAGACTCACCATCGTGCACCCTCCTGTGTGACTTCATGGGTCTCCGCGATTCTCAGATCCGTGGGTTCTCATGGCAAGGTACCTGCGCGGTCCTGCTAACCACAGTTGAGTCTTGGGCAATTTTGTCATCTCTGGAGGATTTGCTGGAATTCTGCAGAAATGTCTCCAGACCTTTGTCCTAATTTAAGAGATATGTCGGGGGGAGCGGGTAGAGGGTCCCAAAGATCCAGTTCTCCTGTTGAGAGCCCACCTGTACCCCTTATTCTTTCCCCTTATGGTTAGAGATCCTGGCACCTGGGCGCCAAGAGCAGCCATTTTGGGATTCTCTGAAAGTGGAGGACAGAAGACCCATTTCCTAGCATTGTTATGTTGAGTAAGTGAAACAAATACCATGGGATAGTTCCTGAAAACACCACAGACTGTAAGAATGTGCCAGAACTAGCCCTCAGGAACCACGAAATCCTTGTTCTACAGGCGGGGGGTGGGTGATCACACTGGCTTCTACCCACATCTGGGGCAGACAGTGTAACCAGAAGGATTGTGCCGTGACTTCTCCTAAATGTCCTGCGCCTGCTCTGTGGCCCTCCTGTGCAGGGTGAAGGATAGGACAAGATGAACAGCAGCTGACCTCATGCTAAGATGAACTCTGTACGTTCCACCCTCAGAGCTGCTCCTCACAGCCGGCCTGGGGACGACCTGTTCCTTTAAGAGCAAACTGGATAGAGTTGAAAAGACCAACTCTTCTCCTGAACTCTGGGGGGGGGGGTGGTAGAGGAGAAGCCCCCCCCCTTCCGCCCCCCAGCTTTGCTGTTTTGCAAATGGTTCTCCCACAGGGGGCTAGCCTGATCTGTTGTTCTGAAACTGAGGGTCCTTATGACTTTGATTCAATTTAACTTTAAACCATAGCTCTAGAAATCTTATTTCTCTCTCTTTCTCTACCCCTCAGAGGCCCAGCCTCTGCAACCCCTGGGGGCCCCAGAGGACAGTCGCCTGGACCTGACTGATGGTCACGCGGTCTGGACCTGAAGATAACATCTTGGCTTAAGTTATGTTTCAGCTCCCGAGCCCTAAGGTGGAACGACCCCCTGGCCGCTTTCCCATGAGACCAGACAGAGGGACGCCGGAGCAGACCTCGGAACTGTCCTCGAGACCTGCAGGCATGATTTATTATCCTCATCTCACCTCCCACCAGACAGCTCCCTGCACGACCCCGAACCCCTAATCCACGGTGACTTCTGATTTTACCCTGTAGAATCTGTTTCCCAAATACCCGTGTTTTTGGGCTTTTGAGCATCAGCTTCCCATTTTCCTGGGTGACGCCATTCATAATAAAATAACCCACATTTTTCCATTGCAATTCTCGGTGTTCATTGTTTGGCTCTGCTAGTGCCGGGTGGATGAACTCTTTCTGTTCGACAACCATTCTAAGAATGAACTGTGCTTTTAGGCCTGGGGTCTGAGCTGTTGAGTTTTGGGGTCTACTGAGGTTTGGCACCTGTAGCTCCATCCTTTGAGCAGAGCACAGCCCTGCTGTGCCGAGGGTAGACTGCCAGGCAGCTTGGGAGCAAGGACAATATATTCATGCCCCACACTCAAATCAGGGATTGCCAGGAATGTGCGGGTCTGGGGGAGCAGACTGCGATTGCCAAGCTGGGGTTTGCCAGTGGCCCGCAGCACATCGGTTGCCCGCGCGGTCCGCTGGTTGCCCGCGGTCCTCTAGTTGCCCGTGGTTTGCTGCGCCGTAATCCCGCAGTCCTGTAATTGGCCACACTAATCTGCCGTAACCCCCTGGATTCCTGGATGCGTTTTTCTGCAACACAGTTTACTGCGATTCACCACAATTCGCCATGGTTCATGATTTCACGGGTCTCCATGATTCTCAGTTTCGAGGGTTATCTACGAATCTATGGTCCTCTGGCAACTTTGTGCAAAACTCAAGTATTTGCTGAAAGGCTGCAGCAAAATTGCTCCAGGCTCTTGTAGGCACCTCCCCCACCTGAATCTCTGCATTTCAGGAGGAATTGATACTTGACTCTTAGTCGACCCTCCCCCAAGGCTCTGGGTTAGCAGTGAATCACCAGCCCGCGGTGGGGGATGGTGGAGTCAGAGGGTAGCTGAGCCTCATCTCCCACTCCCAGGCCGACTTCAGCCTTCCGGGCTGCCGGAGCAGAGGGGGTGGGGCTGTGGGGGTCCTGGCAGTGTCTGGATATGATGCCAAGCTGGGTATATTATTCCTGCAAGCGCGAGCCTGAGCCATGTCATGTGCCACGGCCATCCTCACTCTCACCCCTACCCACAGGAGCAAGCACACACGTGTGCACAAACACAGACATGCATGCACACACACACACACACACACACACACACACACCACACTTCTGTTTGGCCCAGCTCCAGCCCCCTGAGCTGGACCTTGACTGTTTCCTGGCCCCAGAGCTGCGGGGACTCAATCCCTGTTCTATTTTTTCCCCCGGGGCCAAGCAGAGCCTCACTGGGTCCTGCTTTTCTGGAAGGGAAGGCAGCAAGGTTGCCAGGAGACAGGAGAGCTGGCGAGAGGCAAGGCCAGGGTTCTCTGGGAAGAGGTTCTGTACTCCTTAAAATGCTTGTCTCACTGGGAGGAGGCTCTCACGACAATCCCACGACTCCAGTGCAAAAATCACACCTCGAAGAATTCTCCGCCCCTGACGTGCCCCTGCCCCATTCGCCAGGGCTGGCTGCCATCTCAGTTGTGACCCAGCTCCACAAACCTCTTGTTCCAGGCATGGCGCAAGCACAGGAAGTGCCCCAGTCGGCCCTGAGCGGTGCCCTTCTCCTCTGGAAATTCGAGCACCGACATTGACCTGAGCTGCCAGAGAGACCGTTCTGCAGGACCCAGCGCGGTGGGCCCTGGCCCTCCCACGCAATTCCCAGGCCCCAGCTGCTGGGCTTCGTGTCCCCCCGCATCTCAAGCCAGCAACTTCCCTGGGACAATGAGGAGAAAGTCCTGGCGGTCCACAGTCTGGCCCTCATCTCAGTGCTGCCAAGTCAGCGCTGGGAATTGGGGCAAGTCTCTGGGCTCCTGGGAACCCCAGCTGAGGATTCTGTAAGAGTGAAGAATGAGCAAGATTTGGGAGTAAAAACAAGTACACGACACCCTACCATGATCCCCAAAGTTACAGTCAATTCTAAGAAGAGCCCTGAACTGATTCCTTGGGAACCCCCAAAGAGCCCCCCGCACAGTGGTGTTGATGGGGTGCCAGCCTCTTCCCAGGCATCAGGAGGAAGCGTGGAACCTGCAGAGTCCATGGAATCTGTGGTCGCCCCTCTCGGCCTGCAGCAAGGGCTGGTGGGACTCAGCCCAGGAAGTAAACAGAATGAACTCCCCTGGGGGAGGGGTCTTCGGCCCAGGCTGCTTCCAGCTGGGCTTTCTCTGTTCCTTTAAGAAGGGGAAGAACGCTCCAGCCTGGAGTTTTCAGGCCCCCGGCCTGGTCTTGCTAGTTTGCAAATGACTGTGTCTGAGCTGGGGGAGGGGTGAGGATGAAGGCTGCCCATCCCCCTCTCCTGCCCAGCCCTGAGGCCGGAGGACTGGGCTTCAGGGTCTGTGAGTCTCAGAGGAGGCGTGGCACCCGCAGGGTTCACCCTGACACTATCCAAAGGCTCTTGGGTGCTTCTGGTGGCCCATGCTTATCCTTTGAACAAACGGAAAAGGGACTTTGGGGACGAACAGATGCGTGCCCGGGTTGCTCGGCAGCTTTGAAAATGGGAGAGTTGAAATGGTTTGGGCTCCACATTAGCACTTTTGAACCCTTTGTGGGCCTGTGAGATCCAGGTCCTGGGCTGGGCAGCTCGGCAGGGTTCGCCATCACGGCCCGCGGTCCGCGGTTGGCGGTACACGGCCACCTACTGCACTCGCCCTGGGGCTCTGTGTCGGCCGTGGTGACTCACGCAGAGCCGCAGCGTGGGGGACCACCAGGATCGCAGGGCTGGGGCTCTCTGTGCTTCACGGCCACGGCCTGTGATGTGACACGCACCTCGTGGCAGCTCGGTCGGTGCTCCCCGGGCAGCGCCACATGTCTCCCGTGGGAACTGCCACAGGCCTTTCTCTCAAGTTCGGGAGACCGAGAGCACTCTCTGGAAGGTCAACTCAAACTGTCATCTGTGTGGAGCTGCCTACCCCTCTGCGCCGGCCACGCGCAGCCATGACCCCTTCCGTGTGCCAAATAACGGGGCCATGTTGGCTTGTCACACTGCCTGGAGGGGACACAGGTTACTCCCCAATCTCCTTGGGGTTCTCTGTCACCGTGTGGCCAAGAACTCAGTTCAATGCTCCTGAACCTTTGCATGGTCCCTGCCTTCTCGGTGGGGCACAGATGACATGTGACTGCAATGCAACAGGGAGAATAAAACCCCAAGCCCGCTTCTCGCACTCTGTAGCTTTGTGCCTTAGTTTCCTCAACTGTAAATGGGCGTGACAAAGTACACACCGGGGTGCAGATTAAACGATCTGGGGATGCGTAAGGAGCAGCCCTCGGAATCGCTCTGCGGGGCTCGCCGCGCGCGCACGGTCCCCTGTTTCAGTTTGCCGACCAGCGGTCACCCTGCACCCTCCCGCCGCACGACCATTTCTGCAGGAGCCATTTCTGGAGGAAATGGCGGGGCCGGGACTCATGTGCGTGCAGATGTTTGGTCCTTGCTGCCAGGACGCCCTCCCAAAGCCGTGGCTGTTTGGTCGGCAGACGCGGCATAAAGTTGGGACAGCCCGCGGGTGGCGGGTGGGGGCGGCGTTTTTATGGTAAGTCTTCCAATAGTTTAGTCAAAGAATGCAGATCTTAAAAGCAAACAAACGTCCTGCAGGGAGATTTTGACAG
>CM053509.1:2162123-2188538 GCA_028627145.1 Eidolon dupreanum | reverse complement strand
AGCTGGGTACAGCCCTGTACTCAGTGGGTGTGCAGCTCAGTCCCCTGAAGTGCGACAGGCAGGGCGCTGCTCCGGCCAGTGGTCACTTACCCCTTAGCACCTGAAACAATGCCAGCCCTAGGCGCCCAGGAAGTGTCCCCTGAACTGAATGGACGAATGCATAAGTGAAACTTTCAGGAATTCACCCTTCAACGTCGACAGAACTCAGGCCAAAAGTGCAGAACCTCATCTGGTGTATTTTGGGGGCAGCCGGTTCTGAGTGTGCCTGGCCCGGGGGGTGGGGGCGCCACGACTAGGTGACCGGCTCGGACGGTCTCCAGCTCCAGCCGTGCATGGTGACCCTCAGGGTCCTTCCGAATAATGTAGGAGGCTGTTTGGTTTTAATAGCCTGTCTGTCTGTCTTCTGTGTTCAGAGCAAATCTGTGGCGTGTGGATCATTTTCACGTTTTCGCAGAGAGATTGGAATGGGGGGCTCTGCGGGGTGAGGAGGGCAGGACCCTCCTCAAAGGGCAGGGTGTCCCAGAGGCCATCCCGAGGCCCTCCGCCCGCCACAGCTCACGGAGGCAGAGGTGTCTCGGTTGAGAGCCAGTGGGAGCAGGCAGGCCCTGGAAAGGCGGCTTCTGTTTGCTTTTCTTTATCATCAAATGTGCGAGGGCAGCTTCGTTTACCTAAGGGCAGGCGCCTTTAAGCTCATCCTTTCCGCAAACACCTAAAGGGTATGTTGAACATTCGAGCCCGTGCGTCTCGGAAGGCGAAGCTTTGCAGAGCATAAGCCCGAGCAAGTTAATAGATGGGGGGGGAAGCACCAAGCCTGGCGGTGACCAAGCCTTGCAGTGACCTGTGGCATTCAGAAATGACCCACGGTGACCTCCAGTCACCCCCAGCGACCTGGCCAGTGAAGTTACCCAAAACAGGGGCAAACGAGGCTTTCTGGTGGGCCAAGGCTGCAAGACAGGTCTGTACCCTGGCCCTAGAGAGGGCACGCAGCGAGGGCCGCCCTGGAGGCTTGGCTGCTGCCTCGCAGGCCCGGAAACGCACAGCTCTCCTCCGCCAGGCCCGGAGCAGCGCGTCCTGAGTCAGGCGGCTGTGGCAAGGGTTTCACGCTCTGCGTTCCTGAGGGAATGGCGGCACGTTAGATCTGCTCTCCCCGGGGACAGCACGGCTGTCTGCACGGGGCAGAAGGATGCCACCTCTGTTACGGGGCATCTGCTGGGTAACCAGGCTCTGCTTCGAGGGCCGCACACGCATTACTTCATTTAACCTCCTCAACAACTTGGGAGGCAGGTACTGTTGTTATCTCTATTTTACAGATGAGGAAACGAGGCACAGAGAGGCCTAAGGGACTTGCCCGAAGTCAAGCTGCTAGTAAGTGGTGGTATCAGAATTTGAACCAGGGTCCGACGTCAGAGCCTGTGTCGTCCCCACCTTGGTGGCTGCCCCCTCGCCAGGCTGTAGAGTGCTGGTGTCCTACCAGCTACAGGAGGGCCCCAAGGGAGAAGGCAAGAGGTGGGCCTAGTGTTCCCGGAATATTTTCATCTGGGAGATCTGTTTTCCCACCGAGCATGCAAACTGCATCTCCGACCCCAGACTCTGAGACAGGGTGTCTTACCAAGGAGGAGAGGTGGCCCTCATTGGCGGGGGGTACAGAGGGTCCTTGGGCGGGCGGCTGAGCTGGGGGCATCCCGGTCCCCAGAGAGCCCACGAGGCTCAGCTAGGAGGCTGCAGACGGGAGGCCTCCTTCTCTTTTCTCTCTGACTGACTGTGGGGAGTGGCAGAGCTTGTCCCCCAAACTGTGGAGTTCAGCAGCCAAGCTCCCAGGCATTGTGGAGAGAGCAGTGCTCCCCTCACCCACCCTCCATGTCCCGTAGCCGGGGACACATGGTGAGACCCACACACGATTTTCCTCCCTATTTAATCTTCTCACCTGAAGAGGCGTTTCATCCCTATTCTAAAGACCATGACAATGAGGTTCAGAGCGGTTAACCAAATAACCCAAAGTCACACGGTACCAGGTGGCCTTGCTCCTGAGGTCTGACCTCAGGGCCCAAACCCTCAACCATCAGGCAAGATGGTCGGTTTGCCCAAGAGACTTCCAGGAAAGAAAGCCAGCAGTCCGTGTTACCTGCTCCGGGCGGCACGGCCACTGCCCAGAGCGAAACCCGCCCGCGTGCCACGCTCCGCCCTCAGCTGGTTTCTCACCTCCCTTCGTCTCTAAGATGGCACTGGACGAACGACCCATCTCTTGGAGAAGACGCCCCACGTGCCCCCCAAGCCTCTTATTTGCAGACAGCTGAGCTTCTGAGCTGTCTCTGGGGCAGGAGTCACGTCAGTGTGCTCCTTTCTGGCCTCTTGGTGGAAACTGAGGGGCTGGGGTGCCAACGCTTGTGGGAGTCCTCCCTCCCCTGGGCACCGCCTGTTCCGTGGACCGTGGGGACCCAGAGTCAACGAGGGAGGGGGGACGAAGCGCCTTCTGGAGCCCACCCACAGCCTCTCCGCGCCGCTGCAGAGTCCCTGAGTGCTCCTGACTGTCTGCTGGTGAGCTGGTGGCTTCTTGGGTGAGCGCTGTGACGCAGCTATCTCCAGGCCTGGCCCAGGGAGGCTGAGGGGGGCTCTGGAAGGATCCAGACCTCGACAGTTTGAACTGAAAGTGTGCTGGGCATTAACCCCCCCCCCCTTTGCCATCAAGCAGACAGGTGTCTGCTGTGGTCCTCACTGATATCTAGCACAAACGTCTTCTCTTGGAGCCTCTTGGGTGGGGTGGCAGTTTTTCAACCGTCAGCAATCTTTTAGTTAAAAAAAAAAAAAAAAAAAAAAAAAAGCAAACTTTCCAGTCCTGTTCTACCTGGAATACATTTTCTGCTCTGGGGCCCTCCCCAGGCCTCGGGTTCTCTGTCAACACGTAAAGCCAGCCCCCTCCCTAGCCGCAGGCAGTTGAATGAAGCAGTTCTTTGCTCCACCGAAGGAAATATTTCCATGGAGTTGGGCCAAGAAAACCCCTTGCTTGAATCTGGGACTGGCCCGCACCCAAAGCCAGAGGGGCCCGATGGGGGCAGGGCGGGGCGATGTGGCCACGTTTCCTAGTATCAGGATATGACTTCTTCTAAAGCCCAACCCATGACTGAGGCCTGCTTCGCCAAGACCCCATTCTTGGCCTGCCACGTCTCTAGAAAATGGATTTCTCTAAGCCCCTCCTGCAGGAATGAAACCAGCGAAGTTCATTTTCTCGCTGTTGTTTCCAGCTAGGAATGTGTTCACTTCAGTGGTAGGTTCAAGAGACCCCTTCTAGAAATGAGCGGTCCCCCCACCCTGTCCCTGTCATGCCCACCCTGTGCTTGACGCCTCTGAGTTCAGGAGGGGTGGCCTGAGTCTCTTGATTTTTATGTACTTATTAGAAAAATATTTCGTGTTTGGAGTCCCTAAGGAAGAGGCTCAAATGATCAGTCTTCTTGGATTGTTGCATTTTTAAAATATGCACATTATAAAAGCAATATGTGCCAGAAGAGAAATCCATAAAAGTAGAAAGAAGAAAAATTGCCCAGAATCTATTTGCCTAGAACAACAAATGGCTTTTTGGGATTTTGGGGGGTAAATTGGGGGTTTTACCTTTCAGGTCTTTTTCGCTGGTTATAGTTATGACACAGATCCCCAAAGAGCCACGCTCACCTCCTCTCCCACCTCCCAGAGACCCCAGGATCGAACACATACGTACGTAAGCTGCCTGGAAGCCCAGCAGCCCCCCGGGGGGCGAGCTTTATCCTTGGCCTTTTGCAAAAGGCTGAATTTTATTTGTCTTTTAATATCTACAAGTTGGCAAACTCCTCTGTATGCAAAGGTTGGGGCTGCATCCAAAACTCAGGTTTCAGAGGAGCAGAGTGCTACTGACGTTGGGGTTCGGGGGAGGAAAACCCCCGAAGTCCATGGGCAGCCACGGCATTCCTTACTGCCCAACACCAGGGTCACGACATGGCAGGGACCCCCAGACATCCAACTCGAAAAAAGTGTGGGTATGAATCGTGTTTGGATAAGTGACCAGAAATAAAAGGTGAGCCCCTCACACAAGTCCTTAAACACTAAACTAAAGAGGTTGGACTTTATTTCGAAAGCAAAATCAACTTCTTGAAGGGCTGTTAACATGGCGACAACAGCTTAGTGTGAATTCTGGAAGAGCTGCTGGCCATTCCAGGACCCCAGAAGATGGGACTGTTGTTTGTCCTCCACTCCCTGAAATTTTTGACCACTTGATACCCAGCCCCTCAGTTTATAGGAGGCGTAGAGGTCATATCCAACAAGGCCAGGCTCCCCCAGCCCAAAACAGCATTATGGGAAGACTCTGTACTCCCTGCTGCTTCTCTGACTTGGGCTGAGGTCTCTGGGAGGGGTGGGGGTGCTCAGGGATGTGTGATTTTGGGGGATCCGAATTGCTAGAAGGGAGTTGCAATTAGAGATTAGGAAGGCAGCAGCATCAACCTTTACTTTAGCCACCCACAGGAGGTGCGGACCAGGGCCTGGAGAGATCTCTGGGGAATGCGACCATTTGGGGGTACCTGGAAGATTGGGGAGGCCTGCCTAGAGGGGCAGACACCTAGGAGTGCTGTTTTGTAAAAGCTTGCAGTATGGTTTTGAGAAGAGAGTGAGTTTACCCTCGCCTGGAAGATGGATAGAGGAGGGCCTTGTCCTCATTTCCTGGCTGAATCTTAGGACGCTTGTCCACTTGCCCACAAGTATGTACATGTGGATGGGAGACTGCTCACACGGCTTTTGAGGGTTCCCAAGTAGGAATTAAAAAAAGAAGAAAAATGTGTGCTTTGAATTAGATCTACGCGGAAAAAAAAAAACCCAGGCAGCGGACTAAGCCATGTGCCTGGGACACTGGCCGCCCTCCAGGGCTCTTCAGGAGGGTTGGGTTTCAGCATGCACAGAGAAGAACGCGGCCATTTCTCAACCTGGATTTCCTTGTCTGTTTTGCCCTATAGATATGGATCTGAACCCTCCAATGTCCCTCCCCAGCAGGGAAAGCACACGGGACTGCCAAGACCCAGAAGCAGTTGGGATCCAAATAGGACCAGGGATTGGCTCTTTCAAATTATTTCTTCCATCACTTTGGACCAATAAATGTTTAAAAAGTTAAGTTCTGAGCTTCAGAAAAGCCAATGAAAACATTTAAACATATGGATTTTTTTGAATATTGCGGTTAAACCATATTCAGTAAGATTAGTTTACAGCAGTCTTTTCTTCCTCTCTCCTCTGCCTTTTCTTTTTCTATCGTTTTCTTTCTTTCTTCCTTCCTTTTTTTTTTTTTTTTTTTTTTTTAGGAAGCCAGAAGGATAAACATGTTGCCATGGAGTTCTGTTTAAAATAAAATACAATGGAAAGAAAAGCAGCATGATGAAGTAACCACATGGACTGCAGGATACACCTGATACTAATTACTGTCATGCAGAATGTTCTGGAAGACATTGACTCGCCTGATGTATACATTCAAACCAAGCAAAGCAGGACTGGGAGGCTCCTTGGGGACCATCTTGTCCAACTCTTTCCTCTTTCCAGATGAGGAAATAGGGGCCCAGGGAGAAGGGCTTGGACTTCAGCCTCCCAGCTAGGAGGGGGCAGAGCTGGGATTCAAACCCTCCGCACTTTTGTGAAAAACACATTTCCAAGGTCCTTTACCTCGGTTAAGTTAGGCCCTGAAAAAGAGGAGTGGGGTTTACTGTTAACCTTTGAGCTGGAGGCTTAAGAGCCAGGAAGCCAAGAAAAAAAAAACAAGCAGAGAAGCTGACTCGGCGCTGGGAGGCCCAACTTCCCGCGCGGGGCCAGGCCTTGAGGAGAGAGACGCGCAGTGCATGTCTGGAGTCCCTCCTTCCCCGGGCCTCTCAGGGGCACCCCAACCCAAGCCCGGGCTCCTCCCAGAGCCTCAACGCATGTTCTCTGGGGCCTCAGAGCTGATGCCAGCAGGCACTGTCTCTAAGACAGCCTCCAGGGACCCCGAGTGCGTGACTACTGACGCTCTCTGCTGGCTGCCTCAGCTCCCTGGTAGGCCTCCCACGCGCGGGGGGCGAGCTGGAGCCCCCGTGACAATGCGCGCCCCTCGCCTCTGCCCCGGGGAGGCTAGCAACCAAGCCTGCCGGCGTCTGATTGGCCGCGCGGGCCTGACGACTGGAGTTCCTGGCCGCTGATTGGTCTCGGCCCTGTTTGGCTGTTTCCTAGCTATTAATACCGTGGCTAATAAACGTTGTCCTGTTGACTGAGATGCTCGGAGCCATGATTTTTTGAAGCTTTCTTGACGTCCACAGTTGGCGCGGGCCTTCTGGCCTTGGGAGTCCTGCCGGGGGACTCTAGTTTCTGGGCTCTTTGCATGTTCCCCAGGCTGTAAGCGGGGTGTTCTCGTTCTCCCTCACATAACCTGCCCCCCAAAGCCCACTTTATCCTCATCCCCCCAAATGCCCCTGTGCATCTATAAACGAGACGCCGGCCATGGCTCGGGATCTCTCGTGACCCAGTGGTCCATTTTCACCTCCCTGTCACTTGGCGTGGGCTTTACGAATAGCCTTTTCCCTTCATTTCAGCCCTGAAACCTCCCGTCTGTGTCACAACCACCTCGAGGGACTACTGGGCCGGGGCGGGGGGAGGCCCTCTCTCTGAAGCTATTTCGAACAGCCCCTCCCCAAGAAGCATGGGGAGCTGTTCTAACTTGATACCCCTGCGGGGCCCCTCTGCCTTTCCCCTTTGGGACCCATCCCTCATTCTCACCCCTTTTCTGTCACCAGGCGCTTCATCTTTGCCCTCCCGGCTGCCACCCACCTGTCACCCTAAGATAGATCCTTAGTCCCTTTCAACAGCATTTTGACCTTTGCGAGAGGACATTTGATTGACGGCCCTGCCCGCTCCGCCACTCAGTGCCCGGCAGAGCTGCCGAAGGCACCACCTGTTAAGAACCGAATCTCTCGTGCCAAATCCCCGCGCACGAGGCGGAGGAGCTACATGTGTCGCTGCCTGTTTCCCCGGGGTGGTGCGGGGGGGGGGGCGCTTTTCAAAGTGCATGAGTGGGAAAATCACTTTGATTTTGGGATGTACCCCATGCATCTCCAGATGGGACACGGTCCTCCTCGGAAAGTATTTTCCCTAGAGGGATAGGGCTCACGCGTAGGTTCTTATTTAACAGGCTGGGTTAGGGGGGACTCCCCTTGTTAACGTGGAGGAAACAGACCCCCTTGCAGAGGACGGGGGACTGCAGGGTTCTGATACACAGATTGTAAGCGGCAGAACCGGGACTCGAAATCCGGTTTTTCTGACTCGGAGATGCTATGTCGAGTCCTCCGTGTCAAAGGTAACCAATCAGAAATGGGTGGGTGGGCTAAAAGGGGGCGACAGCCGCCGACTTACACTTGGGTACCGCTTATCTTGCCCGGGGCATTTTATTTTCCAGGACAATAAGCGGGACGGACGCATCATTTTCTTTCCCTAAGACGCATCCTTTAATAGAGGTTCCGAAATAGCCAGGTGTGTGATCTGCTGCTCCCTGCACCCCGATTCTACCCTCGGCCCGCCCGAGAAAAACCACCCCAGGTCCCGTTCTCTCAGAAAATTGTGCACACGAATTGCCCTGCTTGGCGAGCGGAATACGTGGAGGGAAAAGGCGCCAGCGAGCACAGGGTGTTGGTCATGGCGGCGAGGGGCACTGCGGCAGAATTTTTTCCTCTCTTCTTTGCTGCAATCTGGGTGCGGCTAGAGCAATTTGTCATAGAATCTGGGGGGCTCATTTTTCTGGCCAATCACTTTTGGAGAAATGAGCGCATTGCAGCAGAATGCGCTGACGTCAGAGACCACCCCTTCTGCGCCTCCATATAAACCCCACCCAGCCAGCCCCTAGTGCAGACGGCGGAGAGCTGGGATGGAGCGCGCCTTGGCCCGCCGGCCTCGGCTGCAGCTCCTCCCGAGAACCGGGGCGCCCACGCGAGAATCTCCTCGCCTGGTGAGTGGTTCGCCATCCTTCCCTGAAAGGATGTGCAAAAGGAAGGCAACACCCCCTTTCGGATTGGGCTCTGTCCCCGACACGCCGAAGGACAGACGCCGGAGACCTTCTCCTGAAGGTGGCCACCTCGCCTGTTCCCCGAGCGTCGGCAATGAAATGCTGTCAGGAAGGAAAGTCTCGAGGCACATTTTCCTGGGGGGAGTCAGGGCCCCTTTCCCGTCCAGTTCTGGAGAGTAGGCTGGGCGGTTGGGGCTTAAAGTAAGAGGAGTGGGAGGGATCACGCCAAACTGTGTCGGAATCCAGTAGTCCCGCAGTCATCGGGGTCCAAAACCCAGATTTTCTATGTTCGAAGCCACCTTCAGAATCACGAATGGTGGGAGATATGGCGGCGGATGCCTTCTGCATGCCCCACTAATTAGGGGGGAAAGCACCCGAAGAGAAGGGTCTCTTGGGCATACCCCCCCCCCCCTTCAGTTCCTGGCCAGCTTCTTGGTGGCCCGTAGGCGTGAGGAGTGTAGAGGTTCCTATTGGCGAGCGATTCCCAGGGCAAGCACACGGGTTTAGTATAGAGCCGCCAACAGTCAAAAATTAAGAGTAAAATTTCTAACTGATAGCATCTGGTTTCTCCCTGACCAACCGCCTTAACTGTGGAGAGAGATGGCGCCCAAGTGCGAACCTGCCAGAAGCCCCTCGTATCAGTTCTGTAGAGAAGGGCGGCTGGGGGGAGGGTCTTCTAATTGGGGGGCACTGGCAGAGTAGAAGCTGGGGGGTGGGTTGGCGTAGAGAGAAAGCCGTATTCTTGGGTCCAGGAAGCGAGCGGGAAGAGAGAAATACAGAAAAGGGGGTGTGTTTGGGGGGGTCTGGGCACTGGGAGCTGGGAATCGGGAGTTGGCGGATCTTTTCGGCATTGCGTGATTGTCGCTGGAAGATTCTGACATGTTGCGGGCTTTTGACTTTTGGTAAAGTTGCCTTTTGCCGTTTCCTTTGTCCATGTCAAGCCTCTCCCCCCCCAAGCTGCCCCCTCCCCACTCGGGGCTGGCGGGCTTGGGGAGGGGGGGCGCAAGCGAGTTGCTACGTGGCAGGTTTCTGGAAGGTTTTCTTGCTGGCCGCTAGAGGGCGCTGGTGGCACTGCGGAATTTTGGGGGGCGGGGTGGGGAGGGGAGGTGGCCTTTGTTCTTCTGCTGGAGGGGGTCAGGCCCGAGATTTATTGGAAAATTCTGGATTCATTTACCTAAGGGGGAAATGTTTTAAGATCCCCAGGATCAGTGGGGAGCGGCTTCAGGGTTCGCGCTGGGCGGACGTGCCGTGATCCCGCACTGGTTGTGTGACTTAGCAGGTCGTGGAAGAACGTGGACGCAGATTAGTTTATTTCAGTTGGTTTTGGTTTCGGGGGGCCTTAGGAAAGTATGGCTCATTTGAGCAGGATAAAGAGACCGTAAAAAATGGTTAAATAGGCGCCGTCATGCGGGGTCTTGAAATTCTTGGTGTGGCGAAGAAGGCAGGCGGGATGGGGGGGGCGGGCGGGCGATGGTGGTCTGGATGATTTTAGGTGGTTTTGGCCGCCTTTAAATTTCCTAGCGATACCATATTTTGTACTACGTGTCCAGAGACCACAGAAATGAGCGAAAATGTTGTATTGAGAACTGGGTTTTTTAAAATTTTAATTAATTTGTTTAATTGGATTTCCCGAAGGTTGGGGCCAAGATTTCTGTTTTTACTTATTAAAAGTGGAATTATGTTCTGGAAAGACCCTTACAGCGAGTGTCTCCTTGATATCCTCATATCTTTCTGGTGCAGGGTGACCCGCACAGTTTTCGGGGCGCAGAAGGCCTCCTGGGCGTTTATGTGGGGGTGTGCTGCTGGATTTCCACAGGTGGATTCTGGCCGGTGATGGCGCGTGTGCGTTTTAGGGGACGTAGCAGCCTTGTGCGAAGGGCTGGGGTGGGTTGTGCCCACCCTCCTAGCCTGAGACCTGTTGGGCACCCCTCCCAGCCCATTCTCTGCCAGCTGTGCCTCTTGCAGCTGCGGGCCAGGCGAGGGCGGGGGTGCTCCTGCTGCGCGCGCGTGTGCGCGCGCGCGCCGCAGGTGGCTGTGCTCTTGGACTCTGGGTGCTGATCGCGCGCCCCCTAGCGGTGTGTGCTTGCAAATGGCTCTCGCCCTGCCAAACTGGGCTTGAGGTTGCGCATGCGCACACAGCTAACACTTGTGCCCTGTCAATCAAGTCCTCCTTACCCCCTCCCACTTCTCTCCCTCCACCCCCTCCCATTCTCCTCCCTCCTCCCCTCCCATTTCTCCTCCCTCCTCCCCCTCCCATTTCTCCTCTCTTACCCCTCCCACTTCTCTCTTACCCCTCCCACTTTCCTCATCCCTCCTTCCCCCCTCCTCTCTCCCATCCCTCCTCCCTCCCTCCTCTCCCCTCCTTCATATCCCTCCCTCCATACCCCTCCCACTTCCCCCCTAACCCCTCCCTCCTCCTTCCTCTTCCAACTCCCCCCTCCTTTCCCCTATGACTGCCCAGTCCCTCTGCTGTTCCTGCGCTGGCCGTTAGAGGTCATCATGACGGTTTCTAATCTGGCCCCTCCCATGCCATAGGGTCTCTTCAGAGATGACATCACCGATTCACCTCCTCGTCTGCAAGGACTACCTCTCGATGCCCAGCTGCAGCCAAGGTACTTGCCTTTCATCTCCACCTTGTGGTACTCAACCCGTCCTGTGGCAGCGTATATACAACATGGCGGGCGGAATCCCCATCCCTGCCCCTCTCCGTGCACCACCCCCAGACCCATTAGCAATTAAAAAAACAACTTTAAATTTTAATTAATTAGTTTTAGTTGTTATTAATTTATTTACATTTTAATTATTATCTAGACTTGGGCTTTCCATTGGGTCCTCTAACCTTTGATCAATTGCAGAGGGCAGTAGGAGCGCCGATTCCTGGACCCCACCAGCAAACAAAGCAGCCACTGGTGGAGACCCCCCGCACCAGGACCATGGAGGACAAAGAGGACCAGAACTGACCAGCCAGCTGTTCCTCTTTAAAGACTTAAACCAATGCCCTAGTGAGGGGGCATTGGTCGTTAACCCCTGACCTTCGCTATGCTCATGCCTGTTGCTATGACTACTTTCCTTTAAGTCTCTGCTTGTGTTAATGTGCCAGCGACCTGGAGTGTTTCCCTTCCCATGAAGGTGTCAGTCTTTCTTGCTGACCCTGTTGTTGCCCGTACGATGTCTTGAATGGAAAGATCCCTTTGGGAACTTCTCAGGAGGGGGACCTGGGCCAAAGGCTCCACCAGCATCTCACTGGCAATTCCAAGGCCCAGGTGGGCTTCTGGAACGAGCATGAGCTCTGACGCCATGCTGCTGAACTGCCAAGGGCATCCTAACCCCTTTAGATCTCCCCTACTCTTTTGAGAAGTGGGGAGTTAGGCGTGCAACCTCCTAGGGCTGTTGTGAGTATTAAATGAGATAAAGCAGCCTCGGGCAGGGCCGGGCATAGAGGAGGAGGTCCGCAAATGTTTGTTGAAAACAAAGTTTGGTAGGTGAGTCTTTTGCCACCGTATCACGTTTCTCACGCCTCTCATTTGTTCTCCCACAGCACTCGGAACAGCCCCTGTCCACGGGGCTCTCCTTGCACCAGGTAGGGACCTTACCAAGAAGGGTGACTGACGGGCTGACTTGAGTAGGAACATGAATTATGCATGCGATCATTTCCAGAGCGCTTTCTGTGTCCCTTGAATGTTATTTCTGTGCAGACAGACGGCCATGTGAATGAAGCGGCCTCATGTACAGATGAGAATGAATCTCGCATTGATTTGAGTAATTAAAAAAAAAAAAAAAAACGCTGGGTGGGAACTGAGCGCCCCTCCCACAGAAAAGGGTTTATTCACATTTACACCCAGGGCACTGAGGCTGGAGGAATGTAAGTATTTTGTCACATTACTGGCAAGAGAAGGGGTCAGAGTTGGACCCTGGGTGCCATTGTAGCTGCCCCTTACCCCCCCGCCCCACCCGGCCCAGCGTTAGACTAAGAGGCTTTTGATTTCCAATCAAGCCCGTGACAATGGGATAGCCTGTTTGCAATCCTAGCGGCCCAGGGTGGTCTTGGGGGTCTGGGTGGCCCCAATGCTGATACCATGTGCTTGCTCCACCTCTCATAACGGTGTGACCTTAAACAAGTCGCTTAACTTCTCCAGGTCTCAGGTCCTTTCATGGTTTGCATGGGGATTAACACACACACACACACACACACACACACACACACACACACACACACACACACACACTAGCCTTTATCTACCCCGCAGGGTGCTTTTGAAGACCACATGAGGTAACTTGCTAGGAAAGTGCTTTGTAAATTGCTGTGGAAAGTGCGAGATCCTTAACATACGAGGTTGTCTCATTGTTCTCACGCCCAGCCCACTCTCCAGCAGTAATAACTGGGCTGACACCCAGTAGGTGCTGTGTGTGTGTGTGAGTGTGTGTGTGTGTGTGTGTGTGCGCGCTCGACGAATAAATTCCAAAGTGAATTAAAGCAGAATAAATTCAACAAACATTTTCTGGAACACCGACAATATGCCCAGCACACCAGGCCTGGTATGTGATACAAAGATGATGGAAACAGTCTCTCGGAAGCTAATTGGGTTCCTCATTTGACCAGCACTTTCTTTGGTCCCCTTTTAAGCCAACCAGTTTTGTCCGGACAAGACAAAAACAACTCAGGCCTCTTTAGAGAAGCCCAGCTTGGTGTAGACAATAGCTCCGGGCCTCTGAAAGGGCCTGATTGGATTATGTGGCAAATGAAGGTGGAAGGATGACTTGGAAGGTGACAAATGAAGTGGGCGGAGACCTGCTTTGAGTTAATCCAGGCTATTAGGAGGGAACCTTTTGTCTTCCAGAGGCTGGCAGGAGCTTTTACCACTGGTTTTTACATCCTTCATGTAAGGACGCATAATTTATGGTCAGTGAGAATCCAGGCCCCGTGCGATTTGAGTGGGCCGTAAAATTGCGCGTCCCACTACCAGTGAGTAATTACAGCGAACGCTCCTGTCCCCCTTTGCGGTTTTGCAAAGGCCTTTTTGCAACTGTCAATTCATTTGAACCTCACAACTCCCTGCCCCTACCCAGGGGCTGGCCTGTCACCTCCCAGGGGAACAGAGGCTGTCAAGCGGCTCTGCAGATTGGGTCCAGTGACACATTCGCACCCCTCCCGTTGCCTCTTGTGATGCAAAAGAAAGAGGTGTCCTCTGCCCTGGTCCCTCCTTTCTCAGACCCTGGACCTCCCTTCTGCCGCCTGGCACACCCTCTGATTTCCTAACTGCCCTCTCGGCAGCCTGAGTCTCCAGGTGCCACCTATCTCTTGCGGCCACCACAGTCTCTGTCTTTCCTTTCGCAGCCACGCTTCTCGACAGGCCTGTCCACACTTGCTGTCTTCCTTCCTCACCTCCAATTTCCTCTTCAGCCCCCTGCTGACTCCTCTCCTCCGTCGAACGGCTGTCACTAAGGTAATGGCTTCTGTTTCTGGCTCACGGACACGTGAACACTTGGACACGTGGACGTGTTTCCCGTCTTCCTCTCACGTGGCTTTCTGCCCTGGTTCACATCTGGTGACACACATACTCCTGTAGACTTCGCAGGGACACCTCCTGGAACCCCTAGAACTGCACGCGCACGTCCCCCAGCTTCTGGAACTTCACCTCCCATCTACCCCTGGCTCCGAGTCCCGGCTTAGCCGCCTGGCGCGGAGGGCTCAGTTGCAAAATAGCCTTCGTGATCTTCACCTGGCAGGTCAGGTGGGCTACCTCGCCAGCAAGAACCAGGCAGTATTTTGGGGACTTGAAATAAGATCGATAAAGTACTCGTGAGAAAATATAATTAGAGTCACCATCAGATTTTCTTACAGGTTAAGTTCCCACGGGGAAGACCACAGAGAGAAGAAAGAAGTGGAGAGGGGAGGGGGGATGTGGGAGAGAAGAAAAGAATTAAAAAAAGCACTAAAGAAAAAAAAGTAAGTAGGGAGGGGAGACTTAGAAAATATTAATCTACCAAAAACACACCCAGAGAAAGGTTTCCTCTTGTGTCGGGGTTGGGCTAAAATAAACAGGAAAAAGGTTTTAAATTGATTATCCCGGGGACAAATCCCAGGAAGCTTTCAAATCAAATTGCCCCGTTTTGGGGCTTTAAGTCCTTCTATCAAGTTTAACCTCTTTACCTCCTTCATCCTGGTTAAACCCTCCCCAGCCCCTTTGCTGGTGATTAAATCCCGAAGGTACACGGAGTCTTTCAATGAATGAATGGCCAACAGAAAGCCCCCTCCCCCCAGCTGTGTTTTTCAGTTTTATTCCACTTTCCGCCCTTTTCCCCTAATGAACACGGGGCTAATCTCGGGCCTTGTCAAGGAAGAGGCTGTTAATGAGGTAGCTGCTGGCTTCCAGGGGCTGTCTCATGAGGAGCCTCCTTTGTCTGAGGAGAAAAAGCGCGCTGATTGTCGAGAGGAGGTGAACGGGCGTGTGCAGGGCAGAGGCGACGCGGTCCCCCGGCCACACTAATTTTGAGGCCAGAGCCGGGGTTTCCTTTGCTCTCATTTAAGTCTGGGTCTGGCCCGTTGAGCGGGGTGGGAGGTTGAAGGCCGCTTGGGGGACAGGGCTGCTTTGCAGGAAGTGTCTTTGTTGTGCCCGACACGCAGCTGCATCGGCCAGGCTGGTCCTCCTCCGGGGTGCAGGGCCCCAGCTCGGGCATGCGCCTGGCTTGTTTCAAAAGCCACCGGCCATCAAACACTTCAGGGCACCAAATGGTGGGCAAGCACTGAGTCGTAGGCGTAGACCCTGCAGGATCAGTGCAAAGTCAGCCTTCATGGGCTGTCCCATCCAGGCCAAAAAAGTGGACGTTGCAGCCCCAGAGGGCCCCCCTTCCCGTGGGAGGGCATTCTTTGGGGTTCGCATTCAGGTCCCATGCAGAGAGGTTCAGAGCGCAGTGAGTCAAGTGCAGAGGGGACATTACAACTCGAACCCAGGCCCAGAACCTGTGGGCACTCATGCCCTTCCTGTCCCCCTTCCCACGTGGCCTGCACTCCCTGCCCGAACCTTCTGTCTGGGTTCTCGAATGCCATGAGCCAGGCATGGCAGCGGGTGTGGCCTGAGCCTGAGGCTTGCTCTCGTGTGTCCTGAGTTTTGGACATTACTCACCCCGAGACATCCATTAGGTCACTAAACTTCAGGCTCTGGCTGGACCTTCAGCCAAATGGGGAAAACGGGGGAAGCGAGGTGGTTGAACTAGCAGCTCTGTTAGCGGGAAACCTAGTGGGGGTCCCTCGTCTCCCGGCAGAAGGATCGGTGTCAGAGATGCACTGCCCGAGTCAGCAGAACCCCAATGAAAGCGTCAGAGGGTGCCCACCTCTTGGTGGAGGTGACCCAGATGTCGCTCAGACTAGGGAACTGGATGAGGGTGGCAGTTTTTGAAAATGGGGCTCCCACGAGAGCTCCCACCTCCATCCAGTTACTGGAGGGAAGTAATGGAGCAGTTCCTGGTGTTTTTAGAGGAGAGGACACATTTTAAGTAGGACAAAGTAATCTGTGGGACCCTTCTTAACTCCAAGGTGCACCAATAATTAAGGTGTGAGCCCAGAGTCGTCAATATTCTAGCATACGGGCGCCCGGGTCGGGGGTGGAAGGTGTTAGTCAGGATCTGGGGGGCGTTGTGCCCCTTCCTGCAGAGCCCATGGGTCTCAGCACCTGTCATTAGGTGAATCCCGGAGGCTGGGTGATGGGCGATGCTCTTTCACCCGAACGAGGGAGATCGGGAGGTGTCACTCCTTCAGTCTGAGCTTCTTTCTGGTTTTCTGCTCCCACCTCTGCTGTCCACCCTCCCTTCTCTCCTCCCCCAACCCTCCACCCCGTCTCCTAACCTGATCCTCTGGGGTGCTCTAGGCCAGCCCACAGCTCCCTTGGGTGTCCCAAGACCCGCCTGGCAACACGTGGGGCTCAGTAAGAGTATGTGGGATGTATGTTTGGACAGGTGAGTCAATGAAGGAACTTGACTGGCATACTCAGCCGCTAGGTGGGACTTGCCGGGGACGCCAAGAGTTGTAGGTCAAAAGGGTGGAGGGCGGATTTCGAGTCACCTGCAGCCCCATTGGGGGGCCCGACCAGTCTCACGCCTTCATTCACTCACGCGTTCACTCCTTCATTCAACAGTTGATCCTTACTGAGCAAGCCCATAGCCCGGCCCTGGACTGGGCGCTCGCCACGCTAGCTAGCGCGTCCCTTGATGGCCTCAGCCCCTCGGGAGGTAGGCCGGGGGGTTGCCCCCGCTGTGGGCGGCCACGACGCTGACCCGGCACCGGACGGACTCCGTCCTTTAGAAGTTAGGCGTGTGAGCAGTGCGTGGGGCGGGCCTGGTCACCGGCCGGTTGGCTAGTGACCTGAACAGGCCCCGGAGGAGACTCGAACGTGCCCATCGCCGGGGCTCTGGGACTCCTGGGGCCGGCCCCTCCGCCTTCTCTGCTCCCCCTTCCTGTAGCTGAGTGCTGAAGGCTGTTCCGCTCCTCGCCGCCATAGGAGCATACGGTCAGCCGTGGTGTGTGCTCCCTCAGGCACTGGCCATAGAGGTCTCCCTCTTGAGTTGGGGTCCGGTGATCTGGACCCCTCCCTCCATGATACCTTCCTCCCTCTGGGGCTAAGTCCAGCTCCTTTGCCCCCCCGTGGGCTGGGGCCTGTGCCATGCAAAGGGCAGAGGACCGGGAACCTCCAGGGAGCTCCGAGGCTCCGCCTCTGCCTGGCTGCCTACCTGCTCTGTTCTACCTGGCAGCTCCTCCCCCTGGCTCTCCACCAGCCAGGTTGGTTGCCCACCTGGAGCCCTGCTTGCCACAGTCTCTCGCTCGGCTTGACCGACTCCCCCCCTCTGTGCCTGAGTCACTGGCTCATGACCGTCTGGGCCTCAGCTGCCCAGCCCTCTGCCTCACAGGTTGGTTTTCCTGGCTGAGCCCACACCTGTGTTACTTGGCCCTGCCTGCTGCCTCACCCACCTTCCACCTGTTTACCTGTTTACCTCTGGCCCTGCTGCTGGGTCCATATATTCCTCCCCCAGCGCTAGAAGCCACTCCTCAGTGCTGCCCAGGTTGCCGGCAGGCCCCCGGTGCCCATGGGGGACAAGCCCCTGCTGGCATGCCACCTCTGATCACACTCAGACGCCGCCTCCTGGGGGCCTGGCTCCCCGGGGTTCGAGTGACACTGTGTTCCACTCCTTTCCCCCCAGACCCCTTCTCGTCGTGCCCAAGCAGGTGTCCCCACGACCTGCTCCGGCCCTGCACGTCCCGGGCTCCGTCCCAGGTCTTGGGTCGGTTTGGGGGCTGCCACCCAGGCCTGTGGCTTCTCTTCTCGCGCCTTTTCCCGCCATTGCTCATACCCATGAGCCACCTCCCTCCGCCGAAAACCAACTCCAGGTGAGACTGGGCTCAGCGTCTTCTCTTGGTGCATGTGAGGCTTTTCTGGGGTGCTCGCCTTCCCGCGATTCTGACTTTCTGCCCCTCCCCAAGGACAGCGGCTGCGACCTGGCTGGGTTGGCCGAAGACCTGGATGGAAGAAGCAGGAGCGCCCCGCCCCCCCCGGAGGACCACCACCTCGGACGCCGCCTTCTTCCTGACGGTCACCTGATGCCTCGTGCCTCCTGCCTCCTTCCTGGTTTGGGGTGAGTGTCTTTCTTTCTTGAGACACTAAGATTTCATTAGGTCCAGCTCACATCTCTGCTCAAGAACGTACACGTGTAAGCTGGGGGTGGGCCACTGCTTCCAGCTTAACCCGGGGGGCCCGGGGGTCCACAAGCTGCCTTGCCTCGCTGAGCCAGCGTGCGTGGGGGGCCACCTGGGTCGCCGGCGTGCTGTGGTCCCCGTACGGTAAGTAAATTCTGCTCTGGGCCCTGACAACCAGCTCTGGCCAGGCACATAGTAGGTTCACATCAAAGCTTTGCTCAGCACAGTCGTGAGACGAACATGGTGTATTTGTTCTCCTAAGCACTGCAATAAGAATGGAAATAAGAATGCCTGTCTGCTCTGTAGCTGGAAAAACATTTCTCTCCCAAGCCATGGTAACGTCAGTCCCTGAGAGAATGCTGGCTCCTCACACATGAGGCTTTGATAATGTCCTTTAATCAAATAGTGGTTTTTGAGTGAGTTCTTCTCTTGGCCTCTTTTCCTCACCCCTGGAATCACAACGAGATGGGAACGTTTTGTTTGTTTAAATAAAATCAGCAATGGTAGGGGAGGAGAAGAAAGCCGGGAATTCCAGCCGCAGATGCGCTCCAGGACTCATCGCTTGTTTATCCGTGGTCCACTTATTCAAGACGCACTAATGGGACCATTGGGGGCTCGGGGCCGAGGTCCTCGTGGGTGCCTAAGGCCATCAGAGGGTCAAGTCGGGGATCTTGGGAGGTCCCGTGCAGTGAGTTGGTCATGTGGCGGCTAAGCACGAGGAAGAGCGAAGGCGTAACTGAGGGTCCCAGTAGGTGAGCCCGTGGGAGGGGCACGGGTGTTTTCAGAGCCAGCACCCCAGGGGGCTGAGCGGGTGCGGGGCTGGGTAAGTGGATGGGTGCAGACTGTCTGGGTGAAGCGGGTTCAGTTCTCCAGAAGCCAGCATTGCCCCGTGACACTCGCACACGGGGTCTCTGCAAGGGGTCACATGGGAACACAGCTCCGAGCCTGGGCCGGTGGCCCCGCCCCGCTGGGCCTCGCCGTGTGTGCAGCCCACTGCCCTGCGGGCCCTTCCCTCAAACACAGGTCTCAGAGACCCTCCTCTGCAGCCCTGCCTTCTCCCCTCAAGTGGAAGTGGGGTGCAGACATCGTTTTTAAATCAAACGCATCGGTGCAGGCAGAGAGGGGCAGGGGGACCCAGCCCGGGGGCTCTTGCTTTGTCTGTTTCTGTTCCTGAGGGAGCCCATCAGGCTGGGGAGAGGTGGGGAGAGTGTGCCCAGAGCCAGATCCAGGCAGGGGGCCCCCAGAAGACGCTGCCCTGTGATATTTACTCCATAGCTGGCATTTGCTGAGCCACCTGCAAACATGGCGATGTGGAAGAGAGGCTAGGGGCAGGTGTTGCATGCGAGGCAGGGTGTGGAACTCCACGGGGCGGGGGGGGGGGGGTTGAGGTTCATACCCCAGTGTACCAGAAAGATCCGGGGAGCTAGTCCTAGCCAAAAGCCCAGGGCTTCCAGACTCCTCCTGAGGGGCACCTCAGGCTCCCACCAGGCAGGCTGAGCTGCGGGACATAGTCAAGGCCAGCTCCCACCCCACCCTGCTCAGCGGTTTGGGGAGGCCTGTCCTTGGGCTGACCCGTATTTCAGGTGCCCCCGTGAATATTCAGTCTCAGGCAAACACATGTTTTGTGTTTTGTGTGTCACAAACACACATTTTGTGTTTTGTGTGTCACAAACACAAAATAATTGAAAAAAATAGACTGAGTTCTCAATTAAAGAAGTCGCAACATAACATCATAAATCAGCCTCGTAGCCAATCATCCCCAATTGCAGAAAGACCATCATTAAGTGTCGAAAGATATTTATTTTCAGTAGGATTCTGTCTTTGGTGGGTTGGCCCATCCCCGAGCAGTAGGGGCTAGAAATGAGACCCCGACCGGCCACAGAAGCACAGGACCTTTCCCTGCAGCGGGTGGGGGCCGTTTGTTCATTGTATTAAGCTGTTCCCTGGCCGCCTCTAGCGGGTGGGCGCAGATGTCGGGGGCGAGAGGGTGGCCTCGTGAGGAGGCTGGCCCTGCTGTCCCCCTTGCCCTCTCCTGGGGTGGATGGGAGCTGAGGGACACACTTGGCCTCCCTGCTCACGGAAGGGAAAAAGCACCCCGGGCTGTCACCCCCACATTCTCCCGCCTGCAGTTTGCTTGTGGGGCGGGTTTCCGCTTCCGGGGTCCCTCACCCTGTGCCTCCTGACTGTGGCTCAAACCCCAGGTGCATTTTCAAGGGCATTTTTTCCCAGTAACGTCAGAACCTGGCGAGATGAAGGCGTAGGATGCGTGCGTTTCTTACTCGTTCATTTACACGGAGCCGCTCAAATGTGGTTTTTATGTGCAGCCTGACTTCCAGAAAGAACAAGAGCCCTGCCCATCTTTAACGAGCTTGCTAATGAATTTTTCCTTGAAAAGAGGAAGGCGGCTGTACACAGGAGGGGGTTTTGAGGCCCCACAGGGTCAGAGAGCCGTGGACAGTGACAACCAGCATCGTCGGCAGTAGCGGTGTCTTCTTTTTAGAAGACTGGAATTTAATGAGTGGTGGATAAGTCCCAAGGACGAGTCCCATGTCCCTCTACGGCTTTCAGCCCTGCCCCCTCCTCACAGAGGAGTAAGGGTGCCTGGCTTGGTCTCGCACCCCCGGTTTGAGCAAGTGGAACATTCTGGAAAAGAGTTGTATCTCTCCAAATGAGGTCTAGTGTGGGGTTCCCACTTGGAAAGAGGGAGACCAGTCCAGATAGGGCGGGAGGGAAGGCCGTCACCACGGTGCCCCTTTCGGGGGGCAGTGCCGGCCCCGTGGGAAGTCTGAGGAAAGGGGGCCGCAGAGGTGGGTGCTCCTTGGGGCAGAATGAGTCAGTGTTTCAGAGCCAGGATGGGTGCAAAGGGAGGGCACCTCGGGAGCTTCCCTGGGAGGAGGCCTGTCCCCAACAGTGTCCCCAGCAGCGTCCCCTCCTTCTCGGGAAGGACAGGACAGAGCAGGGAGAGGGGTGGCGAGCTCAGCTGGGTGCGGTAGAGCTGCCCAGTGCCCGAGAGGCGTGTCTTCGAGGCGTCCACCCACCCTGTACCTTCCGGTGCTTTCTGGGTTTTAGTCGTTTGGCCCTTCACCCCAGTCTTCGCTGGAAAACTGGTCGCTCTCGCCATCTCTCGGGAATTGAGTGTGCTTAGGTCTCCTGAATTATCTGTGGTTGTCTCCTCAGCTCCCTGCTCCCCCCGCCACCCAAGGCCTTGGTGGTCGGGGGACCAGTGGGCCGAGCAGGTGCTGGGTGGCGGAGGCGGGTGGCCCCCACCTGGGGATGTGTGTGTGAGAGAGGAGTTAATTAAGGGAGAGGAGGGTGGCAGGGTGTAGTCATGACTCTTAATTGCTCTCCAATTTCTTTGGGCCTGAAAAAAAACCCCAGATGGAGGCGTCTTAAGTCGCCCACCCCGGGGCCCGGGGGTGGGGGGTTTGGGGGTCTGCCCACCACCTTCGCAGGCTCCTCTCTGTGCGGTGAATAGGAGTTTTGGCAGGGGCTTAAGGAGGAGACTCTCAGCCGAGGGCCGTGCCTACGGAGACAAAGGCCGGGCAGGAAGGAATGTGGGCGCCCCGCGGAGCACAGCCACCTGGGGATAATTGGGAGGGCTGAGTGCACATGAGTTTTCCCAGGTCCCTGAATACATCCTTTCAATAGAAGGTGCCTTTTCTTCAGACGAAAAGAAGAAAACCTCAATTACCTTCTCTCGAGGCCGAGGGTGTGGGAGCGTGTGTGTCCCTGCGGGGGTGGGGTGGGGTGGAGGGGACGCCCGCCGAGGCCCCCTTGCCCTTGTGTGTGTGTCTTCAGAGACGCGGACAAGAGGCCGCACAATGGCTCGCCCGGTCCCCGCCCCCCACCCCGGCCGCGTGACCCCGGCCGCACTCATGCCCCTCGTTCTGGGCCTTTGTTTTCTGCGAGTTTCTCAGGAAGACTCGGAGTGTCTCTGCCTGTAAACAAGCATTTGACGTAACTGGGCCTGGGGCCCGAGAGACAGCCCAGGGGGGCAGAATGGGGCCGGGGGACCGAGCTCTGGGATGGGAAGTTGGGGAAGGAGGACGGTCGGAGGGGCTGGAGGCTGACCGCAGTCTGTGTGGGCGTCTAATGGCAGCTCTGCTGCTCCTGTGCCTCTGTGGCCCTTTCTGGGGGACACCCTGGGGTGGAGAGAATCGTTTGTCAGGCGAGGAGCTCGGGGTTGGGGGCCTGGGGTCTCCGGGACTGCAGTGGCGGTCAGGGAGGAGGTGGGGGGGGGTCAGCACAGCTGGCGGGGCAGGGCCCGGCCTGAGCGAGGGGCCCTGGAGTGGGAGGGAGGGAGGACCCAAACGGCCGGGGGTGGGGGGCTCGGGTCCCCCTGCTGGAATGGGGGCAAAGCTCGGCTGGGAGGGGAAGGAGCCCCGGGAGGCGAAGGAGCCCCGGGTCTTGGTCTTGGCCAGTGTCTTTGTAGCCACCGGCTTTGGGGACTCAGTTTCCCCACCTGTAATGAGGCAGCGCCTATTGGTCCCGCCTCCTCTGGGAGGCGCAGGCAGCACGGGATGTCAGTGTCAGAAAGGCGAGCGCCCCGTTTCTCTGGAAGGGAGGGAGGCCCTTGGTGTCCATATCGGGCCCCCAGTGGTCCCCTGGCTGGGCACAGGGGTCGAGGTACACACCCTGCTACTTGGGACTAGTCAGGTGGCCAGAGGACAGAGGCTCAGGACGCAGCGTCAGACACTAGCCCCGAGAGGCCTTCAGGAGACCTGGTTTCAGCCCTTGGGCAGCCCCAACAGTGGGTGTGACCTCGGCCCCTGTCTCCGGCCCTCTGAGCCTCAGTTTTCCCATCTGTAAGATGGGGCAGCATAGAGTCACTGTCACCTGAGGGCCCTTGGAGCTCTGGGTTCCCAGTGGCTGCCTCTGCGATGATGTCATCTGTGGCCTGCTTAGTCGTTGGGTCTTTAGGGTTGGGGGCTGAGATCACTGGTCCATTGCCTTCCAACCCCATCTCCTCTACGGACAAGGAAACCAGAGCCCGAGGTGGCAGGCCCTGGACGGGGAGCCCGCTGCCGGTGGCCAGCTCCCGCGTGACTGGCTGGGCAGTGGGGTTGTGGTCACTAGCAGCCCTCGGGGCCAGCTTTTTGTGGACAGACTGTGTGTGAGCTCACGCCCCACACCACCTCCAAGGGGCTCGACAGCTCTGGGCTGTGCACTCGTCACCGTGCAGCGAGACTGGCCCGGTGGCTGCAGTCCCGGGGTGGGGTGTGGCTGGCGGCACCTTCCTCGGTGGCTCAGCCTGTGCCTTTGGGTCACGAGACCCTCGCCAACACCCCCGTTGGCACCCTGGCCTGCTCGGCTGAGAGCTTCCTGCAAAAGCCATGGGGGTGGCAACTTCTGGAAAGGGCGATGGGTGCGCGGGCCGGCGCCGGCCCCCGTCTCGGACCCGGCTTTGCGCACCGGCCAGCTGTGCCCCCGTGCTGCAGCGTGGGGTGGCACACAGCTCACGGGGCCGGCCCCGCACGCGGTTATTATCCTCGCGGGCTGCAGCCTTTGTTTCGTGACCTTGGTCGCTACAATACCTGCGAGCTGAAATGAGGGACCGAGAAATTGCCAGCTTCAATTAGACCGGCAGACTGCCTTCGCCCAGGCCGCCTCCGCCCCTCTGTCCATTAACGGTACACGGACGCCAAATAGGCCTAATTCTCTCTAATTGCCCACTCCTGAAGCAAAGAGTAAAATTCCAGGAAGAGGCATATGTAAACATCCTTCACAGACCGGCCAACTGGAATTAGAGGGCTGAGGGGGCCGGCAAGAGAGGAGACAGGATTTCAAAAGATGTCCCAATTACCTCTCGCATTTTCATAAATGAGCCCCGATGACGTCCAGGGCCCCAGCCTTGACAAAGGTACAGGAAATCAGCTCTACAAAGGGGAACGTCGGGGGGGGGGGTCTTAACAGGTAGGAAGCATGAGATTCGAGGCGAGGCTGATTATGTGTATAAACCATAGGCTCTATTTCTGGAAACGATCATTTTATTAAAGAATAATCTCTTTATGTCCTTGCTGCTCCAGACATCCACAGTTATTTGTCCCAGACAAGCCAGATTAGTTGGGTCCTGTTTGCCTCCAGAGAGGAGTGACTTTAAAAATCTCAGGATGCAGAGCTAGAGTTTTCCAACCCCGCCAAGCCAGGGGGGTGTCGTCCTAGGCCCCCCGCTGTGTCCTGTGAGGGTCCCGTGTGGGCAGTTACGAGGTCTCCAGGCCAGTGCTTGTGGCGGTGGTTCCTCTGGACCGTGTGAGGGGCCTCGGGTTTTCTTTTAGCTCCAGAAAGTGACTCATCTTTGCACAGACTCTAGTTATTAACACGACGTGGCAGACCCAGGGCCAGAGCACACAGCCTTGAAACCAAGGCCGCGTCTTCTCCGAGCAGCCTGGGGTCTGCCAGGGATGGTCAGGAGCTCTGAGGGTTCATGGGGCCCCTGGAGCAGAAGTGGAAACGACCCCAGGTACCCCGAGCTGCTTCTGGCTTCCCCAGGCCTCTTAGAATACCAGAGACCAAAGCAGAACAGGCCCCCCAAGCCCTCTCCCGGCTTTAACTCCTGTGAAAAGTGGCAGAGCCTGTGGTCCTGCTGTGTGTTTGGGTTCCACAGTCCTTCTGTCACCTTAGGACTGGGCTGGTGGTGAGGGGGCCATCCCAGGCACTCGCAGGCTCTGAGGGAGGGCCGGGAACCTCTGGGCTGGTACCCGGCACGTGACGGAGGTCCCAGAGCCTGAGGTGACCAGTCTGCCATTGTCACTCACAAGCTGATAACTGGTTAATCACCACCTATTTTTAAAAGACTAATTAGGGGAAAACGGTGTTTGGGAAGCTTAAGGCCAGGGAAGGAGTTTTTAGGATGATTTGGAAGGACAAGGCGCGTTGCCCTGTGTCCTGGCCGACTCTTGGCACCCCAGCGAATGACAGGACTGGGAAAGGAGGCACGAAGGCAGCAGGAGGCGCCCCAAATGGCTTAAGTCAGGGAAAGGGGGTGTTGGGGAGACCCTCTCCCTCAGGGTTCCCTGGAGGGCCGAGAGCCGCCTGTGCCCTCTCATTCTCATGCCAGTGTCTGGCTCTGCGCTGAGCCCCCTTCCTGTTCCATGGGCCATCGCGGCCACACCTTCTCACCTGCGCGGGATTCCAGTGAACAGGTGTTCAGAATCAGCTCTTTAAATTTTTTTTTTTTTAATGAATAGACGTTTTTTATGAGCAGTTTTCGTTTTACAGAAAAAGTAGCAAGCTCAGAGAATCCCCATGTTCCCCGCTTCCTCACCTTTAGCATCTTGCATTAATTAGCGTGGCCTGTTTGTTCTGCACGGACACAGCAGGACGATGGTAACGATGTACATTTGCCACGACTCAACTCACTTTTTTAAACTCAAAATTTAAGGCAGATGCTTAAAGTCAAAGGCTTGACGCACGTGGTCACGACTTTTCATGGTGCCGATCGAAATTTGTGCCTAGTGATTAAAGTGGAGATGTCTGTCCAGGCTCCGTCACCTTTCACCCCACGATGCGTGTGCCAGGACTTAGGGACCCTGCCCATTAAAGACGACACTTCGTGTGGCCCGCGGCCTGCCTCTCTGTCTCACCCACGGCGCCCTGGACCTCCCCTGGCACGGCCCGGCTGATGTGTGCCCTTCCATTGAGGCGGAGTGCCCTCTGGGCGACGTCCTGTCCACCCTTTGGGTGTCCAGCTCAGCTCCCACCACGCCATGGGCCTGTACCTTTGGGTTTCCCACATAGCACGCGGCCGCACGGGTAGCAGCCACCCATGGGCTCTGGGCTCAGGAGCCAGGTCCCATGCCTGCCCTGCCCCGCCCTTCCCACCCGTGGCCAAAGCTGGGCCGGGATGCTTGGCGGGTCAGCGAGTGCATGACCCAGTGTGTTTAAGAGAGAGGCTTGGTTTCACCAGTTCCATACTTGCCCGAAGTTGGGGAGCCCCAGCTTCGGTTGGGCGAGGTTCTCCTCCAGTGACCCAGTGCTTTCTCGTTCCAGCCGAAGCCATCGTCTGGAATTCTTCGTGGGACAGGACGCCGACGCGGGACCCCGGCACCCACACCTGTGAAACCGTAAGTTGCTGGAGCGTGGGGCACACATCTGTGGCTTTGTCACTGTCGGGGGGCTGACACTCTACACACTGCCGAGCGAGGGAGGGACTGGGAGCACTGGCTGGGGGTCCGCTCACGGGGACATGGGTGCCAGCAAACGGAGGCACGTGCAGACCTGGGGGCCCCTGTTCTGAGGCAGGGCCTCCGGCCGCCTTGTGCTGTCTCTGTGGCGAAGAATTCTATAGGCGACTTCGAACGCTGGACCCCAAAAGAATTTCTTCTCTTTCACTCCCCGGAATGAATGGCCCTTTCATTACTGAGTGTCCCTTTGGCTCTTGTGCCGCAGGGCAGACTAGGATGGAAGGGCCCTTGTGAGCCGGGGGCCCTTCAAAGGGCCAAGGGAAAAAGCTCGGGCCGAGGGACCTGCCTCTCAAATGGGCTCCCAGCTCCAGTGACCTCTGCTCACCCCCTTGAAATGTCTGGAAAACAGAATGGGCAGATTTTCTGTCTTCAAAGTTTCCGGCTAAGCCTCTTCAAGTTCTCTATTGTTTGGGACTGAGACACTCAGTGATGGTAACGGGGAGTTTCTTTTGTATTTGCCTTGAAAGGCCAAAATATTTTTATATTGCTGCAGACAAAGCTGTCTATTTAAAAATCAACTC
>CM053509.1:2137964-2161623 GCA_028627145.1 Eidolon dupreanum | reverse complement strand
TTAAGAAAATAAATGAGAATGAATACAGCACGTGAAAATGGTGCCGGCAGATTCGTGAGGTGGGCACGTCACAAGCCAAGGTTTTAATGAATATGATTCTCCTCAAGTGACGCCCGCTGAAAAAGATTTAAGCTGGTCCCATTTTTCTGCTCTGGCTCGTCACCCTGCGTGAGTGTCGCTGCGTCTGGATCCACAAACTTTTCCTTTACCCCAAGTTCTTAGGAATGGGGTAGCCTGGTGAAACGGTCGGCAAAGTTTGTTTTCATTGAGCGACCTTTCTAAAGCGCCATTGTGACCTTGTCACTATCTTGTCCGTCCTCCTTCTGACTTCCCAGAGCTTCTGGGGTGTGGTCCGTGAGCCCTAACCTGGCACGTAAGACCCTTTGGGGTCTGGCGGGGAGCTCCCCAGCCTCGTGCCCACCCCCACTTCCCTCTAGGCTCACCTGCTTCTCTTGTGCCTTTCCCCTTGCCTTCAAGACCAAACGGGTAGGCGCCTTGCCACCCCCACCCGCCCAGCACCACGTCCAAACGTCCAGCGAGACACAGTCCCCAGACTCGTTGCCTCATGGACACCTCTTCCTAGCCCCTGACAACGTGTTGCATTTTTCTAGCAATCACAGGTTAATTGTCCCTCTCCTTTATCCCCTTCCAGTGTCCTCGGCTCCATCTTGCCTGGATCTGACGTCCCCTGACTGGCCGACGGGCAGTGTCCGAGGGCTGGGCGTGCGCTTCGTGGCACTGGTGAGTCCTCAGCATGCTGTCACACTGCACACACACCCCTGGGGGGACCCCCACCGTGCTGTCCTGTCAGGGGACCTCCGCGCCTGCTGGTAGCCGTGTGTGCAGGGCCCCCGAACGCAGAGTCGGGGGCCCACGGGTCGGGGGTGGGAGCACCTCAGGGTCCAGAGTGCCCGTGGGGGGTTTCGGGGTATAATTACAGCCTGGAAATGGTTGATGGGGTCTCGTGTGGTCTGCTCCCCCCCCCCAGAGGGGAATGGGACTGGTTCCAGAACATGAGAAAGGAAAAGTCCTAGCATGTGACAACAGGGCCACCCGCTGGGGTGACAGTGGTGGCTCCGGGGGGGGGGGGCCAGCTTGCGTGGCGCTTGTGCCTTTGGGACGGTGGCATGTTCTAGAAAGAACACAGGCGGGGGGTAGAGGGCTGTGACGCCAAGTCTACACCGCCCTCGGGGTAGACGGCTCAGCTGCTGGCAGGAGGGACAAAAGTCACCAGTGTGTCAAGGGTCGGGTCTCCTTTCCTTCCCCGGGGTCTGGGGTAAGTCGGAAGTGCCCCGAGAGGCCGGCCATCTTGAGCACAGACCCAGCTACGGACCAGACATAGAGCTGTGTGTCCTGGCCAGTCCCCGAGGTTTTCTGTGCCTCAGTTTCCTACATTAAAACAAGGAGTCGTCTGCCACAGGCGCAGTGAGCAAAACAACACAAATCAGTCGGCCGCATGGCCGCCAGCCCGCAGTCCCAGCGAACGTCATAGCCTTTCCCACCTCCCCCCTCCCCGGATGCTGAGCCCCCCGCTCCGTCCTGAGACACAGGCAGCTCCTTTTCACAGTCCCCTCGAGGAGGACAAAAGGGCCCAGAGGGAATGTGAGCCTGGAATAAAGGGCTCTGCTCCCCTCGCTTGTGCAGACCCCCCCAAGGGGAGCGCAGGCCTGCTCTCCACACCTGGGGGCCCCGGTCGGGGCTGCCCTGCCCGCTTTCACTGGGTTCTCCTGAAAAGATTGGCGATAGTTTATGTTATTTTATTTCTTTATAAATATATGTAAAACGTCAGACTGCTCTTCAGGCAGATTTTTTAGGCTCATATTTTATAGACTTTGGCAGGGGTGGCTCAGAAGGAACAGTGGTTACAGTCTCCAGAGGTTCATAATTCCTGGAAGAACTTCTGGCTAAACCTGACTTCTAAATTTCACAGAAAACGCTCCTGGGCCGGGCCCAGCCTAAATGAGGTTTTTGTGCCTCGCCGTGCCGCCTTGCCTAGTTGGAAGTAGGACTTGCATGTGGCCTTTTCACAAAAGTGAACTTCCTCGGCCACTAGGCACAAAGACCCCTCTCTCCTAAGTTTTCGGTTTATTTACTCTGGAGCGTGGGCTTGGTCACGCACCCGCCTCTCCCGGGGCCGTTTCTCCCGACTGTTTGTGGAGCTGCCTGTGTCTCTGTGTGCACCGCGCTTCGCGCCGAAACCCCACGCCCCGCCTGCGGCACGCACGCGCCGGGGGGGCAGGCTGCGTGCGTGTCTGGGGCAGAAGGCGCTATTAGTGGGGGGTGGGAGTGCCGTGCCCCCTCCCCAGCCAGCCTGCCCACTGGGGCTAAAAGTCTTGCTGCCCCCGTGGCCTCTGGCTGGTTGGAATGGGGAGGTGACTTTTCAAATCTGTACCAAAGATACTCTGAGTGCTTTTCTGTGCCACCAAGTACCCTGACCGAAAACCTTTCCTTGGATGATTTCTGTGTGCGTGACCCCTGCCCCTTGCCCCCTGTAATGCCACGGAGGCTGTAACACACACGTCAATACCACTTTGCCAAACGTTTTCAAACTGGCAGTCCCTAAATAGAGTAAAACAACAGCAGCGACGAAAAAGAACAACGAAAAAGAGACTCTGGGAAAACAAATGGGCTCGCCAGCTGCGCCTAGGCGGGTGCCTGCTGTCTGTCTGTCCGTCTGCGGGGAGCCAGTCTGTGCCTTCCACCTGCAACACGATGCTGCCCCCCCACGGTGGGTCCGAGCAGCTGTCGGACCCCGAGGCGGACAGACAGCACCCTGGCAGAGTGGGTTGTCAGGGGCCCGACAATTAGGCAGCAGTGACCAGGGGCTCCGTCCCTAGTCCCTGGTGCCTCTGTGTCCCCTGAATCTTCCTACCTCGTGGAGGTGCATCTCTGCCCCGAGGTGAGCCAGGGTGGCCTGGTCATTTCACAGACAAGTTGCCAGGGCTGGCCCCTCAGCCAGCCTGTCGCACGCGCGCGCGCGCACACACACACACGTGCACACTCACATACACGCACACATGCACAGACACACACGCACGCGGGCACGCTGAGCGCCTGCACCAGGAACAAAGACAAGAAAACTCCCTTAGAAACTGCAGAACAGAGCCTCGTCTAGCGGGGGCCCCGTCCACCCAGAGTTCCTGGGAACTGAGTCCCCGTGAATGGGCCTGAGAGCCAGCGCCCCGCTCCAGCGTGGGCCTCACTCGTCAGCCCGCAGGCCCCTCGGCCTTGTCCCAGGGCAAGGGGCTTTCCCCAGTCCCCAGAGCATCCAAGTCACGGGGCAGCAGGCGGAGAGTTGGTGGCCACGGCCCAGGCTCCAGGCAAAGGCCCTGCTTTCCCATGACCGGGCCGGCCCTCGACTCACCAGAACCCCCCTCCTCCCCGTCCCCCTGCGGGAAGGCTGCCCCCCGCCCTCCACGCCAGCCTGTGGCCCCAGAGAGGACCCAGGCCAGCCTTCCTGGGCCTGGGAGCCGGGGCGGGCACTCGGCCAGTCCAGGTGGCCGGGCCCCTGAGATGGGGACTTGGCTGCAGGACAGCCCCCCACCGCCCCCCGCCGGCGAGCACTCACCCCCGCGCTCCGCGGCGCTCCCGCACTGCCTCACCGTGACGGGAGCGCTCCGCCAGCCTCCGCCGTGCCTTTGCCATTCCGCGCAGGGCCGGGCGCCCGGGAGCGTCCGCGCATCCTTGCCCGGACCCCAGCCGGCGCCCCCGCAGCCCCGCGCGCCCCGGGACCCCGCTCCGGAGGCGCCGCTCAGAGGCCTAGACGTGCGGGCGGCCAGCCCGGGCAGCGAGCCGCGCCGCAGCCTGCCTCCCCGCGCCCGGACGCCTGGCGTCACGGGGCGCAGCCCTCCGAGCAGCCCGCGCGGGGCCCGCGCGCCGAGCGGCTGTGCCGAGCCCTCCCTGCCTCCTGCATCTGCCGCCGCGGCTGGCTCAGCCCCTCGCCCCTCTGCCCTGGGCTCGGGGCGCCCCCCCAGCCCTCTCCTTCCCGTGCGGGAGAGCGAGCCTCCCCGACTACCGTGGGGGCAGTTTTGGGGTGCCCGGCCCCGTCCCGACCGCGGCCGTCTACACCTGTCCGGGGCGCTCTGCCCCGGCCGGTTTGGGGGGCTGGGACGGAGCCCTTTGCCCTGCTGTTCTGCAGAGAGCCCAGGGGGGGGCGCGGGTCTCCCCTCCTGGGGCCGGCTGCTCTGCTCCCTCTGCTGAGCGGCTTCGGAGCCCCCTCAGCCTTTTACGGCCCCTTTGCCAGTTGCCAGGGAGAACAACTCTCTGCAGCCCCCCGCCTTCCCGCAGGCGCCGCCGGCGGCCCTGGTCAGCCCGCGGCGGCCGCCGTGACAGCCGGCGCCGGCGGGGCCGGGGGCCTCCCGAGCCAGGCAGACCCCGCTCCACTCCCGCTCTCTGGCCGGGAGGCCGTGGCGACCCCCTTTCCTTTTCTGAGCCTCGGTTTTCTCCCCCTGAAATGGAGGCGAGAGGGGCTGGAAGTGGGACCAGAGGGGAGGAGAGCAGCCTAGCACACAGCAGACGCTCGGCGGACGCCCGCCCCGGGGAGGCAGGCACACGTGTAACAAGTGTCGCAAGAAAGAAGCACGCTCCGGCCCTTTCGAGACCCCGCTCCGAAGGCGAACGGGACCCTTGCCCGGCAGAGACCCCTGTCCCGGCTTCACCGCGCCCGTGGAGTCAGCCAGAGGCGGCCCTGGGCCTGTGAGCTCACAGTGGTGCACACGCGGCTCGCAGAGCCCACATCTGTACTTAATAGAGCAGGAATTTGCATTGTACACAGCAGCACGAGGGACCCGGGCTCAGGCATAAAGAAACACCTTTCCTCACTGCTGCTCAGGACGGCCGGCGTAGACGGGGGGGCGTCTGGGGAAGGGAAGCCGAGCGGGGTCCGGGCACCCCGCAGACTGAGGGGTCCGGTCACCCATGCATGCATGTATGCGCCAAAGCTAGCACGGTGCACCTACCTTCCTGGGCCCAGACCCGAGGGGCAGGCTGGACACGGAGTGGTGCCGGTCGCCTTCCTGTCCGCAAAGACCAGTCTGGTGGGGGAAGGAGACAGAGTGAGTCACTGTAAATCAGTGATCGAGGGGGAGTGATGGCAGCTGAGATTTATGGAGCCCTATGTAGGGGCCAAGCCCTGAGCTGGGCTGTGTGCCTAGAACTCACCCCGGCAGGAACTCCAAGCGCTAGCCTCAGAGTCCCCATTTGATTGACGGAGAAACTGAGGCAGGGGACAGCGAAGTCCCGTACTCACCGGTCTCTCAGCTGGTGTGAGGCCGAGCCGGGATGGAACCCCAGTCTGTCCGAGGCTCCCCACCACACCCTGCTGCTGAGGGCTGCTCAGCGAGGCTGTGCTGAGTGCTGGGGGGTGTGGGTGGGCAGGGGACGGATTGATTAGTTATGAGCACCTCCCAGCGGTGCTTGAGATCCCAGCTCCTCTGTGGCCCAATCCGTTTGAAGGGCAGATTCAAAATTAGGTGGTAGCACCTATGGGCAGAGGCTTATGAAAATGGCGTTATTAACCTGATGTGGAGAGGGCCTGCCCACCTCCGAGCAGATTGCAGATGGAGGTGGAGGGGGCTGGGGCTTGTTTGTGTGGACAGTGAGTTAGAGAGGATGGAGCACGTGGCGGGGGGGGCGGGTAGAGCTGCCTCCTGGGGAGGGCTGGCCCTGGTGGGACCGGCCTGCAGGGAAATGCCCCACGCCAGAGCCCACTTTTGGGGGGAGGGTCCCCAGCCTCTTCTCCGACACAAGCAGGGACTCGGCGCATCTGCGCCTCAGTTTCCCTGTCTGTGAGTGGAGATGGGCACCAAGCGTCAGTGTAGCAACGCCCCTGTCCCCACAGCCTTCTCTGCCACCCCCACCCCCGCTGCTGTTGCCGGACACCTGTCCGCTTGTCAGAGCAGTGTTCAGCAGGAGAGTTCCAGAACGGGGGGCGGGGGTCGTGGAGAGCAAGGCGGGGGGGGGACTGGCGCCCCGGACTCAGAGGCCGCTGAGCCGAGGTCTGATTGGGGAGGCCTGGGCCCCTTAACATTTGTGCCAACTCACGGTGCAGTGGAGGCAGCCGGTCTCCACTCTCCAGACACCAGCCAAGAGTCTGTGGCGCCCCCAAGTGCCACAAGGGGGCTGCCTGGGCCACAGTTTTGAGCCCAGAAAGTGAGGAGGGGGAGACCAGCAGTAGGGACCGGCGTTTTTACTTCTGCGGTGGGGCTTTCGGCGGGTCCGCTGCGTCGGGGGCCAGCCTGACGGGCCTGGTGGCTGCGGGCTGTGCCCCTCCCTCACTGGGGCTGCCCTGCAATGCAGCAGGCTGCCGGGAGGGCCTGGGGAGCTGTCTGGGGGCTGGTTTTCCAAAGTGGGAAAGGAAAGGGGGGGCATTTCCAGGCGGGGCGTAGGGTGGCGGGGTTCCCGGGAAACCGAGGGTTCAGAGAGCCTGGCAGCTGCCGAAGGGCCAGAAAGGGGGGGAGGTGGAGGGGCGTGGGGCTCCGGGGGTCTGTGGGGACTGCCTTGGACCCAGCGTCCAGTGTGAGTCAGTTTGCAGCCATAGGACTGATGGGAAAGAGGGGGGGCTGGGGACCGCACGGCCAGCTTGGCACGACAGTTCAGGCTATGAGCACCAATTCTTGTCCTCCCAAAAAAGCAAAATAAAGTAAAATAAAAAAGCATTTGAAAGCTACGTGGTCGAATCCTTCCCAGCTTGGCTGAACTGGTCCCAGGGAAGGACTCTCGGGTGGCCAGCTCTGCCTTGGAGAAGGGGGGTACGCTCAGGCCCCCTTAGAGCCAGCAAGGAGGCTGCAGCATCTGGGGAGGGGTGGGGGGCCTTGAGGTGGGAGGGGGGAGCTGTAAGGTCTGGGGAGCATGTGGAAAGCCCGGGAGCGACCCTGGGCAGCAGAAAGGTGGCCCGGGCTGGGGAAGGGGATCTGAGGAAGGAAGGGGGTGCGAGGGGCAGTTGGTGGCGACTTGATTCGAAGCACCCCAAACCCCTGCACTGTCTCCTCAATCCCAGCTCAGAATCGTTGGCTCCCACGGGCCCGGCCTCTTCCTAGTTTCTCCCACACTGTGGGGCATTTGCCTCTGACAGCGAGTCCCTCACTCTGCCCGATTCGGCCGCGTCCCGGGCCCCTTTGCACTTCTGCGAGGCTCCCCTCTCCCACCCCCTCGTCTTTGTTTGCACTGGTTGATTTGAAAACTCTTCACTTACGAGACAGTCCAAACAACACAAAAGCACAGAAACAGTACAGTATGTATTTTCATCACAAGTGACACCCTTTTCAGACGGCTGAGCCCCCACCACCATCTCAGCCCTGCCCGTTGCATCTAAACCACCTACTGTCCTTCAGCCCCACCCACCCCACCCAGCTGCCGTGAAGCCAATTCCAGACACCGTGTCGTTCCCTCTGAGAATTTTTCGGCACCTATCTCTAAAAAAAAACCCTGCTTTTCTGTGTTAAAAACGTAACCGCGACGCCATCATCATGGTTAAAAAATTAGCAGTGTTTGCTCGGTGCCATCCAGTATTTACTCAGCTTTCAAATATCTCCGATTGACGCCTAAACTTCTTTTTCAGTTGGCTTCTCTAAGTCAGTGTCCAGACTCTTTCCCAAACTCTTAAGGGGCCACCGGGGTTATGGAAGGTAAGTGCAGCTACGAATTTAGGGGTTTGGCTCTCTACCGTCAGCTAGAAACCCAGCCTCAGCAAACCGGGTTTCTCATGGAGAACGGGGCCAGTTCTGGGTCCCTCCCAGGGTCCTTCAGCGAGGATCAGCGGCCATGCATGTGAAGCCCTGCTTACTGCATCTAATACATAGCAGACACTCAGTAAGCAGGAGCTGCTAGAGTATTTTCCCTGGAAACCTCCAAAGGGGAGTTGGGTGGGGTAGGCGAAAGGGGGCTGGCTGTGGACCACAAAACAAAAGGCTCCAGCAGCCCAGCCCCCTTGATGGCTGAGACCTTCTACGTGAACCACATCCCAACCAGAGCAGCCTGCAGGCCGGGGGCTGGGACCTCCCGGTTGGCTCACAACTCAGCCGCCTCACAGCAGACAGCGGTTGCTGTGTCCCGGGACCCACATGGGACCCCACTTGTTGCCAGTCCACTAGGTGGCACTCTCTGCTGTGAGTCCAGGAGGGACCACCACCCCAAACCTCTCTGGCCACTGCCCAGCCCTGGGGTTCTTCAGAGGGGTGCACACTGCGAGAGCATGGCACGTCGCTTCTAAAAAGTCCTTCTCAGTCTGCCGTGCGGGACAGTGTGGTTCTGTCCCAGCAGAAATCCCAGCCCAGTGGCAGAAGCTGAGGGAGTGAACGTTTCATGACCATTTGCTCTGGCCAGGGGCTGGGATGTCCACTCTTGAAATCCTGACCTAGTACATCTCACTTCCCTTTATTTTGCAGATGAGAGGACCTGGCAAGGTTAGTGACCTGTGCAAGATGGGCTAGGAAGTGGAACCCAGGATTCCGATCCAGGTTCGTCTAATTTCTGTGCTGAATAGAAACAGGGAAGGCGGGGTGTAAGGTTCGTGGATGGAGGGCCCCCTGAGTCAAGATGCGTCCATACACAGAGCGATGGCTGGCTGGCCGATAAATGCTGGTGAGGTGGGCGAGTGAATTAAAATGCAGAGGGTGGGTGGGTGGATGGATGGATGGATGGATGATGGATGGATGGATGGAGAGACAGTAGTTGATTTCTCACGAAGTTCGGTTTCTTACCAAGTTCAGCGAACAGAGATCCTCTCTGAGTGAGCTTGCTGGTGCAGCTCCTGCCTTCTGCCTCTGAGCGTTCTCACTGGCTCCGGGACAACAGGTGAGCTGCCAGCTCACAGTGACCAAGTCCCAGCGATGGTGCGGGAGCTGCTCAGCGTCAGCTCTCAGCCCCAGCTGTCTTCACGGTGCCCCGAGAGACAGCAGGCAGACTCCCGTCCAGCGGCGCTCCTGGGGGGATGAGTGAGCCCAGACCCAACCACACGCTCAGGCCTTTTCTAGTCACTTGGCGTAATTGCATCTCCTCTAAATCGTCACGACTACCTTCATGATAGCAGTTATCATCCTCCATTAACGTAAAAGGTTTAGGGATGGTGAGTGACTCACCCCAAATCATATAGGAAACAAATATCGAAGCGGGATTTGACTCATCCAAACCCATACCTTCCCATTTCCTTTTTTTAAATGATTGTACCTAAAACAATCTGCACTCCTTGGGGTTCACCCACGTTGGACTCACCCTCTTGGTCCATCAGGGAGCTGGACTTCTTATCCCCTGGACCCTAAATGTAATTCTTAAGTGACACCATCTTTAGCTCGCTCTGTCTGTAACGATCGCACATGCAGGGGTCAGACATACCACTGACACCCCCCAGTGCAATTAATCAAGTCTAATTAAAATTCTGGTAGCTCATGTTTCGACTGCATGCTAAGGGAGGAAGATGCGAGAATGACTCTAGAGCCCGAAGGGGCGCAAGGCAGGAGCGGGGATCACACACAGGGCCGGAGGGCAGAGCAGCAGGCCTCCCCGGAGACCTGGCTTCGGTTCCATAGATACGTCTCGAAAAACCCGCCTTGCGATGCGCACCCCGCATCCGCCTCATCGCTCAGCATCTTCCCAGCTGCGTGGCCACTCGTCAGTCACTTTACGCCTCTGAGGCTCAGTTTTCTCACATGTAAAATGGGGCTAATGATGTCTGTTCAGATGGCGCCTTCTCCGTGAGCCTTCCTCCTCCTCCTCCTCCTCCGTTTCTGCCGCCTCCCTTCCTGCTTTGTTTTCCTCCGTACACTTGACACTTGGACAACACAAGGGTTAGAGGCGCCACCAACCCCCTCCCTCGTGCAGTGGAAAATCTGAGCATAACTTTTCACTCCCTAAAAACTTCACTCCTAATAGCCTGCTGTCGACCAGAAGCCTTAGCGGTCGCGTGACCAGTCCATCAACACGTCTTTTAGATGTTCCGTGTATGATATACTGCAGCCTTACAATCAACCAGAGAAAGGAACATTATTAAGGAAATCATAAGGGCGAGAAAATGCATTTACGGTATTTATTTTACAAAGTCCGTGTACGAGTGGATTTGCTCATGAGTCAACTGTAGTTGTCATCCCCACCTCGGAGCCCACACATGTCACGCTTGGGTGTTTTGAATGGTGTCCATTTTGGTGTCTGCCCCCAAGGATGTTAGCTCTCAGCCTCGCTGTACCCTTGTCACCTACACCAGTGCCTCGCACAAAACTCACACTCAAAACTTTTTGGGGGGAGAGGAAAAAACAAAAGAGAGATGCTGCTGAGTTGTCCCCATCCCAGAGGACCTTTTTTTTTTCGGGTTCTGCAACGCGGGCAGCATGGTGCCTGGTAGAGAGTACGCATTCCATAAACATCGGCTAATTGTGATTATTCTGTCTGATTCGCAGGACGGCTGTGGTGAGGCCCGCGCGGGGTAATGTATGCTCAGGCACGCCGCGAGCGCTGCGTGCGGGTCCAGGAGGTGCAGCATCCTCGGCCCTCTGCTGCTTAGAGGGAACTTGCACTTCAACTTGATGCTTTTCATTTTCATACCACCTGGGAGGGAGGGGAGGCTGGAGTGCTGCCCGCCCCCCCGAGGCTCCGAGAGGGCACGGTCCCCTGTGGTGCCAGGAAGGCGGAGGCAGGGCTGGTCCTGGTTCCGTGCCTAGTGTTCTTTCCGCGACTCTCTCAGGAAAGTCCCCAAGTGGATGTGTTTATGAATATATTACCTGCTAAACGCATGCATAACGTGCGCGTGTTTTAAATGTGTTTGTTATTTCCAGGCCTCAGAGGTGCTCTGAGGCCAGTGTGCTGGACCCCTCCCGGGCCGGCCCGGGAGAGGGGCAAGGAAGCTGGCGTGTATCGGCAGGAGGGTCACAGCAGAACCCTCTTTGGTTTTGGGGATCAACCTGGCGTAGACGCCCCTGAGAGCAGCCCCATTCACGCAGTGAACCCCTTCCTTGGGTTTCTGCTTTCCAGAGCATTTGAACAAACTTTGATGCCATGTCCAAAACAGAACAGAGCCCAGCCATTTCCCGCCTCAGGCCCATCCTTCCCGAAGCCCTCGGCTTGGCCTGAGTGTCATTCTTGGTCCGATTAGACGGGGGCCGTTTGACCCGCGCGGTGGGCGGCTCGGGCCGGGGCGGGAGCCGTGGGGAGCTGTCCTCCTGCAGTTCACCCTCAGCTTGGATCCGCCAGGTGTTCCCGTCCTCGGTCTACAAATCGCGCAAGTCGGGGCACAAGACAGAGAGGCCAGGTCACGTCTCTGCAGTTACACAGCTCAGGAGTGCCTGCTGGGGTGGAACCTGGTCTGTCTGTCTGTCTAGCACCAGCGCGCGGGCGCCGCTGCAGAGGGAGCAGAGGCGGGGTGAGGGGCTCAGACGGGGTGCGTGTGGGGGGTTACCTCGCTGACTTAGGCCTGAAAATAATGGCTATACATCTGCTTAGGGACGAGCACCGTGACTGTCGTCCGCTTGGGGGAGCGGCCCCTCAGAGGTTAAGGTCACTTGCCTGATGCCGCCCATCTCGGCAGGTTTGGGGCTGGATTTGGAGGCAGGCTGTGTGGTGTGAGCACGTGTGCCCTCAGCGTGGGGCACCACTGCCTCGTGCCTGTGAGCAGGGGCCGAGGGGGGCAGAGGTGGCACACGGAGGCCAGGGAGCTGGTCTGAGTCCCCTGGCCGCCCTGGCCGGTGAGCTCCCACGCCAGTCATGTGCATTTAATTTTCCCCCTTCACGGAGGCGCAGCAGAAGCCCAGTAAGCTACTGGCCCGTGAGAGGACTTTCTAAGAATACGTAAATGTGATAACGTTTAACATATGTAAAGCGGGAAAGGGAGGGTGCCTAGGAGACTGGGGGTGATGATTTAAGGCAGAGAGCAGTAAGGGGATGGGGGAGACCTGGAGGGGGAGAGTCACGTGTGGCTATTGTACTGGTTTTAACAAAAGACACGATAAGAGAGGCTCTCCAGGGAGAGTGAGGGAGAGTAGATCATGGACCAAGGATTGTGATTGATTCTCCACAACCGAGGGACATGAAGAGATCGGAGTGGTTTGTGGCAGTTAATTTTATTCTTAAAAATAATGTAATAAAGGCCTCGAATAGAGCAATTGTGAGAATGTGTTCTGGACAAAAGATTATGATTAATTCAGGTCTGCTAACCTGACATTAGCAAACAGAAAAAGTCTAGGCTATTTTTCTCTGCTTAATGGGGCTTTGTCTTCCTTAGAATAGACACACCTGGTTTGTCCGCCAGAGAAAATCTTGGCCACGAGAAAGAGACTGTAGACTGTATATGGGCGTTGAATGGGTGTTCACCAAATGGTTATAGATGAATGCATATGCATAAATAAAATTAAAGAGGGCCAGGCATGGGCCAGTGATGAGAATGTGTTTTTAAACACGATTACGAGTAATCTAGTTCACCCCTCACCAAACCCAGCAAGTTGGGACTGTGGATAGGACACATAGCAACAGGTATATGGAGCAGTCATTAGCTCTGGGCTGAAAGGTGGCTTCAGGTGTATTTGCCGTGTAGTTAGAAATAAATTTGATGAGTAATAAAATAAATGACAAATGGAAAGAGGGCCAAGAATGACCACCAAAGATGTTTTATGAATTATGGATTGAGATCAATCTAACTTACGTATAATTGTGGACTATTTAAAGCAACAAAACAAACAAATTTCTTACCTCTCTGGATAAGAAACATTGGTACGCAAATACTGATATAAGTACTAGTCGGTGTTTTTCTTTTGGGTTAGTGCTGAGCTCATGCGTGTTTATTGTATTTAAAAAGTAAGTAAGAGCAATAAGAAGGACAAGTAGAAAACAAAAATGAGATTATATCTGGAATCAAAGATTATTATTGCTCCAACTCTGCACACCTGAGTCTCTCCGGAGTGAGATCTGGGCTGGTTCTTTGTAAGAAGTGTAGAGACAGATACTTATAATTGTTATTCTTGTTTTTGATTAGGGTGGCGAATTTGTGCGTGTTCACGGTGATAAAATCATTAGCTGAAAAAATATGTACGATGAGAGCTATGCTTGGGCCAATGGTGAGACCGCATCGTAAGCGAAAGCTCGTGATGGGTCCTATGATGCTCACCTGACAGCTGTTAGGAAGCACCCAGGTTGTCTCATCCTAAAATATCTGCCTTGCGTTCCACAGGACGGAGACCCGGAGTGGGCCTGATGATAAAGACCTTGGCTGCTACATGTCTGGGAAATGGACAACGGACCAGCCAATGTGAGTGATGGTCAGCGTCGTTTTACGGTTGGGTGGCTGGTTGATGGGAGTGCATTATCAAACACGGACGGCACCAAAAAAATGGCCAAGCCTAGAGCCTTGTGTCTCTATGCCGATGAGACCGTGTCGTGAACCAAGGGTGATGAATTTCATTAGGCGTAGCTGTCACTAAACTAAAAAATAATGTGAGAGGGCTCTCCCCTGTGCAGGGAATGAGCAAATAAAAAGAAACAGTTTTACACATGTGTAATTATATTGATTGTGTATATGTTTAACTGTATTATACATGTGTAATATGTATCTGTTGAGAGAAATATAATCGTTACTTTTTCTTATTTTTGGATTGAGTGGTGGATTCATATGTTTATTGATTTTTTAAAAATAAATGGGTGTATACATAAATCAAAGAAGGTCAAGCATGAACTAACAAAGACAATATCATGACTTACCATTTATGATTACACAATTCTACAATTTTGAGGGACATTAAAACAAAATTATCTGTGTTATTTAATTTATTTTAATAATATACTGTTAATTCGTACACTATGATTTATATAAACACTTCCCTATTGATGAAGTTTAGGCTATTAACTCAATGAGAGGTACACATAGAGACATAAGGTATTGGTAGTTTTCTATTTGTTGGATAAGATTCTAAGGTATTCTTTTATGATATTTTTAAAGGGATAAATAAAATTAAAAAGACCCAAGTGTAGGCCTATGATGACAATAAACCAAGGCGATTAATTTAGTTCTACAAAAGTGAGAGCCATTAAAAGTGATAAAGGGTATTCATTTTTTTAAAAAAATTTATTTTTTAAACAGTTGTTTTCTATTTCACAAAATAGATATACCATAGATTATGTAATCATGCAATATTAATAAGAATTTTGACCCTTATTTTGATGGATAAGGTTTGTAAAGAAAATGTAAGTAATAGTCAATTTTCTTAAATGTCAGGCTGGACAGTTGTTTGAGGGCATTCATAAGTAAGTAAATGAATGAATGAACAAATTAATTAATGAAGCAAGAGAGGAGAAGCATGAGTCAATGAAGATAACATCTCATTATCCCAGAATTAAAATTATTCTAATTCTGTACAGCTAGGTCCATTTAAAAATTGTGTTGGTTAAGGATTAAATAGTCAATATTCTTGATTTTGCATGGTGATATGTTGGGTATTGATTCTTGTACGGAAAATAAATTAACAATTCCATGAATGTATAAAATACAAGAAAAGTCAAAACATAGACTTGTGATAGGAATGGCCCAAACATAAAAGGATTATAGTTAATTTGACTTATAGTACATTTGACTTCCAAAGAATATTCTAGCCCATTTCATTCCTTTCACCGGCTGTTTTGTATATCATTGTGTATTTGTACATAGTTTATTTAGACATTTCTCCAGGGATAAAGATCTAGGCTATTAACTCTTGGAGCAAGGAGCACAAAGGGACATGAAAGGTAACATTTGTATTCTACTTATGGGGTAAGAGATTGGATTTGTGGTTGTTCATTAAAACTCCTTTACCAATAATCAAATCAAACAAAAGAGAATCAGCATGGACGGATGATCAAGAATAGTGATTGATCCAATTTAGCTTCATTAGAAAAAGTGCTAGACTATTACCAAAGGGTAAAGAGTAAATACTAACGTTGTCCAGTAGAACATTCTGCATTGATAGTAGACATGTTTTATAATTTATTCAGTCCAATATGGTGGCCACATGTGACTACTGAGCACTTGGAATGTGGCTAGTATGCATGAAGAACTGAATTTTTAGTTTTATTTCATTTTTACTAATTCAGTTTAAATAGTCATATGCAGTTGATGTTTACTCTGTCATTTGCATTGAGTGGTTGTTTAATGGGAGTTTCTTGAATATTAAATATGAATAATTAAATACACAAATTAATAAAAGAAGGTTAATTATGGGTCAGAGATGAGAGAGTACTATAAAAAAGATTATAATTAATCCAGTTTTGCACAATTGAGATTCACTGGCAAAAAATTTGTTTGGTTCATAAAAAATAGACTTATCTTCTTCATTTATTTCATCAACTATTTACTGTTATGCTGAATGTGCACCCCGTAGTTTATGTAAACATTTCCCTAATGTTGAAGGTCTATGTACTTTGGTGGGAAAGGATCAAAAACTCATTGTCAGAGTTGTAGTTGGTGGGTTGAACAGTGGTTTTTTGGGTATATCTTATATTATTATTTTACTTACCTCAGAAACATGAATAATAAGTAATAGAGACTGTCTGCATTGCCCAAGGATGGCGATGTGGCAGAGACCAAAGCTTGTGATTAATACAAGTCACCACAACTGTCATCCATTCATAAAAGTTCTCCTATATTTGTTGGTGAGGAACGTATAGACAGATAGAACTAGTTGTCAATATACAAAAAGAGGACCAAATACAGACCAATGATGAAAGTGTATCATGAACTAAATATTTATATTAATAATTTTTGTATAACTAAAGCCTATTATATAAAGGTCTTTGTTTCTCCATTTGTGGGTAAGAATTACAAAGACTATGTCTATCTAATCATATATCTGTAATTTAAATCCATATATTATTAGTACATATATTATTTATACTAACATAAATTGGGTTTGATGGTGTATTCATGGTGATTTCATTGACTATATTATAAAAAAATCAATAAAGGAATAAATTGCTAAAAGTGAAAGGAATGAAATGTATGAGTTAGTCATTGCTCTGATTATGCTGCGTAACAAAAACCCCCACAGTTTCAGCAGCTTATAAAATAATAGCAATAACTATTTTTTTCTTACATGTGGTTCTGTGAAGTCTTGCAGTGGATTGAGTCCCATCTGCCTCACTCACCTTCTCAGTCTCGGTTCCTGGATATATAGGAGTCGTATTGTCTGGGATGTGCTCTTCTTATAGTGAAGATCATTTGTTTGAGTCACACCCACTGACGCTCCCTTGGCCGAGGCCAGACACATGGGCACCATAACATCAACGGGAAGGATATTCTTCCCATGGAGGACTGGGAAGGGAGAGGGAATATTTGTTACAAAATGACATAACCTGCCACATTTCTCCCAGTTGTGAGAAATATTTACTTCACGTCCATATATGAAATACAAGCATTTTTCTCTTCACAACATCCCAGAATCCATAAAGCCAGTGCTTCGGTTCAAAGTCCATTGTGATCCACTTCTCATTTGGGTATGACTCCTCTTTATTCAGAGACTTGTAAGCTAGACAGGCTGTTTGTCCCCACATGGTAGACGTACTGTGTTGGAACCATCCCCTCTTACAAAGGGAGAGAGGGGAGGCAGAGAGGGGACCACACCATTGCGACTCTGGAACCCCGCTGGGCAAGTGAGGTGAGAGGTCCTTCCTTGAGGCTGTCTCCTGTGTGGGAGAGAGAATAAAGACAGATGTTGGTAATGGTCATTGTTTTAATTCTGATTTTAGGTGAGCAATTCAATGGAGCTCCCCGGAATAATAATTGAGAATTATTAATTGATTAAGTTGATAAAAAAAGGCTGGGTCAGTGGTGAGAAGGAGGGCCTCGCATGGACCAGTGTGGAGAATGGGACAGCCCATTAACCCCAAAATGGTTCTCTTTTAATTTATTATCTTAAATTATTAATGTATATAATATACTGACAGCTGCTGAATCTACACCCTAGTAGAAGCCAAGGATTATGATTAATCTGGTATTTTCACAACGAACATTCATTCAAAAAGTTTAGATCTAATATCAGTTCTTCTCAACCAGTATCATTTCTGAAAAACACATATGATTGTTTTTCTGTGGGTATTGAATTTAGGGGCAGATGTCAGTATTGTTTAGGGCTCTTGCCCGGGATCTGTAGGTTAACCATGTTGATGATATTATTATAAGTGAATGAAGGAAGAGATTATCTAAAAGAGGACAGATCTTGAGGATACTATGTCAGTAAAAAAAAGCTTATTAATCTCACTCTACTCTTCTAATGTCCATGTAAATAGAAGGGTTTTGGGGGCTCTGCCCACTTTTGCGTAAAGAGCCTAGAATCAGTTACCTATAATAGATCATTTTGCATTTGTTTTGAAAAATGAAAATATGTATGTCATTTTATGAATAAATAAATGAAAACTAAACAAAAATGAAAACATTTATAGTGGTGAGAATATGTCAAGGAATAAGGATGTAAATTTAATTATAATCAAGGACCCATAGAAAAGATCATCCAGGCTCTTACCTACGTGGGTTTGATAGATAGAACTTGGAATCGCTATAGTTCCTAATTCTTCTACTAGCGTGTTGATTCAGCAGTTGTCAGTATATTATATATATTAATAATTTAAGAAAATAAATTAGAAGAGAACCATTCTCAGGTTAATGGACTGTGATGACAACGGAGGTTTTTATGATAAAACAGGTACAACAGAACCAAGGTCTCTTAAAGGAAAATCTACACTCCTTCAATTTTCTAAAATTTGCCTTTTCCTCCACAGATTCAGTATACCTGTCTGACATATTCATTATCTAGCGATGAAGGTCTTGACTGTTACTTCTGTGGATAAGGAGCAAAGGGACTGGTAAGTAACCGAGTTCATGTTCTTGGTTTGGAGTGGGTAATTCACGTCAGCCATGACATTGTTTCAAAGGAATAAGCAGCTACCGCAAACGTAAATAAGGCCGCGAATGCCCCATGTGGACCACTACTGGGGTATGTAATGAACCACTGAATAAGATGAATCCATTTTAGTGCAACTGAGGTACATTAAAAGCAATCTTGGAAAGCTTTGCATTCATTTTCATGATTGCTTAATATTCCATTTATTTTTGCACCACATTTTAAGAAAATTGCTCTATCGATAACGAGGCCGGTCACTAGATCATTGGGAGAAAGCTCCAAGGACAATAGAAAGTATCAGTGTTCTAGGTGTAGGGTAAGATGGTAAGTCCATTCTACTATTTTTTAAAATATGAATAAATTAAAGAAAAGATGAGCAAACAGAGTGGTAAAACACATGGATGGCATGTAGCAAGGTTTTGATTAATCCATGTGTGCAACACTGAGGCCCAATTAAAAAGAGATCTCATTTATTACCTCCGTGGGAAAGAAAACTGTAAACAGCTCCCTGCAATATTCAAAGATATTATTCTTGGGTTTTTGTGATATGGGAATCACTTTTTATCAGTAAAGCCATGAATAAAATAATATTGATTAAATCCGACACTCTGAGGTCTGTTAGAAAGAGATCTCGTTATTTCCTCTAAGGGATCTGAGCTGAGGGTCCATTGGGGATTTGGCTCTTGGGTCTTAGCTCTTCCTGGGTCTGGATTGCATTGATGTGAATGAATTGGTAAATGTGTAAGTGGGTGAAGATGAAGAGGGTCAATGTGGATCGTTTATGAGAATATGTCATGAAACAAGTATTATTAGTAATATTTTTGTTTACAGAGAGTTCCAATATAACACATAGATAAAAATTATTGCTCCCTTTGGAGCACAAAGAGAATCCAGACACGTAGGCATGTAGTCAGATGCAGCTAAGTGTCCATATTGCCATTTTGGGTTGGTGGGAGGTTGCTGGTTGCTGGCTTTATTGAGAAGAAGGAAAAAATGTTTACATAAACAGACGGTTACCTAACTATCTAATTGGAAGGAAGCAAGCGTGGGCTAGTGTTGAGAATGTGTTATGTGACACCAGTTAGGATTAATCTAATTGTGTTCACTGAATTTATTAACAAAACAAAACAAATGAAAAGAGTTACATATAGTCAGTGGGTGTTTCTGTGGGTGATGAGTCTGTGGGCAGTTGGTGGTATTTTTGATGTTCAAGTATAGGGTCTGTAGATTCTTGAGTAATTATATATTGTTATAAGTTATTGTGTGACTATGATTATATCTCAAACGATTACTTAAAATAGGGCAAACAGTGGACGATATAGAACACGTGATGTGAAATAAGGTTAAGTACTAATCCTGCTATACCGTGCTGCTTTCCATTTGAAGAAAATGAGACCTAGTTTCTTCATACTTGGATTAGGTACATGGAGACACGTACATGTAATAGTAGTATTTCAGTTCTGAGTTTCAGTTGAAGAGTTTAGTATATTATATATAATTTTGTTTTATTTTGTATTTATATTATATATTATCACCTATATTTATACATTTTATATATTTAGTATGCAATGTGTTTTTAGAAAAATGAATAAATGATCACGTTATTTAATTCATAGTTAAAAATAGGTGAAAGGATTTATAAAATCAGAAAGTTAGATAGAGCTAGGGTTATTGGTGAGAATGTGCCATGATGTTAGGTTTAAGTCAGTCCCGTTCTGCACACGTAAAGTTCATGAACATGATTACCGGGCTAACAACTAAGAGTCGAGAGTCTGCCCATGAGCCCATGTGATGCTTACAACGAGCCTTAGTCTTGAGTAGGATGTTGGATTCAGTGATGCTTATTTACTACATTGCTTGAAAATAAAAATAAAATAAGCTGATACATGAAAAGAAGTGCAGTTTTTACGCCAGTAATGCGCGTATGATATGATCCAGTTATATATCAACCTGACGGTGCAAAAGTCACATCTACTTAAAAACCTGTAATGCTATTTCCGATTTTAGCGATTTTATAGAAACACCAACCATTGACCAAGGATGGGAATATGAACCGAAGTTCGTGATTAATAATTTTTAGGGCCACATAATAGTCCGTTTTAGTGTGGCACCAGAATATATTCAGACATCTCTCTCTTAATAACAATGGGGGCTGTTTACTTGTTGAGGGCAGCGAATGTAGGAACGTGGGAGAAAGTTACACTGTTTTCGTTGTGAAAAAAGGTGGTGGTTCATAGTTATTCATTCTGCCATCTTTCATAACATGGGCACGTTAAAGAGACGAGCAAAAACCTATCATCAGTGCAGCACTGAGATGAAGCACAAACGTTGATCAGTCCTCACATGCAACCCAGAAGGACATTGAAGAAAGACATCAAGTTTATTAGCTCTGGGGGACAAGTGTGAATAGACTTCATAGTCATTCATCTTGTTCTTGGCATTTGTGATTATGGGTATTGATGTATTACAATTTATGTGTGTAAAAATGATTCAGAAAGGAAGATAGTAATGAAGACCAAAAATGTCACGTCTAGATCCATGATGAGCATCCCCAGGTGTTTGAATTAAGGGTTTGGTTAATCTCTGTGGCTCTGAGGTCATCGCAAGAAGTCGTCTAGTTACTTCCTCTGTGATAAATTTCCAGTGGTGTGAGAAAGGAGTATTCAGGATCCCGTTCTCAGGCTCTGTGTTACTTGGGTATGGGTGTTTAAAATTATAAGTCAAATAATTCATGAGTAAGGAAAGAGGTGAAAGAATGAACGAAGTCCAGGAAAGCCACACGTTGTTCAGTTATGAACATAGGTTTTGAAACTTGTCTGAAACACTGAGGTCTGGGAAAAGCAATAGATCAAGGTTTCACCCCTTTTGGCATTGAGCAAAGAGACAGGTATGCCTGTGATTGAATGTTGTTATTATGGATGGATGGTGGGAGGCTGATTGTTGATTTTATTAAGAAAAGAACAAAATGTTTGAGTAAATAATTTTCTAATTTAAAAAATGATCATGGACTAATGACGAGATTATATCCTATGACAAGGGTTATGATTAATTTAAGATGGTTTACTCCGAGCATATGATCACGTTAATATTATTCAAAGTTTTTGTCCAGAGTTATAATTATAATAATGACATAATTATATATTGTTATAAGTGAATGAATAGATTCATATTTTATTTAAAAGATGTAAAACACACACCAATGATGAGGTTTATTATGAAATAAGGATAATGACTTTTGTTTTATACAACTGATATCCATATTTTTTAAAAACCTAGACTTTTCCCATTTTTTGCGTAATGTGCATGTAGCCAGATGCCCAAAATAGTATGGATTTCGGTCTTGGGTTGCTAACCATTTTGTCTTTATGTAGTAAATAATTGGTGAAATTATTCCATAAATAACTAAATGTGTAAATGAATAAATGAATGACTACATTAGGTAGAGTCAGACTGGACCATTGTCAAGAATATGCCATGAAACAAGGCTTTAAATTTATCCAGTCAGTGCAAGAAAAATCTGTTAAAATGGACAATCCAGGCTTTACCTATGTAAAGTATTTAGACATATTTATAACGGTCATAGTTCTGACTTGTGGGTTAGGTGGTAGATTTAGCGGTGCTTATTACATTACATTGTTTAAAATTGAAGTTAAATAATTAAGTAAAAAGTAATGATACTCTCAAGCTAATGAAACAAAGCAAGTCTTATGTCTAATCTGATCTAAGACTTTATAGTTAGTATCCTTTAAATGTATCTAAATTTATGTTTTTTTTTCATTATTTTTAAAGCCTGCTTTTTACCTTAGATTTAACACACCATAGTTGATTTAATCATATCTAACGATGAATATTTTGGCTGATACCTTTGTGTTTAAGAAGTGTAATACTAAGGTAACAAAGTTTATATATTTGGTGACGCGGACTTGTTTATAAGTGTGCACCGAAATATTTTAAAGTAATAAATAGCTGCATACAAGGATAAAATTAGAGAATGCCGTACAGTGATGGGACTACATTAATAAATTTTTTATATTTATTTATTAATCTATTAATAGATTAATAAAAAGATGGATGATGTTTCATGCATTTTCAGAGATGTTTGCCGCTCTCTTTTGTTGACATGACAGTCGATTTTGACATTTCTTTCTTAATGAGAAGGAAGGCCTGTGAGCCGCACGGAGGGCCATGGCAGACAGAGACCTAATGGATAAGCTTTATGGGAAATGAGCATACAGAGAGATCTTAGTGATATTCAAGGGTCTTATTTTTGAGATTTTGTGATTTATTTTCATTGATTATTATTGGATCGGTGAATGAGTCAATTAACAAATTGTTAATTTTGTTAATGATTTGTCTGAAGAGTATAAATCTTGGGCCAATGATGACTCCTGGAGTGGGGGTTGGGTCTGAATCCAAAACTGTGATTAACCCCTGTCTGGAAATCTGGGGACTGTTGTAAAAAAAGAGATAAGGTGAACTCTTTGGGAACAGACCCCGTGAATGGATAAAGAAATGTGTAAATGAATGAAATAAGGAGGGCCACATTTGGACCAATGATGACATTATGAAATAAGACGTCGATTATTATTGGTGCATATTTGAAACACTGGGCTTCATAGATGAACAGATCATAGTTGTGAACCCTTCCATGAGGGCAGTATGGCCAGATAGACCTGAGAGGCTATGTTGCTGCTTTAATTGTTTGATGGCGTATTTTAATTAGAAAAAGGACCAAAAATAGTTTACATAAATAAACAATTGCTTATATAATTGTCTTACCGAAAGAGGGCCAAACACGAACCAACACTGAGGAAGTGTCATAGGACCAGAGTTACGATGAATCTAACTCTGTTCATCGAGTTTTGTAAAAAAATCCTAGAGGAGTTAATCAGTTATGTTTGTGGGGCATTAGCATGTAGGCAGCATAATCATCGCTGTGGTCTGATGTCTTGGTTTTCATTGATACTGAGCTGTTTGTATCAGGCAGCAAAGGAGTACCTTCACATATTGATTAATTATTCAGAAGGAGGCGGAGCAAGGGGCAGCGAGGAGCATGAACTATGAACCAAAGGTGATTGCTCCGGGTGTGCCCAGCTATTATCCAGATGAAGAAAGGGAACTTTAGGTTCCTTTGGCTAAAGTCCACATAGACACTAGCATGGAGAAATTCTCTAGAAAAATGGGTAGAGAATTAATTTACTTTATGCTTAATTACATACATGAATAAACGATGAATCGCTAGATATATAAATCAGAAAAATTTGTGCCCGACTGGTGAGAACATGCCACAGAGCAGATTCACATTGATTCGATCTTGCACGTGTGAGGGCCACTGACAGCAGCCAATGAGCTGTTAAATCTTAGTAGGGAGTACGAGGGTAGGTGTTTCTGACAGATAATGGTTCTTATTCTCATGTTGGGGTGCACTGTATTGTTGAAAAATAAAAATTAAATAAGTCAATAAGTAAAGTGTGCCATTCTTGGACAATGAAGCAGTTATGAAAATGACCCAAGTTTATAATTAATCTGATAGTGCAACACTAACTTCCATTAGAAAAAAATCTAATGATAGGTTCTTTTTTTCCTGTGAATATCTACATTTTTACCAAATGAACAACACCCCACAGATGATGTCCTCATTCTCTCATGCTAAAGATCTTGTCTTTTACACACTCTGGGTAAGGAGAGAGGAGGAGATTGAAACAAGTAACAGAGTTTATGTTCTTGGATTGGGTGGTTGGTTTCTGGGTGTCAATTGAATGTTTCAAAGTTATAAATGGATATATTAATAAATAAAACCAAGTAACACCAGCACAGGC
>CM053509.1:2022639-2137464 GCA_028627145.1 Eidolon dupreanum | reverse complement strand
GAAGGTGCAAATGAATGAAGAGAAAGAGTCCAAGCCTAGACCAATGACGAGTATCCTGGGATGTCTGAATCAAGAATGACGATTAAGCTCCGTACCTCTGATAGCCATCCGAAAAAGAAAGTTAAGCAATTATCTCTGTGGGAAATGACATAGAGCAGAAGTTTGAAAGTGTCAGAACTTGTTTCGGGTCTGGTGAGGTTCTCGAGTGTAGATTATACTTTTATGAGTAAATCAGTGTGTGAATAAAAGCCCGAAATAAGTAACTGAATGAAGACTAGGATGGTCTTAATGGGGCCTATTATGAGAGTCTGTAATGAAATAAGGAACAGGACTAATACAATTAGAAAGTGTTGAGTTCCAGTAACATAAACAGATGGAGGCTCTTACAATTTGGGAAAAGAAACATGAAAAGGCAACTGTATGTAAGAGTCAGTGTTGCTGGTGATGAGTAGCAGATATTTTTTTATTTTCGCTGTTGCCTCTTTTTTAAAAAAGACTTTATTTTTTTACATCAGTTTTAGGTTCACAGCAAAATCGAGCAGGTGGTAGGGATCGCCCATAATCCCCCTGTTCCCCTACACGCTGCCTTCCCCATTATTAGCATCCCACACGAGTGGTTTGATATAATTTATGAACCTACACTGACATGTTGTTATCACCCAAAGTCTATAAATTCCAATAGGGTTCACCCTTGGTTGTAAATTCAGTGGTTTTAGACAAATGTATGATGACGCCTGTCCACCATTATAGTATCACACAGAACATTCTACTGCCTTGAAAATCATCTGTGTGCTGCCTCTTCATCCCGCACCGCCTCGAACCTCTGGCAGCCTCGAATCCTTTCATTGCCTTTTCCAGAATGTCCTGTGTTTGGAATCATGCAGTATGCAGTGTTTTCACATTGTCTTCTTTCGCTTAGTAATACACATTTAAGTTTATTCCACGTCTCTTCATGGTTTTGATAGCTCCTTTCTTTTTAACACTGAATAATCTTCCTTGTCCGGATGGCACACAGTTCATTCTTTTACCCGCTAAAGGGTGTGTTGGTTGGTTCCAAGTTTTGGCAATTATAAATAAAACTGCTATAAACATCCGTATGCAGGTTTTCGGGTGGACATAAGTTTTCAGCTTCTTTGGGAAATACCAAGGAGTACGATTGTTAGATCGTATGGTAAGAAGGTTTAGGTTTGTAAGAAACTGCCAACACTTATTCTAATAGGTGTGCAGTGGCATCTGGTTGTGTTCATTTGCATTTCCCCAATGACATCTGATGTGGAGCATCTTTGCATACGCTCATTTGTCAGCTGTGTATCTTCTTTGGTGAGGTGTCTATTCAGGTCTTTGGCTCATTTTTAATTAGGTTGTTTGTTTTCTTATTGATGACTTTTAAGTGTTCTTCATATGTTTTGGGTAACGGTCAATTATCAGACGTGTCTTTTGCAAATATTTTTTCCCAGTCTATGGCTTGTCTGTTGTTCTTTTGACAGTTTCTTTGCACAGCAGAAAATTTTAATTTTAATTAAGTTTAGTTTATTAATTCTTTTTTTCCATGTATCGTATCTTTGGTGTTGCATTTAAAAAGTCATCGCCAAACCCAAGGTCATCTACATTTTCTCCTACGTGATCTGCTAGGAGTTTTATTGTTTCACATTTTACGTTTCAGTCTGCAATCCATTTTGAGTTCATCTTTGTGAGAGGTGTAAGGCCTGTGTTTAGATGCCTTTTTCTGCATGTGGATATCCAGTTGTTCCAGCACCATTTGTTGAAGAGGTCGTCTTGTTCCGTTGTATTGCTCCTTTGTCAAAGATCGGTTGGCTCTCTTTATGGGGGCCTGTTTTTCTAGGTTCTCTATTCTGTTCTATGGACCTATTTGTCTATTTTGCTAATACCATGCTGACTTGATTGCTGTAGCTTTATACTAAGGCTTGAAATCACATAATGCCAGGCCTCCCACTTTGTTCTTCTTCAGTATTGTGTTGGCTCTTCTGGGTGTATTGCCTGATCACAAAAACTTTAAGACCATTTTATCTACATCCATTAAATAACTTGCTGGGATTTTGATTGGGATTGCATTCAACCTGTAAATCAAGTTGTAGAGAACTGACATCTTGACAATGAGTTTTCCTGTCCATGAACATGGAATATCTCTTCATTTATTTAGTTCTTTTTTGATGACTTTCATCTGAGTTTTGTGGTTTTCCTCATATAGACCTTGTACATATTTTGTTAGATTTATACCTAAGTATTTCAATTTTTGGATTCTAAGGTAAATAGTATTGTATTCTTAATTTCAAATTATACTTGTTCATTGCTGGCATATAGGAAAGTGATTGACTTTTGTATGTATTTTCTACACAGATGACCATGTGTTCTGTTAACAAAGGCAGTTTTATTTCTTCCTTCACAAATATATACTTTTTATTTTTTTTCCTGCTTTATTGCATTAGCTCTAACTCCTAGCACAATGTTGAAATGAAGTGTTGAGAGAGAGTATCCTTACATTGCTACTGATCTTAGTGGGAGAGCTTCTAGTTTTTCATCACTAAATGTGATGTTAGCGCTAGGTTCTTTGTCAAGTTGAAGAAATTTCTATCTATTTGTAGTTAATGAGGGTTTTTATCATGAATGGGTGTTGGATTTTGTCAAATGCTTTTTCCGCATCTATTGATATGATGTGATTTTTCTTCCTTAACTTGTTGATGTGACAGATTTCATTAATTCACTTTTGAATGTAGAAACAGCATTGTATATTTCGGGTAAATTCCAGTTGGTCATTGTATATTTCTTTTTATACTTTGCTGAGATTCAATTTTCTAATCTTTTGTTGAGGGTTTTTGCATCTTTGTTCATAAGAGATATTGTTTTTTCTTATGTCTCTCTTGTTTTGGCACTTCTGGCCTCACAGAATGTGTGAGGAAGTATTTCCTCTGCTTCCATCTTCTGAAAGTGAGCGTAGAGAATTGGGACAATATCTTCCATAAATATTTGGTTGAAGTCACCAGCGAACCCATCTGGGCCTGATGCTTTCTGTTTTGGAAGGTTATTAATTATTGAGTCAATTTCTTTAATAGATATAGGCCTATTCAAATTGTTTCTTCTTGAATGAACTTTAGCAAATTGTGTCTCTTGAGGAATAGGTCCGTTTCATTGAATAGGTCCATTTCATGGTATTCTTTGACAATTCTTTTAATATCCATGGGAACTGTGGTGATTTCTCTTCTTTCATTTTTTTATTAGTAATTTGCATCCTCTCTAATTTTTTTCCCCTGTAGTTAGCCTGGCTGTAGAGGCTTATTGATTTTATTGATCTTTTCAAAGAACCAGATTTTGGCTTCATTGATTTTTTTCCCATTAATTTTGTTTTAAATTTCTGCTTTAATTTTTATCATTTCTCTTATTTTGCATACTTAGGACTTAATTTGTTCTTTTTCTGGTTTACTAACGTAGAAATTTAGGTTACTGATTTGAAATCTTTTCTTTAAATAAAAATTGTATATATTTAAGGCATACAATATGATGTTTTGATTAATGTACGTAGTGAAATAATTACTACAGCCAAGCTAATAACATACCTGTTGACAAATATCTCCCTGTTTCTTTCCTCTCCCCACTCCTGGTAACCACCATTCTACTGTCTGTGTCTATGAACTTTTTTAGATTTTGCACATAAGTGAGAAATGCATCTTATTTCCCTTAGCATAATGTCCTCCCAGGTCATCCATGTTGTTGCAAATGACAGAATCTCCTTTTTTTTTTTTTTTAAGGCTGAATAATATTCTACTGTTCGTGTGTATACCACAATTTCTTTATCCATTCATCCATCAGTAGACACTTGGTTCTTCTTTTCTGATGTATGCATTCAATGCTATAAATTTCCCTGCAAGTGCTACTTTTGCTGCATCCATTTTTAAAAAACACAAGAAACATTTACATAAATGGATATTTGATTGAGTATATATCTTATTGAGTGAAAAGCAATTATGGCCACATCTTGAAAATGTGTCATATAGGAAACATTATGATTCATCAGATTGTGTTCACTAAATTTTTATTAACAACCCAAGGATGATTTACTCAGTTTTTTTCTGTGACTAACAAGTAGATAGATGTTAGTATCATTTAGGATTTATTTCTAGTGTCTTTGCATTCCCAGATATTGAAGTATTATTATAATTGGACAAATGAAATACATTCTATCTTAATTATTTAAAATAAGAGAAAACGCAGGTCAATGAGACAATGATAATTATTAATTTGAGTTTTCCTTAGTGATATTTATGGAAAGAAAAATTCCTAGAGTACTCCCATTTCTGATTAGGGACACGTAGATCATTATATTTAATTGCTATTTCTGTTCTGGATGACTGGCTGGTTTATCCATTTAACTTTTTAATGTAATGAACATATGGCTAAATCATCCCATCAATAATTAAATAAATGAATAAATGAATGATTGAATGGATGAACTTATAAAATAGAATCAAGCATGAAGCATTGGGAATGTGAAATAAAGTTTTAAAAGATCCCAATTCTACAAAAGTAACATCCATTCAAATGATCTTTTATTCAGTTAAAATATAAAGATATTTTTGATAGTTTTTGTTCTTATTCTTATGTGGGGGAGTCAAAAGTGATTATTACAATATTTAAAAGTAAAAGTCAAATACTGGACTAATTGAAAAGGACCAGATGTTAGCACAATCTAGTTCCACATAATTAACATACATTAAAAATCTAGGTTAATTCTACTTTGTCCTCTACAGAATGGCTACAAGACAATAGACTTATTCATCCCCTAAGAAACAAAATCTTGGCAGCCAGCTCTGCAGATAAAGAGCAGAGTAAGTAAGACTTGAAGTTCCCATTGTTGGTTGGGACGCTTTGTTTACAAGTGTTTAATGGTTTTTCAAAAGAATCAATGCATGACAAAGAAAGAGCCCCTCTCCCCCTAAGTATGGACCAGTGATGGGAATATGTTCTGAATCCAAAATCACATTTAATCTAATTTGGCACAACTGAGATAATTAAAAAAAGATAGTAGTCACTTCATTCATTTTCTAAACTATTGAATATTAATTTTTTTCTTCCACAAACGACTTAAACATTTCCATATTGGTGTGGTCCTAGCTGATAACTGTGTGTGTGTGGCAGCCCATAAGCAAATGGAAGACACTGTTTTTTGAGAAGGGATTAAAGATGGTGGTTTTACCACTTTTCATTGAACCATCTTTGAAACATGGGCTAATTGAATAAAAGAAAGCTGCAGAAGGACCAGTGGAGGATGTAGATTCAGTATGAAGCATGGATGGTGATTGATCACACATGTTCCCTGAGGTCCACTGTGAAAGGAGGTCTAGTCTAGACACTCTGTTGGAAAGCACCACTAATGGGAAGAACGTTCCTGGAATTTTATGATTGTATTGTTATTCATGAATCGATGAATAAATAAATGAAGGCAGAAAGGAAAAATACACCTGGACCAATGATGAGTACCATGGGGTATCTGAAACAGGAGTTTTGATTAAACCCGTATACAACTCTGAGGTCCACGTGGTTACATGTAGTTATTCCCACTATGGGAGACGAGCCCATGTTATTTTGTGCTTGGGCTTTTGTGGTGCTTGGGCATGGGCTGTATTTTTATTATGTTACTGACCCACCAACAAATAAAATGTATCAATGAATGAAAAAAAGAGGACAGGTTATGCACCTATTATTAAGGAAAGTAATGAAATATGGATCATTATTAAAGTATGACTGAGGCTCTTCCTGCCCTGGAAAGGAGCAGCCAGTCACTTGTACATCAATAGTCAGGGTTTTTATTCTGTATTGGTGGTGGGTTGCTGACTGATTGTTTTATTAAGGAAATGGAAACACATTTACTCATAGAAATAGTTGATTAAATAACCACATAACTGAGAGCCAGGCAGGGATGAGAATGTTTTATATGACAACACTCATAATTAATCTGATCTTTTGAAAAACTGATTGTTATTAAAACAATAAAAAGAAGCAAGACTTATTCTTGATGTCGAGACTATGGACAGCTGTGTGTTTTGTTCTATGTTTATGTTTTGGGAATAAGATCACAGATACTGATGTCTTTGTATAAGCTCTTTTCCATAGAGGAGAAAGGAGGTATATTTTTACATCTTAATCTCTTCTTAAATAGTCAGCAAACCATGGACCAATTAAGAACACATTTTGATACGAAGATACTGATTTGTCTCGTTTTCCAACAGTACACAGTTTAGGAAATAGTCTAGGTTCTTTAATTTTTCGAAAGGTGCACCTAGACCTTTCCAAGTTGTAGTAGTTTGCTTCTAGATTGGAGTTGAATAATTCTGAGTCTTTTTTAGAAAAATGAGGACATGATATTGTTATTCCCTGAATGATAAAATAAATCAGTGAGTGAGTGAATCAATAAATACATGAGGTAGAAGATTGGTGAGATTGTATCATCATGAAACAAATTAAATATACCCAATTCTGTACAAATAAGTCCAATGGAAAGATGATCTTAACTCTCCCTATGCAGGTAGAAAGTCAAGTCGGATGTCTTTAATTGTTATAATTCTTATTTTGTGTCGGGCAATGACTTCATTGGTGTTCATATTATTTAACAGTAAAATTGAAGTGGATAAATAAAAGATAGCCATTCTTGGGAAAATGATGAGAATGTGATATAAAGTAGGGTTTATGATTAGTCTTCCTAACAAATTTCAATTTAAGAAGACTAACTCTATCTTCATTGTTTTAAAAACAGGCTATTTTTCTTTTCCTTTGTAGAATGAAATTATATCGCTCGCTGATTTACTTGTTCTCTACCTTCTGGGACTAAGGAGCATGAAGACCAGTGTAAGTAACAAAACATCAATAGTGGTGTTCTAAGCTTAGATGGGGTAGTGTGTGGGAGCCCACAAAATTATTTCAGCAAAATAAGTAGTTAAATAATACACAGAATCAAGGAATGTCAGCCATGAGCCCTGATTCGAATGTGTCATGAACTAAAATTCATGGTTCGTTCAACTCAACCCAACTAAGGACCATCGCTTTAGCGGTGGAGGGCATTTCCCATGTTTTCAGAGCATTTTAACATCCCGTTTAATGTTCCTGTCACATTTATCTAATGCATTCCTCTGTTGATAAAGGTCTCAATTGTTAACTCTTTGAGGCCGGAGTATCTTAGAAGATGGCAGATGTCAGTTCTGTCCATTGTGAGTTAAGATGATAGGTCTATGGTTATCAATTACAGCAACTTTAATATGTAGACAAAGCCATTGAGAGAGGAGCCAGAGGACACTAACTCTAAGAAAGGGATTGATAACGAAAGAAGGGGGCTGAGTCCTCCCTGTGTGTGAAACGGAGGTTCATCACGAAAAGCAATAGAGCCCATTTGCTCTATGTGAACAAGGGCGACAAACAGATCTTGGTTGTGTTTAAGGCTTTTATTCTTAGTTTTGTGTCATTAAAGTTTATTGATTATATAATTATTATTCGTGAACCCATGAATGAGTGAATCAATTCAAAAAGGCATAAATGAGCGAAGTGGTAGAAAGCCCCGTGTGGATCAATGATGAGTACCGGTCGAGGTACCCGCATCCACACCTCTGAGGAAGGCCTCTGTGTGGCCGAGGTCCATTGTGAGAAGAGAACCAGTCAATAGTCCCTGTAGAAATTAGCCAAGAGTACAAGTTAGGAAAATTCAATAAACCTGTTTCTGGGCTTTTGTGGTTTGTGGATATGGATTGTATTATTTCAAGTGGATCGATGCATGAATAAATAAAGAAATGTATATATATGAAAGGCTAAGAGGCCTACTCATGGAACAACTAGGAGAGTTCAATAAAATAAGCATAATATTAATACGATTCTGAAGTAAAATAAACAGGTTTAGTCCGTAGTTCTCTTTCACACGAAACGTGTTAGCATCCGTAGTTCAAAGGCAATGTTTGGAGTTTCTTTAGTTTGCTGGGGTTTTTCTTAATATTAAGAAAAGGGAAATACTTTGTGTCAGTCAATAATCCATTAAATAACCTTCTACTTAATAGATATCCATGTAGGTGGATATTTGTAGTCCTTAAAGATCTTATTCTTAGGCTGGGGGTGGACTTCATAGTGTTTATTATAATATTTAAAGCTAAGAATTCAATACTGGATTAATAAAATATTGCATTTTGGAGCCAACATTTATTGTTACCTAGTTCTTCCTAACAACCACTAAAAAATCTCAATCTAGTCTAACTCTGCTTCTTCCTCTGTAGAGTGAACATAGGACAGTTGATTGAAAGGATTGATGTTAAGAGCAAAGAGCATCAAGACTAATAACATAAGTCCCTTAGTTTGGCTAGTTTGTTCATGGCTTGTGTCTGAAGAATTTCAAAGCAACCTTTCTGTACTACATACATGAAATAAAAGTATAGACGAATGATGGGAATGTGTTATAAACCAAAAATTATGTTTCATCTAAATCAGCACAACTGAGGTCATTTGAAAAGAAGATAGGAGTTATTTAATTTATTCTCAGAGCAGGTTAATATTCTTCTTTATTCTCTATGTGCTTGATTTAAGCATTCTTTTATGGGTACAGATGCCTGGTAACCCTTTGGGGGTGGCTCAGAGGTGACCGAAGATGGTAGTTTCGTTATTTTTCACTGAATCGTCTTTGACATCTGGTCACCATGAAACAAAAGAGAAGCCACACAGGAAGCAACACTGAATATACTACGAAGGAATGGTGCCCCCTCCACAGGTGCAGCCATTACAAAGGAGGTGTGGCTTATTAGCTTTATAGGAAGAGAGCCTAAAATGCAAGGATCTTGTTTGGGAATTTTGTGATTGTTTTATTATTTGCGAATCAGAAAATTAATCAATAGATTACCAAGCGTGGACCGGTGCTGAATGTCATGGGGTTTCTGAAATAAGAATTTTGGTTAAATCCATCTGTAACTCTGAGGTCCATTACGATGAGAAACCTCACGGTCCCCTTTGTGGGAAATGAACCCATAGCACCTTTTTCTTGAGCTTTTTGTGATTTGGGGTGTGAATCGCATTATTATAATAAAACTAGGCCACGAATAAAGAAATACGTCAATGAATGAAATATGAGAGCTATGCGTGCACTACTTTTTAAGGCATGCAATGAAACATGGATAATTATTAAAACAATTTTAAGATTCTCAGTCCTGATAAATTGATAGTCAAGGCTTTCATCACTTTGGTAAGGAGCATATGGTCATTGTACATATGAGTGAATGTTTTTGTTCTGTGTCGAGGCAGATGGCCAACTGATCATTTTATTAAGGAAAGGGAAATATATTTACAGAAAAAGTTAATTGAATAAACTATGTGAGACGGAGAGTGTGGAGCAGTGATGAGACTGTTTTATACAGCCACATTCATGATTAATGTGATATTTTAATGCAATTTTGTGTAGGCAAACATTAAAGAATCAAGTTTGCTATTCTTTAGGGAACTGACATACATAGAACATAGATAAATATTATTCAAGGCACTTATCCAGTGTGGGTGGGCTCACATATATTGAAGGATAATTATAAGTGAACAAATGTAAACATTTTTAGCTCAGCAGGTCAACAGTACATATATGGAAAGCATGCAAGCCGGGTGTAAAGATCGTGATTCGTCATAATTTTACACAGAGGACACCCATAGGAAGGCAAAGGGTTCTATATGCTCCTTCAGGAGCATGTAGATAGATGAGAATGTCGATGTTGTTTTTTCTGGGCTGGTAGTGTGTTTCTAGTTGCACATCTCATTTTAAAAAAGGACAAAAAACTTACCTAATCACATAATAATACTATAACAAATTCAATAATAATATAACAAATCATGATAAACACATTTGTATATATTATATTAATAAATAATATAATCAGTAAAAATATAAATGATTAGTTATTGAAACAAGGAAGAGGTCTAAGCATTGAAAACATGACTATAGTAATTGCTAATCTTGTGTTCACTGGTTATTTAAAAAGAAAAATACAGATGCATTTTGTGGATGATTTTTGTGGGTCTTAAGCCAATGGATAGATTTTCATCGTCACTCAGTGTTATTGTGGAATGTCCTTAGGGTTCACCAGTACTGGTGCTATTATTTATTATAAGTGAGTGAAAGAAAAATTTTATACCTCAGTCCATTATTTAAAATAGCATAACACATGGGCCAGTGAGAAGCTGATGTTATATGAAGGAGCATGATAATTCCTGCTCTACCCTCTCAAAATCCACTTAAATAAAAAAAAAAAAGGTCCAGCCTCCTCCTCCTTTTAAGGAAAGATCCTGTAGACACAGTCTTTTAAATACACCTTGCTATTAACATTTCGATTCAAATGAATTAAAAATAAAAATTCAGTTACTCAGTAACACCAGCCCCATTTCATCCAGATGTGGCCAGTGGCTACCATATTGGGCGGTGCTCATAGGAACCACTGCAGACAGTGCTGAGACAGAAGTTGCATGTAATAGTATTTAGTTTTGGGTAGCACTCGGCTCTACCATTTTGTGTTTTCTTTAAAAAAAAAAAAAAAGAGCAGGTAATTAAATTATCCTTAGAGTTATCAAATAAATGGATAAATAGGTTCTTCAATAAATATATGAGTGAAAGTACAGTATGGCCCAGTGGTCAGACTATTTCATGAGGCAATAATTTACTTACTTATATATTTTTTATCAAAATTTATTTTTTCTTTCCATTTTTAAATTAAATTTATTAGGGCAACATTGTTTAATAAAATTATATAGGTTTGAAGTGTATAATTCAATAGTGCGTCATATGTCTATTGCATTGTGTGTTCACCACCCAAAGTTAAATTTCCTTTCGTCACCATGTATTTCACTTCCTTTACCCTTATCCACCTCCTCCCCTCCCCACTTCCCTCTGGTCACCACTAAACTATTGTCTGTGTACATGAGTCTCTGTTTGTTTGTGTCTTTCAGTTTTATATCTCACATATGAGTGAATCATATGATTCTCAACTTTTTCTCTCGGACTCGTTTTGCTTAACACAATAATCTCTGGATCCTCTATGTTGTCGCAAATGGAAGTATTTCATCTTTTATTAAATTTATCCCATTTTGCAAAAGATTTCTCCATAAAAATTATCTGTCCTTTTTGTAATATGATACGGTTTTATATATGGGTATTAGTAATAGCTTTAGTTCTTCTCGTGTTGGGTGGTAGATTAAACTGTCTTCGTTATGTTACTTCACATTAAAAATGGAGTAAGTCAATAGATGGCAAGGATAATGCTGTTGCATTGACGATGAAAATGTCACGCAGGCCAATGTTCCTGATTAATCAGTGGTGTAGAACTAACTTCTATTTAAAAATATAACTTTACACTTTTTATTCTTTTGAAAAGCTGCTTTTCCTCCTGAATGAACACTCCACATTGGATTCAGTCATCGTCCGGTGATGACGACCTTGGCTGTGAACTTCTGTCCACGGAAAAGAGCAATGTAAGTGGTGGAGTTCCCATCCTTGGCTTGTCTGCTTGGTCATGTGTGGTCCCTGACATGCTTCAATGGAGCTAAAGGCCATAGACACAAAAATAAAAGCTAAGGACACAGAGTGTGGGCCATGGAAACGCGCTTAGGGCCAAGGAGGGCAACAAACTCATTGCAGCACAACTAAAATGGTAGAAGGCATTGAATTTTCACAACCGTTTACCATTCTGTATTTCTGTACCACGGTTGCTTTAAACATTTCTGGATTGGTAGAGATCTAGGTTATTAACTGTTTAGAGGAATCTCGTAGCAGGTGGAACATACTATCTGTGTACCAGTTGTGGCATACCATTGTTGTTTATTATGCCATGTGTGAAACCGGCCAGGTTAAGTGAACATGGCGCAATCACAGGCCGCCGTTAGTGGCGGTTGGTACTGTATGAAGCCGAGCTCTGAGCTCTGGTCTGAAAGCTCCATAAGAAATCAGTCTTGAGACACATCCTGGTAATCTCCAGGACCTTGATCTCGGAAGGTGGTGACCCCTGGGAAATGAAGGCATGAATGAATAAAAAAAAAGAGTGCCAAGCTTGGACCGATGATGAGATTGGAGGGTGTCTGAATCAAAAATTTTGATTAAAGCCATCTGTAACTCTGAGGTCCATTATTAAAAAGTGGCCTCCTTTCTCCTCTATGGAAAAGAACGTAGGGCAGAAGTCGAGATCATTAGGTATCTTGATCACGGGCATATACACTTTATGGGTATAGTTGAGTTTATCAGTGATAAAGACTTGAATCAAATTCACAATTAGCCTAGTGTCACACAACTAATGTTTCATAAATCAATTGAAATCTAGACTTTATTTTTTTAAAATATTGGCATTTGATTTCACAGAATGAAGATCGTGGCTGCTTTAATTAGTCTCTACCGATGAAGATCTTGACTGCTACCTTCGTGAGTAAAAAACCTTATGACTGAAGTAAATGAGAGTCGAAAGGTCTTGTCAGTTGGGGTGAATTGTTTTTATTAGTGTTCATCGAATTATTTAAATTAAGCCATAACTAGATCAATAAAGTGAATGTGTTATGAAACAAAAGATTACGGTTACTCCAAATCAATGCAATTGTGATTAAAAATAAGATGGAAGAGATGTTACTAATTTTCAAAGCTGCTCAATAAGAATCCATGTGATTTTTGCACTGCATTTGATTTAAACATTTCTTCAGTAAGAAAGTCAGGGCTGCACTGTCCAGTGTGGTTGCCCTAGCCAAACATGGCTACTTACTTTTAATATAAGTAAAATGATATGAATGTTAAATTCAGTTCCTCATTTGCACTAGTCACATTTTAAGTCCATAGCTACATGTGGCTGATGGCGACCGTACCGGGGAGGGCAGTTAGTTATAGCACATCTGTGTTCTCACATGGAGTTCTGCGGGGCAGCTCCCTACTCAGGGAGGAGTACATATAGGGATGGGAGGTAGGTAGTTGGAATAGGATGTGTGAGAAGCAAGGATGTTATTGACCCGCACACATGTCACTGAGGGCCACTGCAAAAGGAGATCTGGTCGACTAAGAAAAGATCTAGTTTAGAGGGAGAAACCTATAACGGATCTTGGTCATATTCGAGGATCTTGTTTTTGGCTTTTTAAAAAAATACGAACATTGATTTTATTACTGTTAGTGGATCAATGAATGGATCGATAAACAAAAGTATAAATGAAAAAGACTGCTCGACCTGGATCAATGATGAGTACCCTGGGGTGTCTGAAATCAAGGATTTTGATTAAACCCTGTAACTCTGAGGTCCATTACCTAAAGATTCCTCTTCGTTTCCTTTATGGGAAATGAGCTTATGCTAGGAGTTAAAAATATGCAGGAGTTTGTTTTTGGGTTTCTGAGTATTGTATTTTCATTAAATCAATGAATGAATAAATTAAGAAACATAAACGAATAGCGACAGGATGAGTTATTCCTGGTTCAAATATGGGAGTATGTAATGTAATATATGTAACATAAAAATCATTATTAATACATTTCTGAAACACCGAGTTCCAGTAAAATAAATTTCTTAAAGCAGACCTTTTGGGTAAATAGCATTTAGATAAATGGATATAAGAGCCCCTGTTATTTTTCTGGGCTGGGTTGTTGATTCTTTGTTTTATTAAGAGAATGGCAAAACGTTTACTTAAATTGATTACTGATTAAATAACTGTGGAATTGAGAGAGGGCTACACATGGACTTATGTTGAGAATGTGTCCCATGACCAGTTATGATTAATTCAATGAACTTCACTATTTTTTAATTTAAAAAGAACAAGAAAAGGTTATCTGACTTTTTTCCTGTGCCTGATGAACATATGGACAGGCATTAATGTTGGCTTGTTTCTATGGAGTCACAAATATTAATGATGTTATTATTATGTATAAAAAATAAGTTAATATTTTAATCAATTATTTGAAAGATGACAACGTACAGACCAATGAGGAGCATATGATATGCAATAAGAAGGCGATTAATATAGTTCTACACAGTTGCTTTCCAAATAAGAAAGTAGACCTAGCCACCTACACTTTTGGAATGGTGAATATATTTAGATAGGATTTCTCGTTCTGACTTGGTACCATTTCTTTAAAAAAAGGAAGATAAATGACTCTCTGTGTAACAATATACATACATACACACATATATACAGGTTAGACAAATGTAGACAATTGCCGAGAATGTGCTTGGATCTAGAATTCAAATGAAGCTAATTTTTTGCAAGCGAGATTAATTTAGAGAGAAGCTATAACCCTCACGTGGCTAGAGAGGGGGCATATAAGCAGATATGTGCACTAATCATAGTTCTTATTCTTCTGTCTTGTGTTGGTTTCAAAGCTGTTCTTTATATCCCTTAAATTTAATATATGAATCATTCAATAAGCCATTCAGAGTTTTAATACATAATAAGCACTAATCAGTTGTTGGCTTGATCAATTTAAAAAATCTGAATCTAGTCTGATCTGTCTGTATCTATCTATCTATCTATCCATTCATCCATTCATTCATTCATCCATCCATCCATCCATCCATCCATCCATCCATCCATTCACCTACCTGATTTAAACACTTTTTATGTTTGCTTTATATTCTACAGAATGGACACATAATGATTCAGTTAAGGACCGTAGAACCTTATGTAAGTAACAGTCAAAGGAATTGCTTTTGGTTTGGTGGTTTGTCACAGATGTTAACTCTATTATTGAAAGGAAATAAATAGCTACATATACAAATAAAATGAATGCAGGTCATGTGTGGGCCAAATCAGCACATCTGTGGTCAACTGAGGAGAAAAAATAAGACCATTTTATTCATTTTACAGTTAATTATTCAATAATTAATGTGTGTAAAATATTATTCAATTTTAATTTTGAGTCATAGTCTATTTAAACCTCACTCTGCAAAGACATAGTTTAGTCACATTCAAATAGTAAAAAGGAGTTAATATGATATTATATTAATTTCTATAGGAAACATGTTCACTTAATGAAAGATAAATATATATTTCTCTATAGAATTACTTTCTACTGACAATATAGTTAGATGTATAGGTTGATATAAATATATTGTTGGTGGGAAGTAATTCTACAGAGAAATATTACAGATCTTCAAGGATCTTGGATAAATTAATTTTATTAGTAGTAGTAGTGAATGAATTAATTAATCAATTAAAACATGTAGACATGATTGAAGATAATGAGGGCCAATCTTGGACCAATGATGACAACTGGTGGAGTATGAGTCATGGATGATGAATACTATGTGTCTGGAACTCTGAGGTCCAACACAATAAGAAATCTGGTCTGTACCTTCTGTCAGAAGTAATCGTAGGGGAAGATGTTGGAAGTATTCAAGGAAATTGTTCTTAGTTTTTGTATTCATAGAATTTGATTCTATTATTATAAACGGGTCAATGAAAGAATCAATAAACAAGTATATAAATAAATAAAGAGGGTGAAGCGTTGTCCAATTATGAAAATGGTGAGGCCAAAAATACTATTAATATGTATTAAAAACCCTGAAATCCATTAAGACATAAATGTCGTAAGGATGACACGTACAGTGAAACTAAGAGTCCACATCTTTGTTTGCTCAGTGCCTTGTTGTTTTCTCAAGAAAAAAATATCACAACTTAATACATACTTAAGTGACTAATAACATGAAAAGAGGAGTGCAGGACAAATGGAAGGACTATTTCAATCTTTTTATCATTTGTTCTGCTTTGTATTCTTAGAATGGACACTCCCTGCTGGTTTAAGCATCTTCTGTGGTCATGAGCTCCGGTCGCCTCCATGTGTTAGTTCCATGGAGACCAGTGTGAGTACAAAGTCTTTCCTTGGTTTGAGTAGTTTTTAAAGTATATTCACTGTTAAAAGAATCCAAGAAGGCTACTATGGCTGGATGAAAAATACGACATTGTCATTATGTTATATTAACATGACCTATGGACATTGTATTGATTTATCAATACTCGCAAAGTTAAGAATAATTAATAAAAGTGATGTAATCAATATGGCAAATAATCTTATAGATAACTATTAAGGATACTTAAATTCTCATTCTAAAGTTTTTGTGATTCATGTTTATTTATTAGTAAAATGAGGAATTAATGAATAAACAAACTTAGAAATTAATGGAGAAGGAGAGGGCTGACCCCGGACCAATGATGACCACTGGTGGCGTATGAGTCACAGATGATGAATACCATGTGTCGGGAACTCTGAGGTCCAACACAATAAGAAATCTGGTCTGTTTCTTCTGTTGGAAATGGCCGCAGTGACAGATGTTAGTAGCATACGAGGTCATGTTTTTGGTTTTTGTGTTCATGGATATTGATTTTATTAGTATAAACAGATGAGCGAAAAAAATAAACAAATATAAGTAGATAAATATGGATAAGTGAAGAATTATAAATTATGAAAATTAATAAATTTTTAAGTGACTGAGTAGATTAAATGCAGAAAGCAAAATTAGTGCAGATAAGGTCTCAACTTTTTTTTTTAAATTACCTTCTGTGTTTTTCTACTTTTCAGAGTGCATGTATTGGAGCTGAGTTAAAGATTCTTCTATAGTCACGAGATGTCTGGTTGTCTCTCTGTGTCTGGTGCATAGAAACAAATGTGAGTTTCATGGGTATACACTCTGTGTTTGAAAAGTGTACAGTATAATGAAAGAAAGCCAACCATGGTCTATTGATAACATATAGAATTGACATGTAACATTATATTAATTAATCCAAATATGAAACTTTGAGGGTGATTAATAAAAGAGATAGTACGGTATAGTAAGTGAACCTGTAGACAGAGATAGGACTATTCAAGACCCATATTCTAGGGTTTGTTGTGCTTTATAATTACTATCAAATCAGTTGATGAACTAACCAATAAACAAAGGTAGATGAGAGTGGGAAAACAATGCCAAACCTGGACCAGTGATGATGACTGGTGGCATATGAGTCGTGGATGATGAATACATGTCTGGAACTCTGGGGTCCAACATAAAAATAAAAAATCTAGTTTATTACCTTAGTTGGAAATGATTCTATAGATAGATTTAGGATTTTATAAGGATCTTTTTTATAGATTTTGAATCTATTATGATAAATGAATCAATAAAGAATCCATTTACAAATGTAAATAAATAAAGATGAAAAGGGTGAAACATTGTCTAGTTATGAAAAAACGTAGTAAGGCCAGAGATACTATTAATCAATATTGAAAGACTAAGTCAGTTAAGAAATAAATGGTTCGAGGCCATTACCCATAGCCCAGGATGTTACAGATAACGTAAATAATGGCCCATATCCTTGTTTGGGTTTGGCAGAAAGTTCAATGTTGTTAGTTTTTCTTAAGAATAAGTAAAATATATATTACCCCATATTAACATATAACTTAATAACTAAGTAACGAAATATGTCGCAAAGATCGATAGAGAAAATATCTTAATCATGTTATCATTTACTCTGCTCTACTTTTTAGAATGGGCACACCGAAACTGACCTAAGCTTGATGCCCTGGTCAGCGACCTCTGTATTCTCCTGTAGGAGCATGGAAACCAACGTGAGTGACAGTGTTCTCATCTAACTGTGGTTGGTTTGTTTAGGCTATTCTCTGTAATATTTTTTTAAAAAGTATTCAATATAAGAAAAGAGACCAATGATTAAATTAAAAGTATACTTATGACGTATTATTGAATCATACACTTGAAACCTGTATAATTTTATTAACCATTGTCACCCCAATAAATTTAATTAAAAATTGGAACTATATGAAACATTATGGTGACTAATCTATCTTTGAAATAATGAAGATGGTTAATAAAATTCAATTAGGCAATGATTATAAAAAAATGATAAAGATATACTGAAGGCTCTTGTCCTTGAGTTTTTGTGATTCACAGATATATATTTAGTTAGTAGTAGTAGATGAATTAATGTATAAACAAATGTAGGTGAGACTAAAGAAAAAGAGGCCCAAATGTGGACCAGTGATGACGACTGATGGCGTATGAGTCATACACGATGAATGCTATGTGTCTGGAAGTCTGAGGTCCAACACAAAACCAAACCTAGTCTCTTTCTTCTCCTGTAAATGATCCTATAGATAGATGTTAGGAATATACAAGGATATTGTTCTCGTAATTTTGGATTCATGGATTTCTGTATTCGTATAAACGAATCGATGATAGAACCAATAAACAAATACATAACTAACTATAAACAAGGACAAAGCCTTAACTATGAATATATGTGGTGAGGCAAGAAATACTGTTACTATAAACTGAAGAAACTGGTTAAGAAATAAATAAATCAAGGCTATTACCTCTTTTTCTAAGGAAATATCATTACATGTATGCTTATATTTATGTATGTTATGAAAAATAATGAATAGCTTTATGGCTGAGTAAATGAAATTAGGAAAAAAGCACCAATTTAAAGAAGATCTCAATTTTTTTATCATCTGCTCTGTTCCATACTCCTCAGAATGAACGCAGTCAAGCCGATTTCAACATTCTCCATGCCCCGTGGTTGCCTCCGTGCAGGGAGCATGGAGACCAAGGTTAGTCATACCTTAAACAAAGTTCGTGTCTCTGAGAGTTTTTTTCCTAGTATTCACTGTGTTGTTAAGAGTGTGAAATATGATTCGAGATGCCAACCATTGTGAATGATAAATATGGAGTTGGTCTGAAGCAATATATTTATCAATCCATATATGAAACACTGATGATAATTAATAAAAGAGATAGATATATCAATGTTGCAAATGAGCCTATGGGCAGATGTGTAGAATATTTATTACTCTTCTCCTTGAGTTTTTGTGAATCATACAGTTTTAAAAATTAATATTAGTGAATCGGTGAATTAATGAGATTATGCAGATAAGAATGAAGAAAAAGATGAACGTTTATTGAAAATTTATTGGTTCATTAAGTTGTCAATTTAGAATGGGTCATTTGTTTAAAAGTATTCATTAAATTATTAAAAACTAATAAACATAATAAAAAAGTTAACTATGGCCCAATGATAAATATGATATGAATGAAACGTGTTGATTAATCGATAATGTGCAACACTGAGGTTGATTAATGAAAGAGAATCAATGAGAAATGATTCTGGAGACTAGTGTTAGAGATAGTTAAGGAGCTTGTTCTAGGATTTTGTGAATCCTGTGTTTATTTAATTATTATTAATGAATTAATGATTTATTTGACACAAATGTAGAAATGAATAAAGAAAAAGAGTCCCAAACCTGAACCAGTGATGACGACTGGTGGCGTATGTGTCATGGCTGGTGAGGAACATGGATCTGGAACTCTGAGGTCCAGCACAGAACATAATTAGTCAGATCTGTCTTTTGGGAACGATCCTGTAGACAGATAGTAGAAATATACAGAGATCATTTTCTTACCCTGGGTTTATCAATTTATATTTATCATTAATGGATCAATGAGAGAACCATTAATAGAGTACAATAGTCCTCTCTTACCCACGATTTCACTTTCTGTGCTTTTGGTACCCATGGTTAACGGTGACCCAAACATTTTAAATTTCTCCAGCCATCAACATTGTCTGCTCCTGACATCCAACCATGGACATTATCATGGCTGGATGATTCAGAATCACCCGAAGCAGATGATCCTCCTTCTGACTTCTTGTCAGAAGGTCAGTGTTGCCTAACACTACGTCACAATGCCTGCATCATTCACTGCACTTCATCTCATCACACAGGTATTATATTGACTCACATCATCACTAGAAGGATAAGTATATTTTTAAATGGAACTTTATCGTAGTGTGTGTGTGTATAGGAAAAAAAACAGTATATATAGGGTTTGGTACTATGCTTGGTTTCAGGCATCCACTGAGGGTCGTGAAATGTATTCTTCTCAGATAAGGGAGGACCATTGAATAAACAGACAGATAAAAATATGGATATGTGTGGTGAGGCAAGAATTATTATTATAAATTGAAACTACTAAATTCAATTACTAAAAAATTGAAAACATTGATACTTCTTAAGAAATAAATGTATTAAGGGTGTCACCTCTTTGACTAAGGGTCATATAGACTCTGATAAGTACAAATCAGTTCAAATTTGAGGTTGTTTCTTTTGTTAAGAGACAAAAAATCTACATTATGAAAATTAATAAATACCTACATGGCTTAAATGTGGAAAGGAAGGATCAGTTCAGAGAAGGTCTCCATTTTGTTTTTTTCATCATCAGCTCTGTTTTGTGTTCCTCAGAATGGACATACTCAAGCTGATTGAAGAATTCTTTTCTCGTCACCATCTCTGGGGATGCTGCTGTGTCTCAGGTGATTAGGGACCACTGTAAGTAATAAAGTTCATGTCTTCATTTGACAGGTTTTTTAAAAAACATCCATGTACTGTATTATCAAAAATGTGAATATAATTCAAAAAGCCAGCAATGGCCAATGATAAATATGAGATTATTACCAGGTCTTATATTTATTAATCCATTTATGATAAATTAAGGATAATTAATATTACAATGTGATAAATGGTTCTATAGATATGAGGTAGAATATTCAAGGTTCTTATTATTTATTTTTTTGTGGATAATAAGGTTTTTAAAATTAATACAAGCGATTTAAGGAATTAATGAAATAACATGCAGGAGGATAAGGAAAACGAGTCTGAAATATGCACCAATGATGATGGCTGGTGACATAGAAGTGAGTTGCAGATGATGAATATTATGAGTCGGGAACTCTTAGGTCCAAAACAGAAAGAAAAATAATAGTCCATTGCCTCCTCTCGAAGTGATTCTATAGCCTGATTTTAGGAATATAAAGAGACTTGTTTTAAGATAGTCTTTATGGATTTTGATTATTATCAATGGACCAATTTAAGAATCATTGTATAAATATTAAAAGGTAGAGATGAAGAGCATGAAGCATATGCACTCTTAATATATGTGGTGAGACAATAAAATCCTTTCAAATATATTGAAGATACAGAATTCCATTAAGAAAAATAAATGATTCCAGTACTTCACCTCTTAGAGAAATTCTTATTCTGGGTCTGAGCAAGTATGATATTATCCTTTTATTTTATTTTCATTAGTTTCAGTTGTAAAGTTTATAAAATGATCCCCCTACTCGCTCTTTCTCTCCTCTACTCTCCAACCAGCCATTACCTTACTGCTGACTGCATCCCCTATGCCGTGCTCCCCATCCCTGTGACTATATATCAACTACAAATTCATACTTCTTTAACCCTTCACTCCATTTCCCAGTCCCCTAAATCCCCCCCTCCTTTGGCCATCACCAGGTAGTCCTCTACATTTGTGAGTATGTTTTTGATTAATTTGTTCTTTTTGTTTCTTAGATTCCGCATATAAGCAAAATCATATGGGATTTATCTTTCTCTGCCTGACTTATTTCACTCAGCATAGTAACCTCTAGGTCCATCCATGTCATTGTGAATGGTAGGATTTCATTTTTATGGCTGAGTAATATTCCATTGTACATATGAACCATAACTTCTGTATCCAGTTGTCTGTTGATGGGCATTTAGTTTGCTTCCGTTGTGCTGCCATGAAAATAGGGGTGCATAGATCTTTACGAATTAGTATTTTGATTTTCTTTGGATAAATACCCAGAAGTGGAATTGCTGGGTCAAAAGATATATCCATTTTTAATTTTTTGAGAAACTTCCAGACTGTTTTCCCATATTAATATGTTACTAAATGTTGGACTACATGCAAGGTGGAGATAACGTCTCGATCTTGTTTTCCTCTGTTTTCTCAGAATAAGAATGCTTATGTGGATTTAAACATCTGTAGTGTTTCCGTGTGCCATGCTGGCCTCTGGGTGGGAACGTGAGGGCAGTGTAAGTCGTCATCAAGTTCTTGCCCTGGTTTGGGTGGTTTGTTTCAGGTATCACTGTAATAAATTAAAAAGTAGTAAATAAAAGAAGAAAGACCAACCATGGTCCAATGATTACATTGAGAATGTATGAAACATTGTGTTGATTTATCTACCTTTGGAATAATAAGGATGATTAATGAGAGAGGTCTAATCGATTAGGCATTGATGATAAAGAATAGTGATAGGAATAGTGAAGGCTCATGCCCTGGAGAGTTTGTGATTTGTAGATGTATTGAATTATTAGTTATAGGTTGATGAATTAGTGTATAAACAAATGAGATGAGAGTGAAGAAAAGAGGCCCAAATGTGGACCAGTGATGACAACTGATGGCGTATGAGTCATACACGATGAATGCTATGTGTCTGGAAGTCTGAGGTCCAATACAAGACAAAATCTAGTCTACTTACTGTCATGCAAATGATCCTATGGATCAATGTTAAGAATATGCAAGGAAATTGTTATTATTTTAATTCATGAATTTCTATATTGATATAAATGGATCAATGGTAGAACAAATAAACAATATATAAATAAAAAAGAGGATGAAGGTTTATCGAATAAGAATATATGTGGTGAGGCAAGAAATACTATTAATATAAACCGATGAAACTAATGGTAAGAAACAAATGGACCAAGGACATGAACTTTTTCTGAGGATCATATAGATACTGACACTGTTATGTAATATTCAATTTTATGAGCCCGTGTCAGTCTCGAGTTGAGGATGTTAACTTTGTTATATATATATTTATATTTTCAAGTATATATGTTCTGAAAAATTAACAAATACCTAAGTAACTGGATAAACGAAGCGAGGAAGACAATGACTAAAGGAAAGAAGGTTTCAGTTTTTAATGATCCGCTCTGTCCTGTGCTTCTCAGAATCGATGCACAGCTGAATTGTTTTCCATGGTAACGAGATCTATGGTTTCCCCTGAGTGTTCGACATGGAGATGAATGTGAGTAAAGGTTAAAGTTCTTGTATTTATTTAAGATAAAAATTTTAAAGAGTACTGTATTGTTAAAAGTGTGAAATAGAATCCAAACGCAAACCATGGAAAATGATAAATACAGGATATTTTGATGCGTATGTGAAATATTGATGATAATTAATGAAAGTGGTATAACAATGTGGCAAATGGTCCTATAGACAGATGTGGAATATTTATTGCTCTTATTCTTGGGTTTTTGTGAATCATAGGGTCTCAAAAATTAACATTAATAAATTAAGGAATTAACAAATGAATTAACATATTTGAGAATGAAGAAAAAGAGGCCAAGATGTGGACCAATGATGATAGTTGGTGGAGTATGAGTCATAGATGATGAATATTATGTGTCTGAAACTCTGAGGTCCATAAAAGGAGAAATATCATCTGTTGCCTCGTTTTGAAGAGACCCTATAGACAGATAGTTAGGAAAAGATACAGGACCATTTTCTTGGTTCATTTTCGTGAATTTTGATTCTACCGTAATAAACGGCTCAAAAAAGAATCAATGTGAAAGTAGAACTAAGATGAAAAGGGTGACCCATGTCTACTCTTTACATATGTGATGAGACAATAAAAATTAATGAATCATGAAAATACTGAAGTTCATCAAGAAATGTAAATGATTCACGTGTCTTACCTCTTTGACAATGAATAACAAAGGTCTTATTCTTGGTCCTTGTCAAGTTTGGCATTGTTTGATTTGTTACAAAAATTAATGAATATGGCCTCCATGTAGTTTTAATCTGTATATCAGAGGGGTGTCTCTCAACCTGGTTATCATCTTCTCTGCTTTATGTTCCTCAAGCTGGACACACCTGAGCTGATTAAGCCTTTGGTCGTGATCAGGAGCTCCGTTGGTCGTGTGGAGGTACATACGAGTAACAGTCAAATTCTTCTCCTGGTATGGGTTGTTTGAGTATTCACTATAATATTAAAAGTAGTATTAAATATATTCAAAGAACACTAGCATATATTCTGGGCATAAATACAGAATTGACATGAAACTTTATGTTATATTGATAAATATAATCCATCAACGAAGCTGATTACTGAAGGAGGTATATTCGTTGAGACAAATGGTTCAATAGATGGATATTAGAGATATTAAAGATCATGTCCTTGAGTATTTATGACTTCACAGATACTTATTTTATTATTATTAGTAAATATGTGAATTTAGCAGTAAGTAGAGATAGATGAGAATGAAGAACAAGAGTCCCAAGCCTGGACCAGTGATGACGTCTGGTGGGCATGTCTTTCATATATGGTGAACGCTAATGTGTCTGGAATTCTGAAGTTCAGCACAAAGAGAGCTAGTCTCTTCCCTTTGTTTGAAATTGTTCCTATAGACAGATGTCAGGAATATACAAGGCTCTTGTTTTTGGCCTTTATGTTCATAAATTTTATAAAATATTATTAAAGAATAAATGACAATAACTGAACAAATAAAGATGAAGAGAGTGAAGTATGGTTCATTATTAAAATCATATTAAAGAAAAATAATACTAATGTAGATTGAAATCAATATTAAATGGACCAAGTGTATTACATCTTTGACTAAGGATGATATATAGAATGATAAATAATAGTTACTGCTCTGAGTCAGTTACAACTCTGATGTTTAATTTATGAAGAGAAAGGCAAATATTACCATTCATCAATAAATGACTATGTTGCATGAATGGTGGAAACGATGGATCAATAGAGAGACTATATTACTCTTTTGATTTGTCTATTTGGATCAGGTGCTCCAGGCTGATTTCCGTTTCCACTGTGATAACGGCTGTCATGCTACTTTCGTGTTGGGAGAGAAGCCAGTGTGAGTTATGGACCACATTCTTGTCTTGGTTTGGGTCTTTCCTTTAAAGATATTCATGATGTTAATAAAAATGATAAATACAATTAAACAGTTAATTCTGTCCAAATGTAATGTGAAATATTAATGTTGATTAATCAAAATCGAAGTGGATTAATCAAAGAGATATAGCCTACATGGGAAATGGACTCTGTTAGATATATTCATATATATTGTACTTGGGTTTTGTGAATCATGCATTCATTATTTTATTATGTAGAAATCATCTATGAATAAATTATTTATTCAGTATGAATGTAGAAATAAGTGAAGGAAAGGAGACCCAAACATGGACCCATACTGACCACTGGTGGCGTATAAGTTATGAACAAGAATACAATGTATCTGGAACTCTGACATCCGACACAAAAATAATCAGATGAATTCCTCTGTTGGAAATGATATTATAAACACAAGTCAGAAATATACAAAAATTATGATCTTTTTTGGGTTCATAGATTTAGATTTTATTACTAATGGGTCACTGATAGAGCCATTAAACAAACAAAAAAAAAGAATGTTAACTATTATCTAACTGTGAACATTTATGGTGAAACAAGAGATATTACTAATAAAAATTGAGGAAGACAGCGATGCTGCCTAAGAAATAAACAAACCAAGGTGATAACTCTTTGGCTAAAGATCCTAATAGACTTTGAGAAGCAAAAGTTAGTTTTATTTATTGAATCAGTCTCAAGTTTGAGGTTGTTTTCTCTGTTAAGAGAAAAAAATCTACATGATGAAAATTTGTAAATACCTAAATTACCAGGGTCAGTGGAGCTTGGGTCTCGGTCTTTTTTTATCATCTGCCCTGCTGTCCTCAGAATGGATGCCCTTGAGCTGATTTGTGGATTCTTCTACCATCGCGAGCTCCGGGGTTGCATCTGGGTGTTAAGAGTGTGGAGGCCAGTGTGAGTACGTCAATGCTCTTATTTCCGTTTGGGTGGTCTTTTTAAGGGTATTCACTATATTATTAAAACGTGTGAAATATAATCAGTGGGTGTCAACCACAGCCCCCAAATGCAATTAATATGAAACATTATGTTTATTAATTCATATATGAAACATCAAGGTTGATTAATGGGAAGGGGTGGATTGCTGAGGAAAATAATTCTATAGACATATGTCAACCATGAACTAATGATAAAGAGGTTAAAATGAAGCAAGTTGACTAATACATATATTCAACACTGAGGTCAATTAAGAAATCTAGAATAGTTGTTCTTTAGAAAATGATTCTATATACAGATATTTACAGATATTAAAGCTACTTAAAATTTTATTGGTATATATTTATTATTAGTGAATTAATGATTTATCTCTAAATAAAATTGTAATTGAATGAAGAACAGGAGGGTGAAGTCTGAATCAATGTTGAGGACTAGTGGCATATGAGTTAGGGATTAAGAATGCTTATTTAGAACTCTGAGATCCAACACAAAATGAAATCTTGTCTGTTGCTTCTGATACAAATTAAAAAAAACAATTGTTAGGGATACCCAAGGATCTTATTTTTGGGCTTTTGAGTTTCACAGATATTGATCATTTATTAAAAGACAATACAATAATAACTACACAAATATATGAATAAATGAAAGAAAAATGTAGTGGAGGAACTATAGCATATGTAAGGAAACAAACATTACTAATCCATTTCTAAGCAAATGGAGTCCATTAAAATTATATAGCAGCGCTTATACCTTAGCATAAGGGACATGTAGACGGATGGATGTAATTGTCGATGTTTATGCTCTGTGCTGTGTTTGGGTAGCGGGTTTTTTTTTTAAAGTTACTAAACAGAAAAAATATATAATTTACTCAACTGACTACATTAAAGAGGACTGAGCATGAACCAGTTTCAGTATAATTTTTTAAAAGTTTGAGGATTTTATATTCATTTCTACGGCTACTTATTATTCCACATAGGTTTGTACTGCAGGTTATAAACATCCTCTATGGCAATGATCTAAGCTGTAATTCAACGAAGAAACCCATAAGAAAACGTAAGTTATCAACACTGTTTAGATGCTGAGTGGATAGTGGGTTCGTGGTTGTTCTTTCTTATATCTTTAAGGAATGTGTAAAAGTTAAATGAAAAAGAGCCGAATATATAGTGCTGGAAGGAGATTTGACTTTGGGTGGCAAACACAGTACAATATACAAATGATGTGTTATTCAATTGTACACTTGGAACCTATATGGTTTTAGTAACCAATGTCACCCTCAATAAATTTAATTTAAAAAAAGGAAAAGGACGCATGATGGAAGTGGAGTGCATTCGGAACGTGTCTTGTGATGACTTCGTTTCTGCATTATCGAAGTCCATTTGAAAATTTGATATATTACACCTGTGGGAATAAGCCTAGAGCTAGTTTCAGTAATTTTCAAGAATCTAATTATGGGGTTTAAGTAGATTCTGGGGATTTCTTGCATTACTCAGAGGGAATAAATGAAAGAAAGTAGATGGATTAGATAGATGGTAGATAGATAAAAGATAGGTAGAAGATAGATGATGGGTAGATAGTTAAAAGAAAGTAAATTTGGATTAATTAAGAAAATTCCTGTGAGATAGGAATTTTTGTTCACGTGATTCTGGAATGCTGTAGTGTATGATGTATTATGAAGTTGTACACTTGAAACTTATATAATGTTATTAGCCGATTTAAAATAAATTAAACTAAAAAAGAAGAAACTTATAGTTCAAGGGTGTCACCTCACCAGGTTAGGGTGGAATAGAGCAGTGGTCCTCAAACTTCAATGAACATCAGAATCATCTGGAGGGCTGGTTACACTGCACGCCGCTGGCCCCGTCCCCAGCATTTCTGATCGGGTGGGATTGACGTGGGATCCAAGAATCTGCATTTCTAATAAGCGCCCATTAGTTCAGCCGGTGCTGCCTAGTGAGAGACGGCGCTTTGAGTATCACTGATAAAGCAAGATATACGTAATAATAGTCAATGCCCTTGCTCTGGGTCAGCGATGAGTTCCAGACTGTTTATTTTATTAAAGAAAACAAGGTATTAAATGCATTAATCAATAAATAGCTATAAGCCAAATTAAATGAAAGGGAAAAAGCATGGTTCGATGGAGAAAATGCCTAACTCTTTTAACATCATCTTTATACTCCACAAAATGGATGCACCCGAACTGATTTAAGCATTCTGAACAGACTGAGATCTCTAGGCAACCTCTCTGTTTAGAAACATATATTTCTTTTCTTTTTTCTTTTCTTTTTTTTTTTTTACTAAATTTATTGGGGTGACACTGGTTAATCAAATTATATAGGTTTCAAGTGTACAATTCAATAGTACATCATCTGTATATTGCATTATGTGTTCACCACCCAAAGTCAAATCTCCTTCCATCACCGTATATTTAAAATCAGGAAATGTTTGCATACATGAACAAAATTAAACAAAGACAGGCCAGTACTAATGATAAGGAAGCAAAGTTTATGATTAATTTGATTTGGCATTGCTTAGGATGATTTTAAAAACAAGTCGAGTCTATGTCACTCATTTTTATAGCTCTTTAAATTTCTATTTTAGGTTTTCCCTAAACATTTCATAATTGATGTACTCTACTTTCATTCTGAAGAAGGAGCACATAGGAGATGTAAGTACGAGTCAGCGTTTAGTTCTGAGGATGGATTCATTCTCTATACAGAAAGGATATGCAAATTATATGAAAAAGGCCAACCGTGGACCAGTGATGTGAGTGGAATGCATTCTGAACTGTATTTTATGATCAAAACACGTATGACCTACTGAGGTCCATTACAAGAAAGGAATTAGGTGTTTACATCTGTGGGAATGAGCCTTTGGATAGATATCGGTAACATTTAAGGATCATATCTCAGCCTTTGGTGCTTCGTGGATGTTGATTTTATCATACGTGAATAAATGAAAGACTAAAAGCAAATATGGCATTATATAAAGATGAGGGGGTGATGCATAGGCAGTGGTCACGCGAGGTTATTAGTAATACAGCTTGGAACCGCTGGAGTTCATTAAGCATCAGACGGACCAAGGGGGTTACATTTTGGGGCAGAATGGTACAGATGGTGATACAGAGTACTCTGTATTGTTGCTTTGAGTCAGTCGTGAGTTCAAGTGGTTCATTTACTATAGAAAGAAAGAAATAATCACATTACAAAACAATAAATACCTAGATGACTAAGACAATAAGAAAAGCATGCACTGACGGCAAGAATATCTCAATATTTTATTATCTGTATTGCTTATACTCAGAATGAATGCACGAGCCGATTTAGTCCTTCTGCCACAGCCAAGAGCTTTTGGGTGGTTTGCTTAATTAAGGGTCGTCACTGTAGACAGACCTATGAAATGTAATCACCGAAAGCCAACCGTAGCCTAATAATGGAACTGGTCTGGTATCTGTGTGAAGCATGATGTTGATTAGTCAATATTTTGAACATTGAGGCCAAGTAGAGAAAGTGATCTAGTCTCTGTGGGAAATAATTCTATCGACAGATGTTAGGGAGTTTGAAGAAATTTCTTGAGGTTTCTGATTTATGTGTGTTTATTTTGTTTGTGAGTCATTGAATTAATAAAAATAAATGAAGACTAAGAGGGCAAAACCCGAACCAGTAATGATGACTGGTGCACGTGAGTCATGTAGGTGAATGTGATAGTATGAGTGAGGTCCAACATAGGAATCTAGTACATTCGCCCTGTTGGACATGTTCATATAGACATGTGTCTTTTTCTTGGACTTGTGGCTGTCAATTTCAAAAAAATTATTATTCTAAAAGAATCAATTGCAGAAAAAATGGACAGATATGTAGATGGATAAAGGTGAAGAGGGTAAAGCATTGTTTATTATTAAAATATATAATAGAAAATTGGAAGGAATAACAAACGGACCAAGTACATTACATCTCTGACTAAGTATGACATAGACAGTGATAAGTAGCAGTCAGTTACTGTCAGAAATTTGACATTTGATTTATTATGAGGAAAATAAGTAAATATTATTGTTATTAATTTAAATAAATACCTAAATGATCATGTATACGAATGGGGAAAACCTTGGATCAGTGGAGAGAATGTCTCACTCTTTTTATCACTCCTCTGCTTGGTCCTCTTCAGAATGGATGTTGTTGCTGATTTCAACTTTCACCATGATCAAGATTGTCACGCGGGCCCTTGTGTGACCAAAGAACCTCATGCGAATAATGGTCAGAGACCTTGTCTTGTTTCAGATCGTTTGTTTAAGGGTATGCATGGTGTTATTAAAAGGTATTAAATTTATCAAAAAATTAACTTGTCCAATAATAAATATGATATGAAACATTGATTAACCAATAATTATAACACTGAGACCAACTAACAGAAGAGATACAGTCGGCGTGGGAAGCGATCGTGTAGACAGATGATAGGGATGTTCAAGGGTCTTGCCCTTGTGTTTTTTGTGTGTGAATAGTGTATTTTGTTACTATCAGGAAACTAATGACTTAATCAATGCAAATATAGACATGAATTAAAAAAAAAATAAACCTAAATCTGAACCAGTGAGGATGACAGGTACCATGAGTCATGGATGATGAAAATAAGTGTCTAAAACTCTGAGACCCAACACAAAACATAATTAGTTCGACCTCTCTTTTGGAAATGATCCCATAGACAGGTGACAGAAATATACAAAGGTCTCATTCTTATTTTGGAGTCACAGATTTAGATTTTTATTATTAATGAATCAATGATAGAATCATTAAAGAAAAATAAATAAATCGATAAAGGAGAAAGTGAAGCATTGTCCAGCTGTGAACATATGTGATGAGGCAAGATGTATTATTAATGAAAATTGAAAACACTGATGCCTATTTAGAAATAAACTGATCAAGGGTGTTACTCTTTGGCTAAGGATCATTTAGACATAGATAATTAACAGTCAGTGTGTTTATAGAATTGTACACTTGAAACCTATATAATCTGACTCACCAGTGTCACCCTAATAAATTTAATAGAAATTTTAAAAAGTCTATTTTTATGGATCAGTTTCAGGTTTGAGGTGTTCCCCTTGTTAATAGATAAAAAATACATACATACATACATATATATATATATATATATAAAATGAGAAATTAATAAATACCTAAAAACCAGAGTAAGTAAAATGTGGAAAGGAAAGGATCAATTTATTTAGGTCCTAATTTTTTTTTATCAACTGCTCTGCTCTATGCTTCTCAGAATGGAGGCGTGAAAGGTGATTTCAGCATCTTCCAAGGTCATGAGCTGCTACACCAAGACCAGTGTACTAGCCAATGTTCCTTTTGGCTTAACTGTTTTTTTAATTTTTGAAAACAGTTTTCACTGTATTATTGAAAAGTATTAAATGTAATCAAAGAAGATAAGTCATGTCGGTGTTAAATATCAGATTAATATGAAGCATTATGTTGATTAATCCATGCAGAGAACAGAGCTTGGTTAATGAAAGAAATTTGGCTTTAGTGGACATGACCGTATAGGTGGATGTTAGAGATATTCATTATTTATTGAATTTATTATTCTTGTTTTTTTTTTTTTTGGTGATTTATGTGTATTTATTTATTAATGAATTAATGAATAAATGAAGTCATTAACAGAGAATTAAGGCCAGTCCTGGGCTGAACCGATAACTGTTGCTGAGTGGTGCATATATGATGTTTAGGTGTCTGGAACTCTAGGGTCCAATGCAGATGGACCCAGTCCACTCTCCTTTTATGAAGTGAGCATACGGATGGATGTTAGGGATTGACAAGGATCCTGTTCTTGGTCTCTGAGTTCATGAAGTTTTGAAATATTATTATAAAAGATTCAGTGGCAGAATCCATGAACAGATGTATAAATGAATAAAGATGTTGAGAGTGAAGCTTTGTTCATTAATAAAATATGTAATAATGAAAACGAATGTCAATATAAATTGGAATGATTCAAAAGGACCAAATGTATTGTGTATTTAACTAAGGGTGACGCAGACAGGTAATAGTTATTGCTCTCAGGTATTAGTTTAACATTTATTTTATTTAAAAAAAAATGTTACTGTAAATTAATAAATGCCCAAATGACTAAATGAATAGTGGAAAATATGGTACAATGGAGAAAATATCTCAATCTTTTATCATCTTGTCTGCTCATACTTTTCACAGTGAATGCAGTGAGCTGATTTTAGCATCTGCTATGATTAAGATTGTTATGTTACCTTTGTGTTAGACAAGGGACCACAGTGAATACTAGCCAAAGATCTTATCTTGGTTTGGTTGATTTTTTGTTTAAAACAGCTTTTACAACATTATTAAGAAATAATAAATGTAATTTAAAAATTAACTATGGCACAGTGACACATACGATATGAAATATATTGATTAGCGGATAACGTGCAATGTCGAGGTCAGTTAATGAAAAAGGTATAATCTATGTGGTACATAATTCTATAGACAAAAGCTAAATTTATTCAAGGGTCTCTTTATTGTGATTTTTTGAATCTTTTTTTTTTAATTATCAATGAATCAATGGTTTAATTGTTACAAATGTAGAAACGAGTGAAGAAAAAAAGACCCAAAAAATGCACCAGTGATGATGACTGGTGGCATAGGAGTGACATGCAGTGAATACTAAATGTCCGTAACTCTTGAGTCCACAAAAAACAGATTCTAGTCTATCTTTACAAAGATAGGACTTTACAAAGATCATATTCTTATTTTAGTTTCATAGGTTTAGATTTATTGTCATTAATGAGTCAGTAATTGAACAATTAAAAATGTAATAAACAGCTAAAGAGAAGAGAGGGAAGCTTTGTCCAACTAGAAGCATATGCAGGGAGGCAAGAAACATTTTTAGTAAAATTGAAATCATACTTATTGAGCAATAAATGCAACAAGCATTTTGCCTAAGAATCATGTAGACACTGAGAAAGTAAGACTCATTATTATTCTGAGTCAATCTCAAGAAGATGAAGGTTCTCTTTTGTTAAGAGAAAAATACTGCATTATGGAAGATTAATAAATGTCTAAATGAATACATGAAATGTGAGAAGCAGGGGTCAATGGAGGTGGGTATGACATGTTTTATCATCTTTTCTGCTCTGCACTCCTTAGAATAGATGAGCTCGAACTGATTTAAGGATTCTTCCATGTTCACAAGCTGTCTGGTGGCATTCACATGTCGGGAACATGGGGACCATGTGAGTAACAGTCGAGTGTTGCTCTTAGTTTTAATACCTTGTTTAAGGTTACTCACTGTGTTGTTCAAAAGTGTAAAACATAATCAATGAAAGAAGTAGCCCACTCAGAAATATGGAATTACTATGAAGCAGTAATGAATTAGTCAATAAACAATTAGAAATCAATGAAGAAAACTAGGGGCGATATCAGATAGATAATGATTACTGGTAGCATATGAGTCAAAGACAGTGAATATGTGTCTGGAATGTGTCCAACTCAAAAGCTATGTGGTCTTTCTCTTCATGCAAAGAGTGTCTCATGTTATATCATCTGCTCTGCTCTGTGCTCTTCAGAATGGATGCACTTGAGCTGATTTAAGCATCTTCCAAGGTCACGAGCTCTGGTTGCACCTGTGTTGTAGGAACATGACACCAATGTTATTAACGGTCAGTGTTGTCTTGGTTTGAGTGCTTTGTTAAGGCTAATCACTGTATTATCCAAAGGCATTAAATATAATCAAAGCAGGTGAAAGATGACAAATTTAATATCAGATGGACATGAAGCATTATGTCGAGTAATCCATAAATGCAACACTGAGGTCAGCTAATGAAAGAGATTTAGTCGCTCTGTCATATTGTAGAGACAGATGTTAGCAATGTTGAACTCTTATTTTTTTTTTTAATTTATATGTATTTCTTTCTTTATGAACTAATTTATAAGTAAACATTTGTGAGAAAATGAAAGAGGGGCAATCATGGACCAGTGATGATGACTGGTGGCCTATGAGTCACATACAATGAATATCATATTTCTGGAACTCTCAGATGTGATAGAAAAGTAATCTGTTCTTACATGTAAAGGGATCTTATGTACAGATGTTAGTAATATATGAGGATTTTGTGTTCATGAATTTTAATAATTAATTTATAAAATTATTAGTGGGAGAAAAATAAATGTATAAGTGTATAAAGGTGAAGAGGTTAAAGTATTGTTCTTTGGTAAAATATAGTAAGGTAAAAGAATATCGTTATATTTTAAAATGGATAGAGAAGACCACATGTATTTCACCTTTGACCAAGATTGACATAGACAATGGAATGTAGCAGTCAGTTTTTGCCTGATTCAGATGCATGTTTCAAGTTTATTTTTAAGATAAAAATCATAAAATATTTCTGTTAATAAATGCCAAATGATGGTGGAGCATGTAAATCAGTGAAGAGAAAGTCTCAACCTCTTTATCACCTTGTTTCATACTCTGCAGAACAGATGTTTGATCTGATTTCGTCTATTGTTACCAAGATGATCACGTTCCTTTTCTCTTAGGAAAGAGACGTAGGTGAGTAGTAGTCAGAATCTTGTGGTTTGGGCCATTATTTAAGCATATTCACAGTATCATTAAAAAGTAACAAATATAAATAAAGAGTTAACTATGGCCTTGTGATAAATATGACATAGACGTTATATTGATTAGCATAATAGGTAACATTGAGATTGATTAAAAAAAGATGTAGCCTATGTTGACAAAGATTCTACAGAAGTTAAAGGTATTCAAGCATCTTATTCTTCAGTGTTTTAGAATCATATATTTATTTTATTAGTTTCAATGAACTAATGATTTAACTGATATGAATGTAGAAATAAATGAAGAAAATGTTGGCCTCCATTGGACCAATGATGACACTGGTGATGGATAAGTCATGGACGATGAATAATGCGTGTCTGGATATCTGAGGTCCATTGTAATAAATAGTCTCTTCCTTCACTGATTTGGTCCTCTAGATGCGTGTTAGAAATACACGAAGATTATATCCTTATTTTTAGCTTATAAATCTAGATTTGTTAGTATTAATGGATCAATAGTAGAATCAGTAAAAACATGTTAATAATAGGTAAAGGAAAAAGGATAAAGTATTGTCCAATTATAAACATATGATCAGGCAAGAAATACTAATAAAATTGAAAATACCGATAATCATTAAGAAATAAATGGAACCAAAGCGTTAGATATACTTGGCTATGGATGAGTCTTAGGGGCACTCTCAAATTTGAGGTTGCTACTTTGATTAAGAGAACAATCTATTGACATCACGAAAACTTTGTAAATACCTAAATTAGTAAGTAAGTGAAATACGGAAAGCAAGGATCAATGGAGACGAGGTCTTAACTTTTTTCTGTCGCCTGTGCTTTGTGCTTCTCAGAACAGACACACTCAGGCTGCTGTCAGCATCTCAGTGGTGGCCCCATGATTGCATCTCTGTGTTGGGAGCACACTGTGAGTAATAGTCAAAATTCTTTTCTTGGTCGCAACAATATTTTTTTAGGATATTCAATATATTTTTAAAAAGTGCCACCGAGAGTCAAAATTTGCCAACTATAGCCCAGTACTAACTATTGAATTAATGAGACATCAATATATTGATTACCATATGTGAAATTTAAGATAATTAATGAAAGAGATATATTGATGTGAGAGTGATTAGGGATATCATGACTCTTCTTGGCTTTTTGTGAATAATGATATTTTAAATTTTTAATGAACTAATGAATTAGTCAATAAACAATTAGAAATCAATGAAGAAAACAAGGGATCGATGATGACTACTGGTGGCGTATGAGTCCCCTACGATGAATACGTCTCTGGAACTCTGAGGTCCAATATAAAAGAAATCTAGTCTATTTTTATAATTGGATTAATAAAATAATGAATAAACAAGCATAAAAGAAATATAAAGGTGGCAAAAATTGTCTAATTTAAAAGTATGTGGTTAGGCAAGGAATAATATTAATGTATATTTAAAACTGACATCTCTAAGGGATTACATGATGCAGATTGGTATTCTTTGACTAAGGATGTCATAGTTATTTATAAGGGGTAGTCAATACTCATGTTATCTGTCAGTGGTTAGATCAATATTATTTACTTATGAGAAATTAAAATATGTATTATCCTAATACATTGATTCTGTAAATGACTGACTAAATGAGAGGCAGAATGTGATGACCAATGACATAATGTCTCAACCTTTTTTTTTGTCATTGTTCTCCCTTTTACTTCTTAGGATGGCCACATTTGGGTGACTTCAGTGTCTTCCATGGACAGGAGCGCCATGGTCGCGTCTATGCATTAAAAACAAGGAGACCAATGTGAGTGATAGTCGAAAGTTGTTTTTTTTTTTTTGGTTTAGTGGTTTTTAAAAAAAGGTTTCCCTGCATTATGAAAAGTGTCTTATAAAATCAAACACCATCACCATGGCTAAGTATAGTAAATTTGGGGTTAATATGAAGCATTATATTAATTAATCTATCCAGGATGACATTGAAGTTAATTAATGAAAGATTGATAGTCAGTAGGAAATAATTTTGTAAAGAAACGTTAGAGATATTTCAAAGATCTTGCTTTAATTTTTTTGTGATCTCTAGGCATTTATTTTGTTGTTTTTAGTTAACCAATGAGTTAAACAATAAAAACGTAGGAACATTAATGAATATAATGAGTACCAAACCTGAAGCAATGATGACGATTGGTCTTGTCTGAGTCTTGGCTCCTGAACACAATCCATCTGAAACTCTGAGGTCCAGCACAGAACATAGGTCAAATCTCTCTGTTGGAACTGTTTCTATAGAGAGATATCAAGAATATACGATGATCATATTCTTGTACGAATTTCACAAATGTAGATTTGTTATTGTTAATGGTATAGTGATGGAACCATTAACAAATATAAATAAATATTTGAAGAATAAGAGGAGGAAGCATTGTCCAACTATTATAAATGTGGGGCGATGTCCCTTCAGACATTAGTGGTTAAGGCTCTCTCACCTCTTTGAGGTCATATATACTCTGATAAGGAAGAGTTGATTTTATTCTTCTTGGTACTGAAGATTGCGTTTTTCCTTTTGTATGATAGACAGATAGATGGATAGATGAATGGATGGATGGATGGATGGATGGACAGATATTAAGAAAACTAAATCGATATTGAATATATGAAAAGTGAAAAGCAAGGATCAGCCGTGACTAGATCTTTGGAAACATTTGAGCCGATGAGAGTGTCTTCCATGGTCATGAGCTCTGTGATTCTTCTATATAAGGAGAAAGTGAAGGTTACTGTGAGTAATAGTAAAAATTCATTTCTTGGTTTTGTAGTTTTTTAAAAGATAATTCACTATATTGTTAAGATGTCTGAAATGTAATTTAAGAAGACAACTATATCTTAGTGATAAATATGGGATATATGAAACACATTGATTAATTCATTAGAAAACTGAGGATAATTAATGAAAGATACATTGATATGAAAGTAATCTACAGAATAGGATATAAAGGCTCTTTTAGGGATTTTGCTTATCATAGCGATAGGAAATTATTAGTAAATTAATGACTTAATCAATAGACAAATAGAAATGACTAAAGAAAAAGAGTGACAATATTGAATCGATGATGACTACTGGTGGCGTATGAGTCATATACAATGAATATATGTCAAACTCTGAGGTCCAACATAAGATTAATCTAGTCCATCCCCATTATTTGAACGGATCCTATAGACATATGTCAGGAATACACAAGGATCTTGGTTTTGGCTTACCGTTCATGCCTTATCATTCTATTATTGTAATTGGATATGTATGAAACTCTATAAATACGTAAACAAATAGGGATCAATGTAGTGAAGCGTTGTCCAATTATAAAAATAAGTGGCAACGCAAAAATTCTATTGCTATATTATAAAAACCCTGCAGTTCAATTAGAAATAAGTGATACATGACCGTCACCTGTATGGCTAAGGATGACATAGACAGTGTAAGTCACAGGCAGTATTCAGATTCTGGGTCAATTTGCAAGATCAACGTTGCTCTTTTTCTCAAGGGAAAAAATATGCCTAATTAGTGAGTGCCCCAACTGCCGACTAAATGAAATGTGAAAAGCAAGGCTCTATGGAGAGAGTGTCTCAACTATTTTTATCATCTGCTCTGCTTTATGCTTCTCAGGATGGACACACTAGAGCTGATTTGAGGATTCTTCCTTGATGGAGAGGAGAGACTCTGGCCTTGCATCTCTGTTTGAGGAGCCACAAGACCAACGTGAGTAATGATCAAAGTTCTTTTCTTGGTTCTGGTGTTTTAGGTTATTCACTGTATTAATACAAGGTGTGAAATATAATCAAAGAAAGTGAACTGTATCCTAGTAACAATTATGACACTAATAGGAAGCATTATATTGGGCAAAGCATGTGAAAAAACTGAGGATAATGACAGATATTGATGTAGGAATGTTTCTTGATGCACGTTGGAGATCTCGAGATCTTGTTGAGCTTTTGTGAGTCATATTTTTAAAATTATAATTAGTGTGTTGATGAATTAATCAATAAACAATGTGGAAATGAAGGAAGAGAAATGGGCTTTTCTGGATTAATGGTAACTGCTGGCGTATGAGTCACGGATGATGAATAGTAATATGTGCCTGGAACTGTGAAAGGAAATGTCATCTTTCTCTTTATGGATTTTTTATTCTTTATTATAATTGGATCAATGAAATACCAATGAAGAAATTCATTAAAATAAAGCTGAATTATAGAAGCATTGCCCAACTTAAAAAATATATGAGGTGGCAGTACTTTCTCTTAATACACTTTGAAAACAAATCCAAAGAGAAATAAATGATATGTAAGTGTAACCCCTGTGACTGAGGATCATCTAGACAGGGCAAATTATAGATGTTGTTTATGTTTTATGCCGGTGGGAAGTCCAAAGAAGTTTGTTTTCATAAAAGAGGGTGAAGTGAGTAAAAGTTAAAAGTCTTATTTTGGTTTGGAGCATCATTTAAAGATATTCACGGTATTATTAAAAAGCAATAAACATAATAAAAATGTTACCTATTGCCCAATGATAAATATAACATAAAACAGTATTGGTCTTGTTTTGATTTGGATCATTGTTTAAAGATATACATGGTATTATTAAAAAGTAATACATATAATAAAAATGTTACCTATTACCCAATGATAAATATAACATAAAACATTCTCTTGATTAATTGATAATACGTAACTTCGAGACTGACCTATAACCTATGTTGGCAGTGATTCTACAGATAGAAGTTAAGTATTCAAATATCATGTTCTTAAGTTTTTATGAATTTTGTATTTATTTTATTATTACTGAATAAACGAATTAATTAATACAAATTTGGAAATGAATGAAGAAAAAGTAGACTTCTAATGGACCAGTGATGACAGCCAGTGGCAAAGGAAGATGAATAATATGTGTCTGGAACTCTAAGGTCCAACACAATATCTAGTGTGTACTCTCTGTTACATTTGATACAGTAGACAAGTGTTAGGAATATTTTGTTTCTGAGGTTCAACAGAAATGGAATCAGGTCCGTTTTCCCTGTAGGAAGTGATCATACTATAAACAGAAGTCAGGAGTACACAAGAGTCTTGTTTTTGGTTTTAATGTTCATGCATTTTTTTTCTGTTTTTATAATTGGATCAATAAAATAATTGATAAATATACAAATGAATAAATATGAAGGGAGTGAAATTTGTCCAATTGTAAAAATATTAGGGCAAAAATTCCACTCATCTTTATAAACAAATTGTTTCTATTGAGAGATTTCAGGATCAAAACAAATCAATACAAAGATCATATTTTGTATCAATTTCACAGACATGAGTATGTTATAATTAATGGAATAATAATAGAAGTATTAAACAAATATTTAAAATTAAAGAATGGGATGAAGCAGTGTATAAAACTATATATATGTTATGAGGCAAAGGATATTATTAACAAGAAATAAGCATATCAAGGTATCTCCTTTTTCGTTAATAAGTACATAGACATTGAGTAATAAGAATCTATTCCATTGTTCTGGGTCGGTCTTTATTAACATAAAGGAAGAAGTATCTCAATACTGAGTCTGTGAAACATGGTCAGCAAGGGTCAGTGTCGATGAGGCCTTAGTATTTCTTATCTCCTGCTCTGTTCTATATTCCGCAGGTAAGACACACTCAGGCTGTTTCAGCATCTTTCATGGTCGTGAGCTCTTTGGTTACCTCTGTCTACCAGGAGGATGGGGATCAATGTGAGTCGTAGTTGAAGTTATTTTCTTGATTAAGTGTTGTTTTTGTAAGGTCATCCATTGCATTATTAAAAATAATAAAGTGTAAGGAAGCACTGTATTTCAGTGATAAATATGAGATATATAAACCATTATATTGATTAACCGATGTATGGAAAACTGAGGATAATTAATGACGTGAGAATAATCTATGTAGAGTAAGCACGTAGTAACTCTTCTTGGGTTTTGGTGAATTGTAGTGTTTAGAAATTATTATTAGCAAATTAATGATTTAATCAATAAGCAATTAAAAACGAACAAAGAAGATAAGGGACAATATTGGATCGATGATGACTTCTGGTGGCGTATGAGTCATATACGATGAATACGTGTCAAACTCTGAGGTCCAACACAAAAAAAGGCAGTCCATCCCCATCGTTTGAAGGGATCTTATAGACACGTGCCAGGAATGTCCAAGACCCTTGTTTTTGGTCTTAGCATTCATGCATTTCTATTCTAATATTACAATTGGATAAATGAGAGAATCTATAAACAATTTATAAATAAAGATGCATGAAGTATTGTCCAATTGCAAAAAAGTGTGATTGTGCAAGAAATACTATTACTATATTATGAAAACCTGATGTTCAGTTAGAAGTAAATGGTACATGGCTGTTACCTGTTTGGCTAAGGGTGACATAGACAGTATAAGTCATAGACAATGTTGTTATAATCTGGGTCAGTGGCAAGGTCAAAGTTGTTCTTTTCCTTACGAGAACAAATATTTACACCAAATTAGTGACTGCCTAAATGTCTTACGAAGTGAATGATGAAAAGCAACAATCAGTGGAGAGAATGTCTCACCTTTTTATCACCCACTCTGCCATTTCCTCCTCAGAATGGGCACCAGGGACCTGAGGTAAGGATTTCTGCTGGACCATGAGTCTCAGGATCACATCTGTGTTCGAGGAGCCTGGAGCACCGCTGTGAATAGTAAGGAAAATTCTGATGGTTCTGATGTTTTGCTTAAGGATATTCCCTGTATTAGTAAAAATTGTGAAATATAATCGAAGAAGGTGAACTGTATCCTAGTAACAATTAGGGCATTACTATGAAGTATTGTTTTGATTAATACATATGAAAAACTGAAGATAATTAATGGTGGAGATATTTCGTTGTGAGAATGATTCTAGTTACATGCTAAGAATCTCAAGGCCTTGTTGGGGTTTTTTTGAATAGTAGGATTTGTAATCAGTTAATAATGTAATCAGTAATCGATGTAGAGATAGATAAGAGAAAGCGGTCTTTTGGATCAATGATATATAACTGTCGGCGGATGAGTCACGCTGATCAATAATACGGGTCTGGAACTCTGAGGTCCAACACAAGAACAATTGCGGTCTTTCTGTGCATGCAGTGTTTCATTTTAGTGCCATCTCTGTTTTATTGCTCTGCTCTGTACTCTTCAGAAAGAGCACACTAGAGGTGATTGCAGCATCTTCCAAGGTCACGAGCTCTGTAATTACATCTTTGCATTAAAAACATGACCAAGTGAGTGATATCAATATTTTAACTTGTGGAGCTTGTTTAAAGGTATTTACTGTGTTATTCAAAATACTAAATGCAATCAAAAAGGCAAAATGTACTATTGTTAAATATTAGATTGATATGAAACATTATGTCGATTAATGCACAAATGTAATGGTGTTATTTAAAATCATTCAGTTAGTAAAGTCTTAGCCATGTCTCAATGATAACTATGACATGAAACATTATTTTAATTAATCGATAATGGGCAGGATTGAGATCTATTCATGAAAGAGTTGTAGCTTGTGTGGGAAATGATTCTGTAAACCAATGTTAGGGATAGTCAAGAATCTTGTTCTTGGGTTTTTATGAACTACATATGATTTTTATTCTTATCAATGAATTCATGATTTAATTGATAACAAATGTAGTAACGAATGAAGAAAAGTAGACCAAATCATGTCCCAGCGACGCTGACTGGTGGCGTAGGAGTCACAGTCAGTGAAAATATGTGTCTGAAACGCTGAGATCCAACCCAGAGCATAGTCTGTCTCCTCTGTTGAATTTGTTTCTATAATGAGACATCATATATATATAAAAATCATATTCTCATATTGACTTTTTAGACATTGATTTGTGTTTATTAATGGAATAATGATAGACATATTAAACAAAAGTAAATAAATGTAATAAGAAAAATGGAGTGAAGCATTGTCCAGTTATGAATGTATGTAGTGAGACAAAGGATAATATTATTAAAATTGAAAACATTCATTTCTATTAAGAAATTAATGGATCAAGAAGTCACTTTTGTGGCTAAGGATCATATAGAAACTGATAAGGAAGAGTCAATTTTATTCCTTTGGGTCAATCTCAAGATTGAGTTTTTCCTTTTGTTAAGATAAAAAACACATATTTAAAAACAGTAACAAGTACCTAAATATTCAGTTAAAGAAATGCGGCAAGTAAGGATCGGTGACAGTTGGGTCTCAATTTTGTTTTTTAATCATCTGCTCTGCTCTGTAATCAGATGCTCTCGAGCTGAGTGAAGCATCTTCCATGGTCACAAGCTCTGTGGTTGCCTGCAAATAATAGGAGCCCAGAGATTAATATTAGAATAGTTCGAGTTATTTTTTTGGTTTCCGTGTTGTTTTTAAAGGCGATTCGTTAAACAGTGCAAAGTGTATTTAAATAATGCAACTCTATTTCAGTGATAAATGTGGGATATAGTTAGCATATTTATTAAGGTATATGAGAAAAACAGGGTAATTAATGAGAAATATATTGTGAAAATAATTCTCTATATGGAGACATAAAAGCTTTTCTTGAGTTTGTGTGAATTATAGCATTAAAAACTATTATTAGTGAAATAATTATTTAATCATTAAACTCATAGAAATGCATGAAGAAAAAGGACAATATTGGATCAGTGCTAAACATAGAACTGATGTCATATGTGTCATACATGATGAATACATGTTGGGAACTCTGAGGTCCAAAATGGAAGAAATCTAGTTCAGTGCCTCTGTTTGAATTGATCCTTTAAACTGATCTCAGGAATGTCTGAGGACAAATATTATTTTAATTTGGAATGGACAATAAATAAGTAGACCATGTGTGTTTTGCCAAGCATGTTTTGTCCTTCAAGAGAGGATGATAGAACATTATAAGTAATAGTTAGTGCCGTGAATCAGTTTCAAGTTTGACATTTGACTTATTAAGAAAAAAAACATATTAATATAATTTAATAAATACCCAAATGATCATGTAAATGAGTGGTGTGATTTGTGGTATAATCAATGGATAGAATGTCTCAATTTTTTTTTTATCATGTTCTCTGCTCTTCACTCCTTTAATGGACACACTGGAGCTTATTTAAGGTTCTTCATAGTCATCATCTCTACATTTGCATCTATGAGGTAGGAGCCCCTGGTGACCTATGTAATAGTCAATGCTCTCGTCTTGGTTCGAGTGATTCAAAAAGGCCACCCGTGCCAGTGTTTAATATCAGATTGATATAAAGCATCACATTGATTAATCCCTAAAGAAACAAATACCACTAATATAACAGTGCATATCAACTATATTCAAATAAAGAAAAGAATTTAGTCTCTTTGCGAATGATACTATTTATGAATGTTAGGGAGATTGAAGGATCTTATTTTCATGTATATAATTTATGTGTATTTTTTTATTAATGAATTAATCAATAAAAAATGTAGATGAGCATGGACAGAAAGATGGCCAATTATGGACTAATGATGATAGCTGATTGTTTATGAGTCATGGATGCTGATAACATTAGTGTGGAACTCTGAGGGCCAACACAAAAGCAATCAGGTCTATTCCCCAGATTTTAAGTAATACTGTAAATAGATTTCAGGATTATATAGTGATATTTTTCTTAGCCTTAGTGTTCATGAATTTTTAAAATAATAAAAGAATCAATGACAGAATAAATTAGCAAAAGTATACATGAATAAAGATGAAGAAGGTGAAACACTGTTCATTACTAAAATATGTAGTCATAAAATGAGTATTAATATGCATTGGAATGGATAATAAATGGACTAAGTATCTTATGTCATGGGCTGAGGATGATGTAGACAGTGATAGGTAGTTGTTTATTGCCCTGAGATAGTTACAAGTTTGAAGTTAATGAAGAGAAAAAAATAAATTTTACCACAAATTAATAAATGATTATTTAAAAGAAGTATAGAACTTACAGATGATAGAGACAATGTCTCAATCTTTTCATCATCTTTTCTGCTTGATCATCTTCAGAAACAAAACACCGAGTTGACTGAAGCCTTCTTCCATAAGCAAGCCTCTGTTTTCAGAAAGACACCAAGGTACGCAATAGTCAAGTTCTTGTCTTGGTTTTGGTCATTTGCTTACAGTATCTCTGGTATTATTAAAAAGTATTAAGTATAATTTAAAAAGTTATTTAATGCCAATTGATTAATATAATATGAAATTCTGATTAATTGATAATGTGCACCATTGAAGTTGCTTAATGAAAAAAATAGAGTGTATTGGGAAAGCTTTCTATTGATAGATGTTAGAGGGATATTCAAGGATTTTGTCCTTGTGTTTTTGTAAATCATGTGTGTTTTACTATTATCAGTGAATTAATGATTTAATTGATACAAATTTAGATACGAATGAAGGAACAGAGGGCCTCACAGGGACCAATAATGATGACTGGTGACATGTAAGTCACAATGATGAATAATACATGTGTGGAACTCTGAGGTTCAACACAAAACATGATCAGTGTATTCCCTCTGTTTGAAATGCTCCTATAGACAGAAGTCAGAAACATACTAAGATCATGCTCTTATTTTGGATTCATAGATTCCGATTTACTATTATTAATGACTCAATGATAGAAACATAAAAATTTATAAATAGATAAATTGGAGGAGGATAGAGCATTTTTCAATGGTGAACACATGTAATGAAGCAAAAAGTGTTATTAATAAAAATTGAAAACACAGATATTCATTAAGAAATAAGTGGAATAAGAATGTTACTTCTTTGATGTATCTTAAGGTGACACTGTTCAGTAAGAGTCATTTTTATTGTTTCATTGTTCACAGGCTCTATAGTTATGTCTATCGGTTAAGAGCATAGAGGCAAGGTGAGTAATAGTCAAAGTTCTCGTCGGTTTCAGTGTTTTGTTTTTTTTTTAAAGGTGGTCACCATATTATTTTAAAAATATGATATTGTTATTATTGAAGGTCAACCATGGCCCAATGATAAATATAGGCTTAATTTGAAGCATTGTTTTAATTTGTAGATGCAACATGGAGGTCAGGTAACGAAAGAGATATATTGCCATGAATAATAATTCTATAACAGGTGTTAGAGATATTTAAGGAACTTACCCTCAAGTTTTGTGATTTAGGTATATATCTTATTATTAATGACTTGATTAATAAATAAAAAACATGTAGACATAAATTTAAAAATTAGGGCCAAATCTGGATCAGCGATGACCACTGGTGGCATGAGTCACGGATGATGGCTCCTATGTGACTGGACATGTAGTCTCTTCCTCTATTGGAAGAAATCCTATAGGTGGATGTCAGAGATATTTAAGGATCTCGTACTTCTAATTTTTGGTTCATGGATTATGATTATATTAATATAAAAAATCAATGGAAAAATTAATAAATATTTAAATGATTAAAGTAGAAGAGAGTGAGGCATAGTCCCATTATTAAAATACATGGTAAGGAAATAAATACTGTTAATATAATTTGGAATGGATAAAAAGTAGACCCAAGGGTATTAGCCCTTTGGATAAGGATCACAAAACCATCAATCAGTAATAATCAGTGTATCATTTTGTATCAATTATCAGTTCGACATTTGTCATGTTAAGGGAAAGTAAGCGAATACTACCATAAATTAATAAATATTAAGTGACTGAGTAAATGAATGGTGGATTGCAAAGGATCAATGGATAGAACGTGTCAAATTGTATCCTCTGCTCTTTCTTGCACTTCTCAGAACAGGCGCTCCCACGCTGAGATTAACATCCTGCCATGCCTCAGACTCAGTGGTTGTCGTAGGAGCACGAGGACCAGTGAAAGTCAAAGTCGAAGTTCTTGTCTTGGTTTTAATGGTTAAAGATTGGTCAGTGATTGGACGTGGTTCCATAGGGTAGCAGTTAGCATGTCTGCTTTACTGCTTTAAGGTCCTGGGTTCACACCCCAGTGGAGCCATGGTCCAGGGTCTATGGCCATGCCGCCCTGAACAAGGCCGATGTCTGATCTTGGAAGCCAAGCAGGGTTGGGCCTGGTTGGTACTTGGATGGGAGACCACCTATGAAGACCAGGTGCTGTAGGCATAAATAATTTAAAAAAAAAAAAAAATTGGTCAGTGATTTCATTAACCAGTGTCACCAAAAAAAATTAATTAAAAATGTAAAAACTAAAAAAAAAAAAATTGGTCAATGCATTATTAAGAATAAAGAAGCCTAAACAAAGAGGGCTAAACATGGTCTACTGATGAACATGGGATTAATAGGAACCATGTTGAGGCATCTCTATATCAAACATTGAGGCTAATTCTAGAAACAGATCTAACATATGTAAGAAACGATTTTATAGATGGGTCTTAGGGATTTCAAGACTCTTATCCTGGGCTTTCTTATTCACGTATATTTCTTCATTAGTAAGCAGTAAATTTGTGAGTAAATCAATAGACAATAAAAGAAGAAAAAGAGTCACGTGTTTGGCCCATTGATAACGACTGTGATTCTGAGTTAAGGGTGATGAATAATATGTGTCTAGATATCCGAGGCCTAACGCGGAAAGAGGTCAAGTCCTTTGCTCCTTTGGACATGATTCTATAGGCGGTTGTTAGGGATATTCAGTTAGCTTTTGTGGTTCATGAATAACGATTGTATTGTTACAAGTGAATTGATATGCGAAGGGTTTAACAAATAAGAATGCTTGACTTAAAACATGGCCACACCTGGACCAATTCTAGCATACGTAATGAACAAGTGTCAATACCAGTGTACTTTTGAGGAGCTGGGATTCATGTTTTTTTAATCTCTCAGAATTCGGCACACATACACAGATGTACGAATTGTCAGTATTCACATTCTGGGATGTCTTTGGTCGACTGGCTGTTTATTTTATTACTAGGTAGAAAAAGAAAAGCTTACAAAATCAAATAAAATATTAAGCACTATTTAAATGAAAGAGGGCCAGTGATAAGAGTTTGTTAAATCGCATGATGAAGTTACAGCATCTGTTTTCACTTTGGTAATGAGCAACTACTGCTGCGCATTCCCGTTACCGCAACATGTTGTTGTAAAGATGCTCTGACTTCATCCTTAAGCAAATAAGCGAATATGGTAATAACAGTAGCTCAAAGGGACAAAGCATGGGCCAGTAACGAACGTGTCTTGAAATAATGGTGATGATTTTAACCAGTGCCACTCAGAAGATAACCCTCTCAGGACAAAAATGTGGCTCTTGAAACTTTGGGCAATGAGAACACAGATGCACACACAGGTTTCTCGTCTGCGTTTCTGAGAGTTTAAATATTGTTCCATTTCTTTCAGAAGAATGACTGGTTGCCCAAATTAATTATGAATGCATGAGTGAATAAAGTAGAATTAAGCATTGTTCACTGGTGTGAAATTGCTTTGAAATAAGTGTTTAGATGAATCCAATTCTGCACCAGTGAGTCATAAGGATTTCGGTGGTTACATGTGCCCGTGAAAGCATCGAGACCTGTGTTTCTCACAGGCAGCTCTTGTTCTTGATTCAAGTGGTGGAGTCAAAAGCATCCATTTTTTAATGTAAAATTAATCATTCGATCAACCTGATTAAAAAAGAGGGTTTTTATTTTTTTATTTTTTGCCAATTGTAGCAGATGTCCAAAGTTTACAATTAATCGATACCTGCTTACCCTCCCTGTGTTAGAATATTAGAGCAAAAATGAAATCTGGGATGTTTCATTCTTTTTATCGTTTGCCTTGTAGTCCCCAAAATGGTCCCCGGGGATGGTGGCTTCGGCTGGCGAGTCTCGGGGTAAGAAGCCCACAGGCCTATGTCAGCAGTACACATGGTCTTGTCCTTGGTGCCTGGCTCGCTCATGCATTTGCAGACAAAATTTGAAAAGATCAGGCACACAAATGTGTTGCACACCAAGAATTAGGTTGTGTCCAGTCAGTACAATAGTTGAATTACATTATTTTTCATGTAATCCTGAAACGCCGAGGTTTATTAATAAATAAACAAGTTATCTCTTTGGTAAAGTTTATTTATACAGAGGACAGTAAGAGTCGGTGTTCTTGGTCTGGGTCAATGGTGAATTCTAATTTGTTTATTTTATTAAGAAAAACAAATAATTCCATTAATCAATATGTAAATAGCAAGTAAGTCAAGGGGGAAACATGAGTCAATGGAGAAAGCTTCTTATCTCTTTCCCTTTTATGCAAGAGATACCCTCACATATTTTATCTAAAAATTTTAAAGTTATAAAAGAATCCATATTCATTTTCCTTTTTCCCATCATCTGTTTCCTACTCAGAATGGATGCCCTCGAGCTGACTTTCTGTAACGATCAAGACCTTTTTGGGTCAATGTTAGTAATAATTCAAGTTCCTTTCTTTGTTGGGACAGCCTGTTTAGGGTACTCAGTGTGTGATTATAAAAGTATGAAATATGGTCATAGGAGGCCGAATTAGGACTGGTGACGAGATTATGTTATAAACCAAAGTTCTCGGTGAATCTGATTTAGCACAACAGTTGCCCTTTTAAAAAGTTCTAACCTCTTAGCTCTGGGCATAAGGGACACAGAGTCAGTTTTCTGTAACACCCATAGTTTTTCTTACGTTGAGTAGTTCATTGAAAAGTGTTCTTTATATTATTTAAATGGAAAACTAGGAGCATTAATAAAGTGGAGGTCCATTCATAAACTAAAGATAAGAATGTGACATAAATGATTGTTTATGATTATTTTCTGTCATAGTTACCTTATGTTTACTAAATTAAAACCTAAATCTAGGCCTTTTTATTTGTCAGCATCTTCTTTACATTCCACGGGATGGATGCAGCAGAGCTAATATTCTGCAGTCATGAAGATCTTTGCTCTATTCCTCTGGGGGAGGAGCAGATCAGGCCATGTAAGTAATAAAGTTCTTGGTTTGAGTGGTTCGTTCATGGATTTCCATTCTATCATTAAAAAAGAATAAATGTAATTAAAATTTTAAATGCCATGTACAGACTTTTGATGAGGATGTGTTTTGAACCAAAGTTTATGATTAATTCAATTTAGCACGAACGATGAACAAGAAAAAAATTAACTTTTCCCATTCACTTCAAGACTTAAATGTCCCATTTCATCTTTGTCTCACTGATTATTTAAATATCCCCACTTTGATAAAGATCTAGGATGTTACTCATTGGGGAGTCCTTATTTTAGTTGTTGAGTAGAATGGTGGTTCATGGTTGTTCATTGAAACATCTAAAAATTGTTCATATTAAATCCAGAAGGGCCATCCCTGGACCAATGATGTGACTGGAATGCATCTGAATAAGAATTATGATCAATCACTTTTTGAACCACTGAGGTCCATTGCAAAAAGAGAACTAGTGTTTGACTTTTTTTGGTAATGATCTCAGAAAGTTTGAGAACCTAGGAGAGAGAGTTCATGGATATTGATTTAATATTACTAGTAAATAAATGAATGGATCAATAAATATATTCATTAGTAAAGAAAATTGACCCAAAACATGGATCGATTTTGAGGATATAAAACAGGGACTTATTAATTTATTTCTGAAATTCCTTGGCTCATTAAGAAAAAGATGAAGTTGTTACCACTTGTGTAAGAAGCAGTTAGACAGAGGTATTTGATAGTCAGTGTTCTGTATTTAGTTTGCAGTGGGTTCCTAGATGTAAGATCGTGAAGAAAAAACATTAAAATGGTTAACTAAGTGAATCAGTGTAAAACGCGAACCAGTGATAAGTGTATTTTATTCTGTTTTTATATCTGTTTTGTACCTGCAGAATGGCTGCCTCTTAGCTGTTTCGGTCATTATTTGATGATGGAGATCTTAACTCTTACCTGTGTGGCCAAGGACAGCATAGATTAGGGTAAGTGATAAATTAAGTTTTTATTCTTGATTTGGACAATTTTGTTTATGGATGATGACTACATTATCTAAAAAGAACAAATGGCCTCATGCAATCATAAAATCAAATCAAAGAAGACCGTGCATGGACCAATATGAATTTGTCTTGCCAAGGGTCGTAGTTAATGCATTCCATAAAACCAAGATATGTTAAAAAAAAAAAATAGGTTGAGACTACTATCTCTTAAATTAGGAAGATTATAGACACATTTTAAGGTCAAAGATCTTGGGTTTTTATTATTAAACCAATAAAAAGTAAATATACTAGTCAAATTTCATTGTCCACTCATGGTCAATGATGTGATTATTCATGAAACAAGAATTTGTTTAGCTTGGCTCAGCTATTTTACCATTCATTTTAAGGAGGATGTAGAGAGATTTAAATAATAGTCGGATTTTCCCCTCTCATTCAGACGTAGATTCTTTGCTGTTGACTTCATTTTTGAAAACTAGCACCTGACCAAAATAATAAACAAGGGAAAATCCATTATAAAGAAAATTAGAATGACCAAGAGTTTTCCAGTGATAAAATTTTACAAAATAAGAATTATGACCAACCCAATTTTGCTTCTCTGAGATCCATTTAACCTAAAAGATTTAATCTGTTACCCCCATGTATACTGAAGACAGATAGATGTTAAAATAGTGATTGTTGATTTTTTTTTTTCTGATATTTTGGTGGGTTCATGGATGTTGTTACCATTATTATTTGTTATTTTTGTTTAGTAAATCAATCTATAAAAAACTAAATTTTAAGAGGCAAAATCATGGACCAGTGATGAAAACGTGTTTTGAAACAAGGATTATGATTATTACAGTTTGGCACTCACTACTGACATTTATGATATAAAACATTTATCTTTTTGTATCTTTGTTTTAATGATATATAGTATGTTTCACTATTCTGCATGAGGTACTAAAATAATTTGGATATTTTTACACGCTACTTAAATGAATTATTTTTTACCCTATCTCAGGCGTAAATAATAGTGACCTGATTTATTTGGAGATGGTGGCAGGAGGTCCTTATACCTCATATTTTAAAATGCTCTGGCACTTTGGTATTTGAAGGAGTGCCAAAGTAATTGATATGAAGGTATTAACTTCAGCTCAACGAGTACTAACCCGAAACCAGGTAGGGCTCTGTGTTGGTTGTGGATTCATCTCTGAATCCCATTTAATTCAAGGAGCGCTTTGGGACTAGGTGGAAATGTATTTATAAATGTCACAATTCCATATAATAGGGCAAGTAGATGGACTTTCTGGAGCACAGAAGGCGGGCCTTCAGCTCAGTCTTAAGTGTTAGATGCTTCATGGAAGAAATAGCACCTGAGCTGATGACAAGCTCACTAGGCTATAAGCTCCATGAAGCCAGAAGCCATATTCACCTGCTCACTGCACCTAGCACATAGAGCACATAGAACACATGGAACACATAATCAACACTCTGTTGAGTGAGTAGTTGAGTAAGTGATGAATGAGATAAAGAATGAATGAACGAACGAGTCTTTGAGTAAACAAAGGAATGAAAACAATGAATGAAAATGTGAAGGAGCACACAAGTGAGTAAACAGAGAGACAATGAGTTAAGTAAATCAATGAGTCCATAGGTGCATGATGAATTAATGACTGGAAGCATTAATCTGTAAATAAAAATGTCAAAACAGAATGAATGAATAAGTCAATGAGTAGATAAATGAAAATAGGTCAGTGAGTAAATAAGTGAAAGATGAGTATACAAATGGCTGAGTAAATAAATAAGCAAATCTCTTAATGAGTTTACAAATTAATGGACAAGTTTAGGTTAATTAGTAATGAATGAATCAATGAATGAGTCAGTGAATAACCAAATGACTTAACTGATTAATAAGTAGAAAAGTGAGTGAATATATGAATAAATCAAAGAGGAAAAACTTGACTAATTTAACTGATGAGTAAATAAGTCAAAGAATGAAACAAATTAATAAGGGAAAGAATAGGTAAATGGATGGAGGAATGAATATATTAGAGTGAACAAATTAGTGAGTGAGTAAATGAGTCAAGGAATTAGTATGTAATCTGAGAATAAATGAACTACTCTGTGAGTGAACGAATGAATGAGTAAGCAGATGAATCAATAAGTGAGGGGGTCAGTCAATGAAGGAGTGAAGGAGTCATTGATCCACGCGTGAGGCAACCAGTGAACGAACTCACGCGGCGGCTTCTTCCCTGACCCCTCCAAAGAGCTCGCCTCGCCCCAACCTCAGCGCGTTGTACATACCTCACCTAGATCGCTGGTCCTACTCTGTCATGGGCGTTGGTTTACATGGCATCACTGAACTGACGTGCTCTGGGTCAGGTCCATCTCTGGATCCCCAGTCCCTGCCCAGCCCTGAGCCCAGGAGGCGCCTGGTAAATTATTGCTAAACGAGTGAATGAGTAACTAAGAACCACGGGGACCCTTCTCAGGATGGCCTAGGAGCCGTCCTGTGGGGACGCGGGCTGTGTGTCGGATGGTCTGTGGCGTCTTCCTACACAAGGCCAGATTCTCCCTGGAGTCCAGTTTCCTGTGTCCAGTGCCAGGCAGCGAGACGGGCTGCTGGCAGTCCTGACCACGCTGGACATCGGCCCGTCCTTGGGCAGCGGTGGCTTGGCACGGTGCACTGGGAGCCTTGGGTCTTCCCGAAAGCTGCCCCCGCCTCGGCCACGACAGGAGATCGAAAGTAGCCCAGTCCCGTTTTCGTGTCCCCCGTGATTGGCCCAGCCCGCTCCTCGCCTTTCTGCTTAAACCAGGTTCCTCCTGGTTCTAGTTGTGGGACTTCGGGTTAGGCGTGCAGCTCCCCGGACCCGGCCTTGGCTCCGTCTGTTAGGTGATGCCTACCTGCTAGATTGCTGTGGAAGTTGAACTCGTCTATTGAGAGCTCACTGTCAAGGTCCTTACATGACACAGTACCTGTCTGACACACTATCCCTGGGAGGGAATAGCTGCCTTGGAAAAAACCCAAACTAGTTGTAATGGATGGTTTCAATCTCATTTATTTAAAAGCTCGCGGATGGTTGTGATACTCAAATACCCCCGTCCCAGAAGTTCTACTAAGTTCTGGAAGAATGCCACTTTGGGTGGATGGGCCAGCCCAGACCACGCTCCGTTCGGGCAGCATAACATGACCTTCTCCCAGGGATGGGAAACAAGACGGGTGAGTCGGGGGCACCTCTGCTCTGTGTGGGGCATTTGCCCCAAACGCTCCTTCCCGCCCCCCTCCCCTCCCCCTCCCAGTTATATGCTCAGCGCCCATTCTGTGCCTAACACGGACCACTCCTCTTCCTCTCTCATCTTGGCCGGCTCTGGACCCAGATTCCACCTGCCGCTCCTGGCTCGCATCCGTCCTCCGTTGCTGGAACGCGGCCCTCTCCTTCATGAGGATTTGATTTCGGCACAAACCCTTGGCCTCGCTGCTTCAGACTGAATCAGGTAGACGCCCCTCCTTAACCATGGGCTTCTGTGACCCGGACTTTGAGTCTGCTGCTGGGCACTCTCCCATCTGGACCCGCACCAGCCCCTCCTACAAGACGTGAGGCCACAGCAGCAGGTGGGGGGGTCGGGCACACTGATGGCTGTGGCCGGAACCTAAGACTTGGCTAATGAGTGAGCGCACACAGGACAGAGGAGTTGAGTCTCGCTTTCCTCTGAATTGGTGGGAAAAGCCGTATACTGAACTCACAGCATCCAACAACTTCCAATGCGTGTTAGTCTGGTACTTTGCATCGGCTGCTCGGCTCTGTGCTAAGCTGACCCGGATGTCACCTGCCGCTCACACTGTCACAATCCTTCGCCCTCTTTTTTGGCTTCCCACAGCCCTTTGTCCCCACCTGTCATTTTTTACTCATCCGTCCCTCGCCCATACCCTGACAGAGCCCATATTCCACTATCAATTAAGAGCTGCCCATTTCTCCCAAAAGACTCTGAACTTCTTGAGGACAAGAGTTCTTTTTTGTGTCACTCGAGCCCATAGGAAGGTCGGGGGATCAGGAAATATCTGGGGAATCCATCGTTCATTCTTTAACTTATTAAAAACATACTGGGCCCATTCCGTGGTGCCAGAGCCAGGCTCCGAGACGCAGGAAACAGGCCGAATCCCGTCTCCGCCCGAGAGAAGCTCAGGCCTCGGCTGGGAGGTGGGTTTAAGCAAAGACGGCAGAATTACTCCGTTCCCCTCGTGGTCAGTGCCGTGAAGCTGGGCTACCGGGGGCCACATCATCCTGCCATGAGGCTGGTCGTGACCCTCATGATGAGGTCCCTCTGCCCTGTCCTGTGGTTCAGGGGACACTAAAAGGCTGTAGCCATGATCAGAGCTAGTTGGCCACTTGGGCTTCCTGGGGTCAGGTCCGTGGGGTCTTCCGACATCTTTGGAGGAGAGAGGTGGGTGGATTTCTGCGCTCCTTGGCCTTGGGCGCCACCTGGCAGCCCCTCCCCGAGTCCGCGTGTGACAAGCTCGACCTCTTGTCCTCAGGCTGCTCTGTAGCTGGAGGGAGGAATTCCCCACACGCAGAACTGTTACGTGGCATGAACTTGACCTCCGTTCAGAGACCTCTCCTATGGCTTGTTTCATGACCTGTTTAGGCATCTACCTTCCCAAGCAGACCTGAGCTCCGCAGCTGTGGGTGCTTGGTCTTGGGGGCCTCAGGGCCACCCCCACTGCCCATTCCAGAACCTGTGCAAAGTGGCTGGTCGAATGAAAGAATGAATAAATATACAAAAGGGCACGCTGGGGGATAAATTGTATCCCTGGCGGAGGACGAGCACCCCCTCACTCCCGAGGCCTGTCCGCCTTCCCCAGCCGACCCCACTTTGCCTCTGCCTGCGACTCATTAAGAGATATGTAACCTTAATCCCGGAAATTGCCTGGGATGGAGCATTTTTCAGTCCATGGCATCAACGTGGGGGTTTTATTCCTTCCTTAAATCAATCTCACTCCCCCAGGAAGTTCGGGCGGGATGTGGGCGGTCGGCCTACGGCTCAAAAGCGAACATTGTGCGCAGGGCCCACAATTTGAAAATTTGAAACCCCATGGCCCCTGGCCAGAGCCGATTCTGGTTTGTGGGGGTCGCTGGGGCCTCTTCTCGGCGAGGGGAAGGGAACATTGAAAACAAACCTCCGGCCGTCACTGAGCAGGCTGATGGCTTGCAAGAATTCCGCGGTTTGGTTCGCTTCTCGGATGAAACTCAGGCGAGCTCGGTCACCATTAGCTCCTCTTTAAAGCTTTCGGCTGAGGCCTCAGACCCTCCCGGAGCCAGAGTTAGTGGGTCCTGGGATCGATGGCACAGGCGTGTGAGTGCTGGATGGGACAGGGGCTTTGTCCCAGGCCTGGAGGAGAGGGATGCTCAGGGACAGGCCCGGGGGACCTTCCGGTCCAGCTTGGGGGACCGCGGTGGCGGGAGGCCCGCCCTTCCCCTGGGGAGCAGTCACCAACCAGGTGGGACTGAGGACAGGAACCGACACTGAGGAGAAAGAATAGTAACTTTTTATGTCATGCCTGTCGTCACCGGGCGCGGCTCACAGTGTCCTCGTTTTGTCCGGAGGTGGGCGACATCCCCTGTGTGCGGACGAGGAAACCGAGGCGTAGGGAGGGCGGTGTGCGGCCGCGGGTCTCTTCAGGCAAGTCCGGCTCTGGCAGCCCTGACTCCATGGCGGGTGCCACCCCAGGCGTCTCGTCACTGGCCCCTGCCGTGCAGGGCGGTGGCTGAGGCTGGAGCTCCAGCGTCCAGCTGCCACCGCTGAAGGTGTCAGACATCGGGTTGCACATCCCCGGAGACCAGTTGTCAGTGTTCGAGCCTTGTGGCTGGCTGTGCCACTGTCCCTGCTGTCCTCAGTGAGTGGACACCGGCTCTGGGCAGGGAGGGTCTGCCGTCTCTCATTCTCTTCTGACTTCTTTCTCTTTCTCTTTTTTCCGCCAGGAGAGACAGCAGTTTGTGCCTTCGCAGAAGTCACCGGAGCCCTCCCAGCGCCCTGCCTCTCGTCTGTCACAGGGAAGTAGATTTCATTCGTTCATTCCGCAGGGATCTCCATGCACGGCTCGGGTGGGGGTGCAGGTCCGGCTCGGGGAGCCAGGGTCCCCCAGCAGGCCGTGCTGGCGGGACGGGAGTCCGCACCCCGAGCTTCATGCTCTAAACGCATGCCACTGCCCCACCCCGCAGCAGGTGCTGTCACCGTCACTCTGCCTCATCGTCCCCACGTCTTCCCTCCACCGGCCTCTCCAGGCTCACAGGGGACCTCCGTGTCCCCTGGGGACCTTCACAAAGGGTGACTTTCCTCTTTCCCTCCATTGGAGCCTTGAGCTGGAGCCAATGACTGCCCAGCGTAGCCTCAGTTTCCCCAGCTGTAAAAATGGAAAAAGGATGAGGACATGAATCTCTACCATCGCCGTTGGGCCTGCGGGGGGGAGAGAAGGATTTCCGTTGAACTCTTGTCGCAACCCTCCTCCTCTCTGTCCCGTCCAGGCCCTGATCCTCACTCGTAATTTTGAGGCCCATTTGTCGTACTTTCTTCCTCTTCAGAGCTGAGGCTTCTCCTACCAACACGTGCTTTCTCAGCACGATCCAGTAAAAGCTGGCCCACTAGCCTGGCGGGCGGGACCCCCAGCAGGTGTCAGCGGGAACCAGGAGGCCACCAGCCAGAGCTGCTGGCGGCTGCCCAGAGGGGACGAAGGCAGGCCTGGCGCATGTGTCCTTGCCTCGGCCTCCCTTTCCTCAGCGGTCCCCTCGCCTCCACTGCCCCCAGGCACTGCTGGGCTCCCGGCCTCATTTTCTGACAGGCCCTCTCATGGGGCTTTCTGGGGAACCCCAGCCTGGAGTTCAGGCTTCTCTAAGGGCCGTTTGTCATCTCTCCCTGCCCCTGGGGTCCCTCTGCTGCTGCCTTTCAACTCTAGACCCCCGTCCCCTCTCCTCCATGCCCATCTCTTCTATATGTACCCTTTGCCCGGTCCGTCTTCTCCCTCCCTCCCCCAAATCCCACTGTTCTGCAAGCCACAGATCCAGTTATTTAGAGCCCTGGAGAGCCATGGGCCTGTGTCCTCGGTTCAGCTGTTCACATGGCTGGCAGGTGGCGTGCAGCAGCCACACCCGAGCTGCAGGGGAGGTCACTGTGGACGGTCCCTGAGCTGCCCCTCCCAGGGCTCTTTCTCCTGGCCACCCCTTCCCAGGGACTGAGGCCACTTGCCGGGAGGAAGAGCAGGCAGATTGAGGGGAGCAAGGGGAGGTGGGTTGGCTGGAAGATGAGGCCACACTACGCGGTGGCCGTTATCCTGGGGTGCAACCAGGCGTGAAGCGAAGGGGTTTTACGAGCTGGAAAGTGCGGGACAGACGTTGGAGAAGTGAGGTGGGGAGAGACCCTTCTTGAGCCCCCCGCGCGACTCTGCGCGGCCCCCCAGGGAGCCACCCCGCCCCCCTGCAGCGAGCCCGTCGGTGGGTGCTGCTGCATTCGCCACCTCACTAAGGGCCAGAGCCGCAGGGGCCACGTCACCGGCCCCCCACGGAGAAGGAGGCTCCGAGGGCCTTGGCGAGCTGGCCCAGCCCCACATCCAGGGCGTGCCCCGCCTGGATCGCGGATGGGGGGCGGAGCCCGAGCGCGTGGGGGGCTTTGGGTGCTGAGAGCACCGAAGCTCATGTTTACGGTTTGCTCATCGGGAGGCAAGAACTTAAACTCCCCTGGCTAAGTCTGCAGGGAAGCTTCTGGAAAACTCCCTTCTTGCTTCCGACAGTTGCCCCAAAGAGCATGTTTCAAAATGCGCAGAACACGTGGGCTGCGGAGCTCAGAGCTCGTTCTGGCCTGGCCGTCAGGGCAGTGGACGCATGGCTCTAGGCTTGCCCCTGCCCACTTGTTCCCAGACTCCCACTTCCGTGACCTTAGAGAGAGCCTTAAATGGGTGCTCGTCTGTCTGTAGTTGAGACCAGCCTATTTCTTGCATGGCAGACAGACCCTGGCCGAGCTTAGCTCCTGGGCCAGAGCAGGGTGGCTGGGGCCACACTGATCCGAGCAGGGAGTGTGTGGCTGGAGCACCGCCCCCCAATCCAGAGTCCATGGTGTGGCCAGCGTGAGTCTCAGCCTCCAGTGCCAGGGCTGGTGGGGGGCTGCACGACCACGGGACTGTGTTTTGGGAGGTCCCCAGCACAGGGAGGTCCCCAGAGCTCTGGCTTGGCTCTGTGATAGGTTTATAGACGGCCATTAAATCCTTAAAAAGTTGATTAAAGATGTTATAAAAAGAGACTTCATGGACCAGTGAAGGCTGGTGTCACAGAATAAGGACTGTGATCGGTCCACCTCTGTGTTTACCTGGGGTTGCAGACAATAACAGTGACACTCACAATAGCAAGGATGCCATGAGCTGAAATCTGAGAGCCTGCATCTGCCAGGCCGGCCCCACGGGGCCCTGTGTTCCTTATCTCCGTGGACTCCCAGCGAGACCGGAAACCGAGGTAGTCAGCGTCTCCCCCATCTCCTCCACCCTGCTCTGGCCTGAGTGTCTCGTAATCCCCCATTCACACCTCCTAGCAGCCCTGTCACACTGAGAAGGTGTCCCTGCCGCCCCAGCCCCACCTGGAGCACAACACCTGCCCCATACAGAACTCCCGTGCTCATCCCAAAGCGTCCATACTACCTGGGATGATGAGTACCTGCAGGCAGGAGCGGGCTCTGCTCCAGCTCCTGTGCCCATGACAGGCCTCCCATTCTCAAAGTGCCCTGTCGAGGGGTGTCGACACATTCCCCAAGCCCTGCAGGTGAGACACGTGCTCAAACTGGGTTTGGTTTTGTGACACGACCCTCTTATCTCGAAAGGTCGTCCCCACTGAGCCCCGGAGGTGTGGGTGCTTGAGCACAAGGCTGCTGAAGAGGACGCCCCTGATGGTGGAGCTGTCGCTTCCTGGGTGAGTCCCACATTTCCTGGTGACATTCTACAAAGCACATGTGTCTGTGAGCAAGGGCCAGAGTGGACTAGATCACGTAAAGACAGTAGGTGTCCGGAGATGGGCCTCACTCACCTGGAGCACGGCAGGCAGAGGCTGGCCCTGTTCTGGTAGCCGCTTCTCTGAGTGGAGGGCAGGGCAAGCCACAGAAGCTGCTCGTGAGTTGCCTGAGGTACCCCCAGGGAGAGGGCGAGCAAAGAGGAGGCCAGCAGGGCTCGACCCGGCAGCTGTCCCTCACCTCTGGTCCCACCCAAGCGGTGGGGCCATGTTCGCGTCCCAGCTAACCAGACCCTAGAGCCGTTATTGGCAGCTCGAGTTGGGCGCAGGGTACCTTCACACGCCTGCTCTGAGAGAAAAACGAGTCTCCCCAAAATGATGCTGATCACTGCATTTTGTGAGCTCATTGCTGTAATGAAGAATGCAGTTCGTGGGGGGCCATGTGAGCCTTCCCAGTAAAGTACTCTAAGCCAATCACTAAAATTTGTTGAACATAATAATTCTAAAAAATAATTTTTTTCTCTTTAAAAAAGAAATACAAAACAATTACATCTCTATTGGAAAAGCTCGTCAAATGCTCAAAAGAACAATCTAGTCCCACCACTCAAAGATGACCGCTGTCAGCATGGAAGTGACCAGCCTCTGGTCTTTCGTTTGCTCCTAGAAATTGCATAAATGTGTGTGTGTGTGTACATGTGTATGTGTGTCTAGTTTTAATTGGGCTCATCATCGTCATCTTAATTTTTTCACCTACCTCTATATCCTGATTGTTTTCCCATGCCATTAAGTAATTTCCTAGTTCGTGATTTTTTTTTAATGGTTACAGGGTATCCTAGTGAGGGACTCTGTCGTAATTGGTTTAATTTGTCCACTCCTATCAGATACTTAGATGAGTTTAAAAGTTGGATCGTGTAAGTCAGGGTGAGTGTCTTTGTTCCTTCATCTTCACATTTGTCTCTGATTTGTTCCCTGCAGTTCATTTGGAAAGTGGGATGGCCATGTCAAAAGGCGTGGTTGCCTCTTTAAATTTTGTGCCAACTTACATTCTCAGAATTAGTTTAAGAGGTGCCTGTTTCTCTGGGAGTTATCAAGATTTTGAACATTTGCCAGTTTGTCAAAACATGGTGTTTCGTTCTATTCATTTTCAGTTCTTTTATTACGCTAAGAGCATTTCCACACCCCCCTCCGCCCCATCTTTATTGGTTCTTTGTATCTGAACTACCACTTCTGGTTCTTGCATTTTTTCATTTTTAATTTAGTTTATTTGATTTAGTTTATTTTAGCTGAAGTCACGTGTATGCATCATTTTAAGCATTAAGTAGTTCTACAAGATTATTTTAGAAGCATTAGTCCTCCAGCTCGCCCAGTTCCTCCCAATACCCTGCTCTACCGAAGCAACAGCTTTAACTGATTCTCTTGACATTTACATCCATATTTCTGACATTCTTATTTTTCTTCATCTTGATTTTTTAACCATTGAAGTTGAGTATTTAACTCTTTCACAAATGCCCTTGGTTGGCTTCAGCACACACAAGCATATCTCTGTGCCTCTTTTTCTCAAGATATTTAGTTCACGGTTTTGGTTTGATCAATATTTAGTGTTTACATTATTATAATAGTGTAAACACTCTCGACAGCTGTATAATTATTTACCTCTTCATAACTTTGTTTTCTCTGGAGTTAATAACTGCTTTTTTTCTTGTTTGTTTCTTTTCCTTCTTTCTTTGATTGTTTTTTTAATGAGCTTATTACAAATTTGTCCTAAGCTTCTCAATACATTCAAACACATTAGCATTTGTTTTCTTTTTAATGTCTTATCATTTGAAGAAGTCTTTTTATGGAGGCCTTCTTTCTTGTTCTGTTTTGCATTGGTTGATTTTGGGCTTTCTGCTCCTAATTTGGGGTCTCCCCCTCATCCTCTACTCAGGGATTCATCTGATCCTCTCTCCTTGGTTGGAGCACGCGCACGCTCTCTGTCTCTCTGTCTCTGTCTCTGTCTCTGTCTCTCTCTCTTTCTCTCTCTCTCTCTCCATCCTGTTTTGCTAGAGTGCATCTTCCTGAGAAAAGGGTACATGGGAAGTAAGTTTTTGGAGACCTTTCATATCTGAAAAGGAAAATGTGTAGTTCACATTGATAGTTTGGCTGGGTATCGAATTCTGCTTGGCAATCTTTTTCCCTCAGATTTTGAAAGCATAAGTAATTTTCTTCTAACTTCTAGTGCTGTTGATAAGAAGTCGGAAGACTTTGTGATTCATCATCCCTTGTGTGTGATCTTTTTCTTCCTTTTCTGAAACTTGTGGGATTTTCTTATTGTCTTCTAGTGTTTTTAAATGCCATGTGTTTGTAACTTGATGCGGGCCTACGTTTATCCATTTTGCTGGGCCCTTTAGATCTGAAAATTTGTGTTCCTCAGTTGTGAAAATTTTTCTCGAACAATTTCTTGGATTATGACCGCCCATTTGTTTTCTTTTTCTAGACCTTATATTGCTTGGATGTTGGATCTCTTTAATTGGTTCTTTAATATTTTCATATTTTCCCTCCAATTGTCAACTCTTAATTTCTTTGTTCTCTTCCTGAAGGATTTCTCTGTCTTCATTTTTTAACCTATTTTCATTTCTCTGATCTCAACATTTTTTGCTATACCCTAAATGTTTTATATCATTTCATTTCATGGATGCAATTGCTTCCTTGATATCCCTGATAATATTAATAGGTTTTGTGAAATTTTCTTCTCCCTATAGAGTTTCCAGGCTTTTTTTTTCTTTCAAGTGTTAGATGCTTTTCTCAACTCTCTGAAGGTGTAGATAAATAGATGTAGATGAAAAAGATATAAATGATATAGATATAACTGATATATATGACAAAGATGTAAATTATATAAAACACACACATACAGAAACACTAGTGAGCTATTTGGAAGCTCTCAGCATGTGGTTGGGCCTTGTGATGAGTTGTGTGCTTTACTGTAGAGTGAACTCGCTGGTCTTTCTCCTGGAGAACCCCAGGTTTTAGCATTTTTTGTCTTTCTCTTTGGAACTTCTCAGATGCTTCAAGGAAGATTTGTTTTTAATTTTTAGCCTAGGGTATTTCTAGTGCTAGTGCTCTGGGAGGTTTGTGGAGGAAGATTGGCAGGGGGAGGGGTCCTCAACATCCAGCTTTTGTAAAACTTTGCCTTTTTCTTTTTAGAACTCTTGCCCCCCGTATGCTTGCTGTCTCTGTTTAAATCATTTCTGCTTCATTTTCTCCATATTGTACATTTTCAGTCTTCTCTTAGGGTTAGGGAAGGCTCTGCATAGTGGGTGAGGATTTGGGGAGCTGCCTTCTTAAACAGACTTTCAGCCAATTTACCTTATCGAGGCCTAGATTTTCTTGCCACAATTGGGTACCCAAGTCTCAATTCCTGAGACTTCCGTGGGTTCCCGGAATATACTGGGCTTTATTTCAGCTTTCCTCACTGCCAGTTTACAATTCCCAGTTCTGAGTAATTAACAATTCTTATCTTCGTGTTGTTGTTTCTGTGTACTGGTACTCAAAAGAAAAATCTCTTCACTCTTCTTTAGCAGTTTCAACAAGGGGCAGGATTCACCTTATTGAACTGAAAGTCATTTACCCATTTTTCTCTGTTGGTGTGTTCATCTTTTATTTTTATTTTGTAAGACCTTTTTAAATTAGAATAGAAATGGTTTTTCTATATATTACCAATTATTTTTCCCTATTTTCACTTGCCATTCCATTTTGTTCATGGAGTTTTAATTTTTTTATTAAAAAAATTATGTTCTAAAAATCTATCTCTAATTTTTTCTTAGTTTCTTCTTGCTTAGAAAGACCTTCCTCACCCTGAGCTCATATAGTCACTTTTATTTTTTCTCATTCTTTAGTGACTTCATCTTTTATATTTGAATCTTCAATCCATTAATTTAATTATTGTGGGAAATAACTATATGTCCCATTTCTGCATTTACCACCTGCTAGATATTTTTATAGTTTTTGTTTCTTGTTGTGTGGCTTTCTATTATTCTGTTAATCTGTCTATTCTTGCACCAGTATTGCTTTGTTTTAATATATTGTATTGTTGTAATGTGTGTTATTATTTGGTAGCAATAGTCTTCCTTCATTCTTATTTTTCAAGATTTTCTTGTTTAGTCTCACTTGTTGGTACTTCCAGATGAATGTTAGTGATATTGTGAAGTTAAAATTTGTTATAGATTTTCTATGGGATTTGATAAAATTGTAAATTAAAGAGGATTGATATTTTTTATTCTTGAGCTTTGCATGATATTTTGCAGTTTAATATCTACACTCACAATTTGTCAAATTTGACAGAATCACCATTTGTCATTAATTTTATTTCAAGGAATTAAGTATTGCTTCTATTGTGAATTTATTCCCTTGTATTTTCTAGCTGGCTATTACACGTAGGGAAGAGATTACACATTTATTGTTATTGGCTGTCTCATTGAATTCTCTTATTTGTTCCACAAGTTTTTAGTTGAATGTTTTGGAATTTCTAGGTAGAGAGTAATTCATATCTATATAATGCAACTCTTGCCTCTTTTTTTCAATATATCTCTTCTATTTTCTTTCTTGTCTTATAGGATTGGCTAGATCTTCCAAAACATTGAATTTTTGATAATAGAAGTCTTTGTCTTGTTTCTGGTTCACTGTTAAGTATGATAATTAATAACTTCTGGCTATATATTTTTTGCAATGCTAATGAAGTATTTCTAGTTCATATATGACTTTAAAACAGGAGTGAATTTTGAATTTTATGAAATGCTTTTTTGATATCTGTAGAGATATTTGTGTTGTTTTTCTGTTGAGTTGTTGATCCAATGAATTATAACAATGTTTCAAAACTGAAACATTTTTGGATCAAATTCTACCTGGTTATGGTGTATTGTTCTTTTAATATACTACATGATTTGCTTTGCTAGTATTTTATTTAGGACTTTGCCTATTTGTTTTTGTTGATTTTGGTATCAAAGTTGTTGGCTTTGTAAAATGAATTAGGACCATACCATCTTTTTCTATATTCTGTACCATATATATATATATATATATATGCACATATATATATTTTAAATGATCTATTCCATAAAAGCTTGAAAGAACTCACCCAAGTAACTTTCCTGGGATAATTCTTTGACAACTTTTTCTATTTCTTCTGTATTTATTGGAGTCTTCTGATTTTCTACACTGTTAGAATTTTTGCTTCTTTTTCTAATATACACCTCAGTGTTTAAATGTACAGGCACTGGACTCAGACAACTTGGGTTTAAATTCTCGTTCTGTCATTTCCCATGTGACCTCAGGAAAACTATGTCTTCTCCCTAGTTCTTAGTTTCTTTATTTGTTAAATTGTTAAAAATGAGAGTGTATAGCTAAGAAGGCCACTGTGAGGATTAAAGAGATAAAGTACCTTACACCGTGTCTGGCACAGTAAGTGCTTAATGATTTTTTTATAACCTGTTATTAATCCTAGAAAAGAATCCATTTTTAGAGATTCAAAAATTGTTAGCATGCAGTTATAAATAGTAATTTCATAAAGAAAATTTAAAATCAATTTCTATGATTATATCATTTTTGTTCTTAATTTTGTGTATGGGTATTTTATCTCTTGTTATTAGATGAGCTAAAAGTTTCTATTTTAGAGATTTTTCCAAAGAATCTGTTCTTAGAATAATTTATCAATTCAACTGTTTTTGTGCGTGTCTGTTCAAATTCAACATTACCTGCCTTTTTCTTTATTGATTCTTTCTTCTGCTTTCCTTAAGCTTGTTTTATGGATCTGTCCATATATCCCTTATGTTATTGTTCTTTAATATTGAAAGCATTTCATGGTATGAATTTGCCTCTGGTTGCAATTTTGACTGCATGTCCTAAGCTTTAATATGTAGTCTTCTCAATATTTTAAAATATTTGTAATATCCTTTTCATTTCTTCTTATTCTTAGAAGAAATGATTTTCTGAATTAAATATGCAACAGTAGAGCTTATTTTAAATTAATTTCTAAATCACTTTGGTTATGTGTTGTTGCTTATACTTTTTTATTCAATTGTGGTTATATTTCATTGTGGCTAGAGAATGTGGACATGCAAATTCTGCTTTGGGGAATTTATCGATGTCTTTGTGTCTTATTTAATCAATTTTGTAAATGTTTCATGGGCTTTTGAAATAAGGTGTACATCCTATAGGGAACAGATTTTGATGTGAATACGTTTAGTTTTACTAGCTTTTAGTTGATTATTTTGGATTTTCTTAGTAAAGAATTAAGTATTCTATAAATAATCTCATTCTAATATTTTCTAACATTTATCTATTTTTTGTTTTGTTATATTAGTTAGAGCTTTTTGGAAGTGTAACCTAATATTGATGACATTAGCATCTTTACTTCTCATTTTCTGTTAAGTATGCTGTGGCTTGCCTCTAGATTTGAGATACATTTGTCATTTACTTTTTGCCTATTTGACATCTTTAGGACTGAGAGGATTCTGGAAACTGTGTTTTGATCTATCGCCCCCATTTTTGGGTGCTATTTTATTCTTAAAGTCAATGTTTGTGAATATTACATGGTTGTTGTGGTTGTACCTTTCTCTGAGAGGTGGTTTTCATCAACCTGTTTAATGGTTTTGTTCTTGAGTACTTGAAATTGCAGAAGCACCTCTGCTTTATGAGTTAGGTAACCCTACTTTCTCATGTAGTTGTTTCTGGAAGCCTGTTTTCACGGCAGAGTGTTGTTTGAAAGTTGAACCTAAGACTTGCATCTTTCAAAGAATTCTGCTCCTCGAGAGCTCAATATTCTGCACATATCCAGACAATTTCTAGCATTCCATGGATGTTCTTGAATTTCCTTCTTTCCAAACACATGGTTGACTGCCTTAAATTCAATTACTGAGGCTAAAGATTGGCCACATTGGGGCTGCCTAATGATTTCAATCTTTGTTTTAATTTCCTAAGTATATATGAGATCTCCGCTCTTACCACAGGTATCAGCAATTTTATTTTTCCATTTTCCACTTATTTTTATAAAACAATACAAGCAAAATGTAATTAAATTCTGTTATTCAGATGTAGCCAAGCCCTTTATTTAGACCAAATATTACCCAGAAGCCCAATAAATAAAAGAGATCGAATCAGACTGCCCTAATTGGAGCTCAGTGGTGACCTTGAGCTGTGGGCATCATTCTGCCAGGGACAGGGGAGGCCCCAAATGCCCCTCAGAACACCCTGTGAAAGCCTCTGTAATGAGATATTTAAGCAATCGCACAAAAAAATTGAACAAATTGCCATATATGCAAAACTGGGGTGCCGTTGATAGGGAGCTGATTGCTGGTAGTCTGCTGCTGTATAAATTCCATGGGTTTTGAGATGTCAGTGCATGATCGTGTGCTTGCCTGAAAGTCACATGCATGAAAACTAAGGCCTTCCTATTTATCTGTGCCCATCCCTAATATTTGAACTTTTGGAGTTGATTTATTTAAAAGTATGTTTCAAATAGACAACATATAGTTTAGATTTCAGGCTTTTGACTTGAATTGAAAAATTTCCCTTTTAAAGGTATAGAACCCATTTACATTTTTTTTTTTTCCTTGATTGTCTGGTTCAGACTTAAAAAATTGCACTTAATGCTTATTTTTTTATTCTTTTTTTCCCTGCTATCTTATATAGACTACAGTTTCCTTTTGAAAAATTTTACACTGGTGATTCAGAAAGTACACAACCAGCTTCTAAGTCTATTAGTGCTTACGTTTTAGTTTTTTTTTTTTTTTAATCTATATTTCTTTATGGTAAGAAAATAAAATAGTATTCTCTTGACTTTGCCTTATGTGTAACGGTTGAGTACGTATCTATTTTTTCTCATTCCTCCTGTTTGCACTCTTCCCAAATGATAAGGTGTGAGTAGGTCGTATCACTGTGTCCTCTGCTTACCTCCCTGCCCTGTCCCCACCCCCCATCTCGGGAGGTGAGAATTTTTTCTCTTCACATTCTCTGGTCTGATCCCATCTGTAGTAGCTGAAACTTCTTACCATTTCTAGACTAGAGATTATAAACCTGAAATCTCAAGATGTTGCTTACTTCTATGGTCTATCGACGTGTGAGCTGAGTGTCCATCTTCCTCCATCTAAACTGTGGCTCTGGGAGGCAGGAACTCGGAGTCAGGGCAGCCCCGGTCTCTGCACAGGGCAAATGTGCTTTCGTGGCTGAATGTCTGGGAGGATAGATGGGTGAGTCTGTCTATGCAAGGACAAGTCGTAAATGAGCACTTAAAGGAGTCACTTTGTGAGGGAGTCCAGTGCGTGAGTAGGTGAACTGGTGTGCTGTTGAAAGAATGTGTGAGCAGACGGACAGGTGAGGGCAGTGACAGGGCCTGAGGAGGCAAGGGGCCAGCGGCCACCAGCCACCCATTCAGCCTGTCTGGGTGTCTGAGTGTTGGGTGGCTGGGTGAGAATGGTGGGCTTGCCCACCTCTCTAGAGATCCAGAAAGCTACTGGGGACACATGTCACTTATGTCACTTACGTAGGAGGACGAAGACACTTTCAGGGTCCATCTCTACTATTTGGAGCTAGCTGTCCATTATTTCATTCCTCATTATTCTGTAGAATGCCTCATTCTGGGTACTGGGGATACAAAGCTGAGGCCAATGTGACTCCTTCCTGCCAAGAGAGTTCCCAACCCAAGGGGAGTCATGAGTGACTTCCTCTTCAGTCATGGAACAGAGAAAATGACAGCCGTCAGCATGAACTCCCCAACTCCCACCATTAGCCTCGCCCTATTGCTTCTCTTTCCCTGGTGACCAGTGGAGGAAGCAGCCTGCCGCTGGCCACTGGCACGCTGCCGCCTGGTCCTTGGGCGCCATCCTCCAGCTCTCAGGGGTCCTACACTGACTGCCATTTTGACTACATGTCTAAGAACCCCCCCCCCCCTTCTGGAGCCTTCCCACGGGCTCTCACCTCGTCATGGTCCCTTTAATCTGAAAAACCTCAGGAATCCACCCCCTCCCTTGAGCTCCGACCCTCTCGGGTCATTTCTCCGCATCTCACTTTTATTCGGCTTGATTCTGCTACACCATTGAAAGGGCTGTCACTGAGATCGCCGATGACCTCTGTCGGATTGTGGGCTCGGTGTCCCCACAAGGATTTCTCATCAGCACATCGAACTCGGTGTGTCCCAAACGAAACTCCCACTCCCCACCAACCATGGTTTCTCGTTCGGTGCCGCCCAGCCCAGACATCGACAAAGATCCTTGACATTTTCTCCCTGGGGTCACCACGCCTCACCCGCACCTGGGCCATGCCCACGTCTCTCATGCTCGTCTTCCTGACAGGCATGCCCACCTCTCCCCGTTCCCATGACTCCTACCCTACCCAGGGTGCCAGTCTCCATTCTTTGGACTCCTGTCTGCCCCCTCTCTTGCCCCCAGCAGCAATTTCTTTACACATCTGCAAGAAATACCTCATGGAAACAAGAAACTCCTGTGTTTTATCAGCTAAGCAGGACTTTGGCTTGGATGAGGATACATCTGTAATCTCCAGCCTTTGTAATATGGCTCCGAATGACCTGCTCCCCACCTAGCTCTTCGCTCATTATTAGCACGCTCTTGACTTCCCGTTCACGGGGATGCTCCTTTGGTTATCATCCTTATTCAGACCATGCTCCGCCTACCTGGTTCATGAGCATTCTTGCGGTCCACGAGCCATCTACCTGGTCCGCGCTCCATCTGGTCAATGTCCATCCAGTCCACTCTTCGTCGATTCTGTGCCCTGTCTGGCCCGTGCTCCCTTCGTGTAGTCTCCATCCAGTCCTCTGCCTCCCCTCTGCACTGCCCACTCTGGTCCCCTCTCTCCGTGGCTTAGTCTCCTCATCTCTCATCTTTTATTCTAAACTTCTTCTGAGAAGCTCCGCCTCCCCCATTAGTCAGATTATTAAATGCTCCCTGCTGCTTCACAACCCTTTGGCCTCTTTTAATTTTGAGAGCAGTGCTCTGCAGTAATCATTTCGACGTGGCTCTCCCCTGCTAGGCTGGAAGCTGCAGGAGGGCAGACACCGTGTTTTATTCAGAGTTCTAGCTCCAGCGCCTCATGAGTGTCTGATAAATGTGAGCTTGTTTCTATGACTCGCCACATGGAAACTGTGATTGGGCTTGGAGGCAAGGCGCAGGCAGGGTGCGTGCGGGGCGGGGTCTGGGGATGCAAAGGCTTCAGGTGGTGTCAGGGGTCGGGGAGCAGGGAAGAGGATAGGGGTGAAGGCCAAAGACATGATGCTGCTCTGAGGAGTCTGGTCTTTATTAACAAGTGCATCGTGAGCAGGAGGGTGACAGGCTCCGCACTGGGCGTCGAGACTGTGGAGGACAGCCATGCCCTCCCACCAGCAGGAACCTGCCCTTCCCCTTGCTTGGGACACCAGCCAATCTCTGGGCTGTGCGTCTCATTCATACGGTGTGGTGGCATTGACAGCTGGGCTACAAGGGGGGGTGGAGAGACCCAACGAGGGCCTCTTGGAGGAGGGGGGATGGTGGGATGGAGCTGCCAGGGCTCACCACCCGCTCGGTTCTATGGTTTGAGTGTATGCGGGAGGTGCGATGTATGGCGAGGACTGTCATAGCTTAACACGAGCTTGGGTGGGTTGTCATCCAGAAGTTGAGGGACCTCCTTCCACATATGAGCTCTGCCAGAAGAGTTTCTAGTTCTGCCGTGCAGAGCAGACCACTACCCTGCACTTCGATTAAGAGATGGCTGACCGTGTGATGGCCGAAGCATGGTCCACGTTGCGTGGTTCGCCTCGTCTCCACCTTTCCGAGTTGGCGCGCGGCCTTCCTGGCGGGGAAGGGGGGCGGGACGCTGCTTCAGGGTAGAGGCACCTCTTCCCCATCAGCGCTGCTCCCCCACGCTTGAGGAGGGGGTTGTCTGTGTTCACCACGTGCCTGCTTCCCATGCCAGTCAGGCCTCAGGAAGCTTTCTGGACGTGACACCAACTTCAGGGACAAGCCCTGGTTCTGGGGTCAGCACCACTCCATGGTTCCTGAAGAGATGGTAGACTATGGAACGTAGGCTTTGTGATTTTTGACCTATGTAACATGGTCCACTAACTCTCAGTATCCAATCCATCCTCGGAGGGCACCCCGGAGGTGTTGCCAACGTGAGGGAAGAGAACGCTGGGTTTAGCTCTGCGCGGCTCCGTGGTAAATCCCAGTGCCTATGTTTGACGTCTGAACTGTGCGACAAGGCCTATTAACTGCATCCTCGGGACGGGGCGGGGCGGGGGGGAGGTTTCTGGAGGTGATGCAAGCTGGGGGCAAAGACTTCGGTTCCAGCCTCAGCCATAGTACTCGAAGACGTGGTTTGCCCTGTGGCATATGCACAAGGAAAGATTTCTGTGACGCGGTCCGCCACTTCCCGGTAGCCTGGCCAGCTTTGGAGGGCCTCATGGAACTGATGCCACCTCAGGGGAACCCGCCAGTCCGGCCTCCGTCACGCTGTGTGCTATTGAAGAGAAACTTCCCTATGTTGAAGCCCGTTTGTTGGTCCTAGTGTCCACCTCCGGTCGATATTAAGTTCGATCTCAGAGGGTTTTCCGGAGGCAGTGCCAAGATTGTGACGAGATGGAGGTCCTGGCCTCGGGGAGTCCGTTGACCAAAAAAAAAGCGTCTGCTTTGTTTACGCCGATGGCCTGGTGCTTACTGCGCAAATCCAGTCCCGCCTGACAGGACCTCCTGGAAATGCCCCTGACTCTGAGGCCGAGGTGGCGGTCAGTCTTTCCTGTGGCGTAATTTTTTATGCCCCAAACTAGAGCTCACACCCCGGGCTTCACAGGCCCTGAGGCCATCTGCTTGGCCTGCTCGGTGTAACTAGACGGTGGTTCTTCTTGGCCGCACACAGGCCGTCTTAAATTTCTCATTTTGCTCATCACCCCTCACACAGTCCTGTCAGCCACATGCCATGCCCACCTTCCCGCTATGCCCACCCATCCATTCCCTCAGACCCAGCGTGGTGCCTGGCACGTATTAGGCACTTAATCAGGAATGATGAAATCCGTCACATCGTCCACTTCTGCTCAGTGGGACGTACAGCCTTGGAGGGCTTCCTGGAGGAGTTGCCAGCTTGGGGGATAAACCGCCAGTTCCAGCGTCAGCGTCAGCTCCCGACAGTGGAGACAAGACTCCTACCTGTGTGTGCTTGTCGCATGATGCATGTGTTGTGCTCGACCTGCCCTCTGATCTCCCCAGCTCTGGAAGGGTTTCCGGACACGTCCTCAACCTCTGTCCTCGGCATCCCTGTGTGGTACTTGGAGAGATAGTAGACCGTATAGCGTACGCTTTATCTGTGACGTATGTAACACGGTCCACTAACCCTCAGTATCAAATCCATCCTCGAGGCTCCTGGAAACGACGCCATCTTCAGGGAGGTGCCACTGGACCCAACGGCAGGCCTCTCCGTGACACTCGAAGAGATGGCTTTCTGTGGGGCATGTTCTTTTCTGCATGACGCGAAATGACGTACTCTCGCCCTTCTTATACCAAGTTCTGCCTCGGGAAGTCTCGCCATCTCTGGGGAGGAGATCTTGCTTCTTTCCGGGATCGGTGCTGCTCTGTGGCATTCAAGGACATGGTTGACTACACGGCTCTTGTCTAGTATCCACCATGACCTGCTTCTTCTCAGCATCAAATGCAGCCTTGAAGAGGTCCCCAGAGGCAGCTTCGTGGACGCGAGCCTTCTTCCGGTCATCACTGCCTTCGTGCGGTACTTGAAGAAATGGTTTACCGTCCCACATACATTTTGAGTATGTATGTGGGACGGTAAACCGCTTCTTGGTATCCAGCCCAGCCATCCAAACCACCCCGGAGAGAGCCCGAAGCAGAGAAGCGACACTGGCCTCGGCACCCCTTCTCCGTGGTACTTGGCAGAATGGTAGACTGTTTGATGTGTGCTTAATCTGTTAATGCTTGCGACACAGTCTTCTCCTCAGTGTCAAACGCAGCCTCCGAGGGCTTCCTTAGGACAATGGCAAGCTCTAGGAAGGTGTCCTGCTTCCACGTTGGCACGTCACTCCTTGAAGAAACGGTGGTCAGTGTCGCCATGTTCACGAAGGAGAGATGTCACATGTTCTGCCTCTCGTCAGCCTCCAAGCTGTCCTCAGATGGCTTCAGGACCAAGTGCCCACGCAGAGGCAGATCTGGGTGTGCGTGAGATGAGGCCACTCCAGGTACTGAAGACAGTGACTCGTTGTTTTCATTGACGATACGTGTACAGTCTATCTTTTTTCCATATCGAGTCTAGTCATCTCAGGAAGATGCCCTGGGTCTGGACTCGACCTTGACCCTGTGCGAAGGTCTGACTGGCCCCGCGCGTACGCTTACAGATGAAACATGTTGCGTGGCCCCTTCCTCCCCACCTCCAGCCAGCCTCGGAGGACTTACCGAAGATGCCGCCAGCCTCAGAGTCAAGTCGGAGCACGGTTCTGACGTCGGCACCAACCTCACGGTACCTGGAGAGGGTTGGACCGCACTGCATGTATCTTATTAACAGCGTATGTGACATGGTCCGCTTCTTTCCAGTATCAGATTCAGCTGTGAAGGTCTCTGGGGAGGCCACGTCCGCCTCCGGAGACGAGGTACCGGTTCTGGCACCAGTACCGCTTTGGGGTACTTAGCAGAAGTCGACCATGCTTCATATGTTTTACTTACAACGCATGCTCCCTGGGCCACCTTTTCATAACAGCAAACGCACCCGTGGGGCCGCTGTAGGCGATACTAAGTCTCAGGCATTGCGTCCGTTCTGGCGTCATCTCCACTCCGGGTCCTCCAGGGGTTTCTCTGTGCTGCGTCCACTGCATCTCTAGCAGCCTTTGCATGGTGGCCTCTTCTCAATACTGCATCTAGCCTCAGAGGGCTTCCAGAAGGTGATGCTAACGAGAGGAAAGAGACGCCGGTTCCGATGTCAGCCCCCTCCACGGTACCTGAAAAGATGGTTGACCATAGGACATGCGCTGTCTCTGTGTCGTATGTAATATGGTCCACGTCTTCTCAATATCAAATTCAGTCGCAGAGGGCTTCCCAGAGGCAAAGCCACCTTCGTGGGAGATACACTGGTCTGGCTTCAGCACCACTCCGCAGTATGCGGGGAGATGGTAGACCAGAGAGCACACGTCCTGTTGACGACATATGTAACGTGGTCCACTAATTCTCGGCATTGGTCACCTTTAAGGGGACTTCCCTGGAGGCCATGCCAACTTGAGAGCAGGGCCTGTGTGATAGGCTCTATCTGGCGGTGGTCACCAGGTGATTGACTGGAAACCACGTGCTTTATTTATGACACTGGCCATTTTGGTCCCCCTACCAATACTTAGCACCTGATCTTGGCCTTACATGGCATTTCCGGAGGTGGTAGTGGCATCGGACGTGGGTTCGTGGTCGTTGTCACGTTTGCTGATTGCCAATCATTTGAGGGGCACATTGCTAGGGCTTCCCGGAGGTGATGCCAAATTAAGGGAAGAGAGTCAGGGTGAGCATCACTTCACGGTATTTGGAGATGCGGTTGACCGTGGTGTGTACGCTTTATTTATGACGTAGGACACATGGTCTACTTCTTCTCGATATCACATCTCGCCTTGGAAGACTTCCAGCAGGCGCTGTCAGCTTTGAGGAAGAGCCACTGTCCTCGTATCAGTACTGCTGCTGCTTGGTACTTGGAGAGAGGTGGTCCGTGGCGCGTTCGCTTTATTTATGGCGCACATTACACGGTCGACCTCTTTGCGGTATCTAATCCTGCCTCGCAAGCTTTCCTGGAGCTAACACCGGCCGCGGGGTGGGGACCTAGCTCTGCTCTCGGTGTACCTCAGCGAGGGTCGCGATGTTTTGTCTCGTGGGAGGAGAACTCACGTGTGGCAGCCTTCTCAGCGAAACCACTCTGGCGTGGCGGCTTCGAGCGCAGGGGTAACTTGTGGACGAGGAGAGTGGCATCCGCCCGTGCCTGGATACATGAGATGGTTGACCAGAGAGCACACGCTGTATTTGTGCCGTTTGTGACCTGGTCCACTAACCCTCAGTATCTAATTCCCCCCTTGGAGATCTTCCGGAAGAAGTGCCAGCTTTGGGGAAGGAGACAGGAAACCCGGGCCAGCCGTGCTCAGCTGGACTGGAAGAAGGAGCATCTGCAAGGCGTTCGCTGCACTTGTGCCAGATGTGACAAACTTGAACTTACTTGCAGTAGGATCTCTTTCCTTGGAGGGCTTCCCAGGTGTGAGGCCACCCAAGTTCGTGGGAAGGGGCATGCTGTCTGCACCACCCCAAAGTACTCGAGTGGTCAGCTGACCAGAGTGCGTGCACTTTATGTACGACACAGGTTGCTGGGCCATCGCACCTCAGTATCTAGGGAGTCCCGGGGAGGGCCTTTGGGGTAGCCAGCCTTTACTTGGGCCATCTGTGTCTCTCTTTGGCAACTGAGAAAAGTTTGTCCTGATGGGCTTAACCATAAGTGTGATAGCTCTTGTGACCAGCCTTCTGTTGTATCACCACCCTCTGTCCTTGATGCTGACTTCGGGAAGTGCAGGCGACCATTGGGGTCTGCTCCACTGGGTACTTGGATGGATGGTTGATGGACAGCATGCGTGCAACTAACAGCTTATGCCAGCAAAGCGACTAATGCACAGTATCCGATTCGATGTTAATGGGTTGTCTAGGACTAGGACTGAGTGGCGAATCTGGGGCAGAATCAGTGGTGGTCTTGCAGTGTTAATCAGCGGTACCTGAAGAGAGGTTTTCTGGGTTTCTGTTTCTTTAACGAGGATGAAACACACCTGGTTAACCTCTTTTCCAGTATCAGATCCCATCTTGGAGGCCCTCTGGTCCAGGTCCCAGCTTCAGGGAAGGGTGTCACTGTTACTGTCAGCTCCCATCCAGTGGACAGAAAGGAGTGGTTGACCACAGGGCCTATGCCTTAGGTGTATGACTAACGTCACCTGTTCTACCGACGTCAGTGTCCAGCCCATATTAACAAGACATCCAGGACTAAATGTCAGGTCTGGGGAAGAATTAGTGTTATGTCCATGTTAATCGGTGGTACCTGGAGGGGGTTTTCTAGGTGTGTTTCTTTAATGAGGACAAAACACACCTAGTTAACCCCTTTTCCAGTATCGGATCCCCTCTTTGGAGGCCCTGTGGTCCAGACCCCAGCTTCAGGGAAGGAGTACCGTGCTATGAATAAATGACTGACCACAAAGTCTGTCTCAGGTTTGGCCTTTACCACCTATTCTATTAACCTTCACTCTCTGATCCATTCTTAGGAGGACTTCCCAAGCTGTTGCCCACCTGGAGGAAGATGGTGGTCTCACGACAGCTGTGTGCCCAGACTGTGCAGGTAGGTTACCTGTAGCTGCATTTTTCTTGCTTCTGATAAATGACACACGGCCAGCCTCGTTCAGTATCCAGCCTCACTTTGGAAAGATGGATGGTCTTTGCCACTGTCAGTGATGGGTGTGGAGGTCATGCCCTGGACAGACAGCATTGGTGGCTTTGAGCACTGCCCTTCAGCTTCCAGTTTATTCTGAAAGGATGTTCTGGACATCATGACATCTATGGGAAGAAACGCTAGTTCTGAGATCCAGATGAGACATTGGGGGTCCCTGGAATTGGTCGGACCTCTTTATTGCTAACCAGAATTCTGGAGTCAGTTTATTTGAAGTCTGAAGGAATGCTTGATGTTCCACAAAGTTAGGGGAAAGGCTTTGTCATTGACCCTGGTTAAGGAGCAGTGAGCACATAGCCGACTGTAGGCCACTGCTTTATGCCTGGTCCATTGGTCCACCATTCTCCCACCCATTCTTAGGAGGCGATGCCGATGTCAGGGAGGAGGTCGTGTTGCCATCGATGGTCCCTCTCCCTGGCCCTCGAAGACAGCCGTCCTTAGGCATGTTTGTTTCTTTTACAACAAATCATTCCTGCCGACCCCTGCAGTATCAAAAACTGGCTGGGAACACTTCCTGCACAAGACAGAACTTGTCACCCCCATCCAGGGTGAGTGAGCCAAGAGGTATGCTTCCTCGCTCTGCATGTCGTGTCTGACCCTAATGCTCCCGCCATTCTTTTTCAGGAGGACTTCGTGGAGGTGATGCCGAGCTCTGGGAAGGGAAGCGGCTCCTGGCCAGCTCTAAAGCCAAGGCACAGAGGTAGGATACAGATGTACATCTGTTTTGACGGCAGTAGGCCATGACTCTGGGCTCTTTTGTGTGGCATTTAGGAAGTGGCATTGAGTCCTCAAAAAGGGCCAGGTTTTTTCACTCCAACCCCACTTCGATAAGAGCCGGAGCAGGTGCAGTGGCACAGATACCTGGCACGGCCTGCTTTTCGTATCAGCTGAGGCCCAAACATTGTTCCTTCTACTTGAAAAGAGCCTTGAGAGCAAGGGAGAGAAAGACAAGGAAACGGGGCCGTGGCGGGTGCATCATTGCCTCTGCCGTCTCCAGGGCAGGTGGCCGCTCAGTTCTGGCAGACTGAGCACTCCGGTGGTTAAGCGGGAATCAGAGGAGAGACTGCAAGGGTGTAGGGACGCAGCATGCGCAGTGATTCTTTGTCCTCTGCCCTAGCAGCCAGCTTGGGAGAGGTGGGAGGGCACAAATGCATAACTCTGCAAGAGGAAAGCTGGAACTTTCTTCCCCTTGATTTTGGGCTCCTATCTTCCCAGTGCTGTCAGGGTTGACCGACCTCCCTACTGAAATGAAAAAAAGTCTGTGGATAGCAATATTTCCCCTACAATGAAAAGACTGCGATTAAAGGTGTTTTATAGCAAAACAGAAAAGCCGACTCAGAGCTGGTGCAAACATTTGGTGAACTGACTTCAGGAAAAGAAATTTGTTTTTATTCCGTGGTGGCACTAACTTTACTTACAACTAACCCAGTCCCTGACATCTGTTTTTAGAACCACACTGTGCCTGGAAGATTGTCTGGGCTCCCAGGCACTTCCACGCAGGGCCTGGGTGTCAGCCACGGCAGACCACGTCACCTGCCTCCTGACAAAATGTCCGACTTACTCACTGACTCATACCTGACGCACCGACCTCGAGATACAAACCATTGCTGGGGGCTTTTCCAGAAGGAAACTAGTTCCACCATCAAGAAAACTCTGATACCTGGAGAGAGGTTGTACGTAAATGCTCTCTGTGTTGGTGGAAGATATTTCATGGGTGGCCTGTATCCAGTCAGTACCATGTCTTCAAAGGATGTGTTGGCCAACCCCCAGAAAGCACTGCGGGACACTTGACTGAGACTCTCTGCTCTACATGGCACAGGACATCTGGTCTACCTAGGGCAGTTGTAGACTCAGGAAAACCTGGAGCTGACACCATCATTTGTAAAGATTCAGCAGTTTTATTTTTGGTTTTTGGTTTTTGTGTTATTTTTGTTTTATTTGTTTTTGATCAGTGCTAACCTTCGATACTCGAAGGAGAGGTTGTCCATGTTGTATTCTCTTTATTTATGATGAAACATACATGGGAAACCTCTTTTTTAGTATCAAATCCCACCCTGGAGGCACTTCCTGTTCCCAATGCGGCCTTCAGGGAAGGGTCGTTGCCAGCTCTGAGTAGATGCAAGGAAGGCAGACTATGTGACATATGTCACGGTGCGGGGATCAGGGCGGTGTGTGGTCCTCAGCACCCAGGCCTCCCATGGACGGAAAGCCAGGTTGGGAAGGCCTCGTGTCCCTGTGGTGAAGGGAGGCTACTCATGGGTGTCGATTTACTTGTGACTCCTTGTGGGTGGTGGCTCTTCGTTGTGAGGTCCAGCTCAGATGGCTTTCTGGACAAGCAGCAGTGTCACTGAAGGGACAGTAGTGCCAGCCGCTCTCCAGGGTACCTGAGGGGATGGTAGACTGGTGACATGCACTTCATTTGTGATGTAGGTCACCCGTTTGACTATCCATCAGCACCCAGTCCATCTGTGGAATGACATCTTGATGCACATGACAACTTTGGAGAAGATGTAGGAAGATTTGGGGCCAGTATGAATCTATACTATTTAAAGAAGGGTTGCCCTTTGGGGGGCACCCCTCCTGCATTTTTTAAAATAAATATAAATAGTCATCAGTAAAGGATATTTTAGTGTCAGATCCTGCCCAGGAAGCCAGAAAGTGTCAGGGAAGTGGCCTTGGTACCAGCGTCTTCACCCAGGAAAGAGCCCACCCCACAGCGTGGCCTAGTCCAGGGGTCCAGTCTATCCTCCGGAGGGTTTAGGTGTGTGTGGGGGCAGGGAGCATCTTTTGTTGCGATAACAGTATATTCTGTGATACCTCCCCTGTTTGATGAAAGGCTGATGATGAATGTCACGTGGCCCATCTCTTTTCAGTAGTAAATATCACTCTGGAGGATTTACTAGATATGAAATGAGCCATTGGTGTCTACACCACTATCCGTGAGTAGGTGGATGGGGAACTGAGGACGTCACAATGTGGTTTTGATGTGCCCCTTCTGGGTCATTACTACCTATGATCCAGCCTCTCCCTAGGTGGATTTTAAGTCCATGATCGTTACTTGGGGAAAGAGGCTTTGTTGTCACCTCTGTGTCTATTGTCCAGCTTTGCTTGACTTATGAATTAAAGACTCAAACAGACTGGATGCTTTTCAGTGTCAGATCCTGCCTAAGATGCATTCTGGATGTGACACCAACTTCAGAGAAGGGACGTTGGAGCCATCGTCAGTGAAGGGGATGTTCCTCCTGAGAGCACGTGTTCTGTTTACTGTGTATGTTAGCTGGTCCGCTGATCCCAGATAGCCCTTCCATACCCAAGACAACTTCTGGGGATGAAGGCTACTTTGGGGGGTGAATGTAGCACTTGACCTCTGTCACCCTCCTCCTAGGTTGGCGGGCACATTGTTCTCATGGCGATGGCAGAGGCACAATGAAGTAAGTGGAAACCCAGGAGTACTTAAGAGTGAAACTTAGAACTAGCACATTTCTGCCCACTTACATTTGGCCAAAGAAAATCACATGGCCAAGGCGAAGGGGTGTGAGGAGGTCATGGTGAGGATGTGGGTGTGGGGATGGGTGAAGATGTGGAGTCGCTGGGTCAGTCGTCCCCATGGGCCACTGGGAATGCGGCTTTCATTTATCATTCATTCATAACTCATTAACCTGCAGTGTCCTGTCTGCCACGGGAACACTTCCTGGAGCTGGGGCTGGCCAGCAGAGATGACACTGTCAGGGCCCAAGGCCATTCCATTTCATTCGAAGCGGCGTTGTCCATGAGCCATCTTCTGTGTTTCTGACAAACATTAAACCTTTCTTTGGTACGCATTCCGTGAAGGCTTGTTGCCCCGAGCCCTGGTAGGACCCATTTGCTCTCAGGAAGTCCGCCGGAAGTGACGCCCGCCTCGGAGAAGCAGCGCCACCCAGCGGTTCTGACGTGCGGTACTTAGTGAGAAGTTGCCCGTGTCTTTTTCGCTTTATTTGTGACGAAACATTCGCGGTGCACTTCTTTTTCAGTATCCAATGCTGCCTTGAAGACTTCTTAGTTCGGGTGCCAATTTCAGGGAGGGCACGTTGGCACTTGTAGATTTCGGTCAAGATTTTTGCCACATCTTTTCTCTCTGCCTCAGTTTCCTCCAATTTCTTTCATGAACGCTCTCTTCTTCCCGCCGTGTGGCTTGAGTTGAATTTAAACGCCCCCGCTCCCAGACGCACGCACGCACGCACGCACGCACGCACGCATTCACGCACTAGCTCAAGGTTGAGTGACCTGCTTTAGCCCCACCCCCTGTTGCTGCTGTGATTGGTTGAAAAGTGGGCCTCTAACTACCCTGAGCCAATGAAATCCAAGGAGTTGTTTGCTGAGGCTTCTGGGAAAGGAAGTATTTCTTCCACTTCACGAGCACAGCCAGAGTTCCCTCTATGTTCCCACAGCCACGTGGCCTGATAGTGTGAGCCCTGAGGCTTCTGCAGCCACTCAAAGACTGGGAGGAGCAAGCCCGGGAGCCTGCACGAGGGAGCTGTGCAGACCCAGAGAGAGGGAGGCTGTACCATGCTGGGGAGTCAGGCGAGGACCCAGACCTAGAGGACATAGAATCCCTGGATCAAACCCTGCTTGAAGCTTGCCGTGTCTTTGCACTTTTCAATTGTGCTAGCCTATCAGTTATAGAAAGCCCGTAAAGCACTTATTGTTCAAGCCAGTTTGAGTTGCGTTTTGTCTTACTTGTGATATAAACAGGTGACACCACAGCACTGTGGTGACTGGAAAATCCGCATTTTTTTTTCCAGTGGTGTGTGTCTCTTGTGTCAGCTGTCCTCAATGTCCTATGTAAGGTGTTCTTGGCAGAAAATGACTTTTTCTGGTGTTCTTACTTTATGTGTACTTCAAAGGTATTGTCCTGACGGTCTAATCTATAAATAACAAGTCGTGCATTATTAATGTGTTTTGTGTCCAGGGAAGGGCTGCTGGCGTGGGCCCCTCTCTCGGAGACCTGAAGGATGGTGGACTCCAGAGCATGTCCCCTGACCCATTCACATGGAGTCCCTCTCTCCCTGAGAGGACTTCCTGGAAGTGGTGCTGACCTGAAGGAAGATAGCATTTCTTTGTCTCTGCTATTCTTTGGCATTCTGTAATGGGTTTGCTGATTTGTCACAAGTCATGCTGAACTGCTGGTGTTTTAGAATCAAATTGTGCCTCAAAGGAACCAGGAGCACCATTAAGGAGGGACACAGGAGTCAGGACCATGCAAAACACACAAATGGGTTTACAGTGAGCTGATACTGTGTCGGTGGCTTGTTACACCTAATTCGATATCCTTGGTTTCCCACCTGTCAAGAGGGAGCCTTACTGGAACCACTGACTCATGGAGGAGACTTCATTTCAGGGTCTGGGACCGCCCCCCTTTCCCCGAAATGACGCTCTCAACAAGCAATTTGTAGGGTTGATACTAAACATTGCGGAGCCCGTCAGCCTTGATTATTGAATTCTGCCCAAGAAGACTTCCTGGGATCCCGAAGCAGAGGGGGTCTGGGATTGCTTTGCTTTATCCACGATGACGCCAACACAATACCCCTGGGCTTAGGCTCAGCCTGGTCTGCAAAGGCTCCCCAGATGTGTGGCCCTGCTGGCAAAGGTAAGCATGTAACCATTGCTTTCGGGCACACGTTCGGTGGGTGATGTTGGTCCTGCCACCACGCCTAACCTCGGTGTTTCTTCACACCCAGGTACACTACTGGAGATGAGCCGAGGCAGACGGTGTCCATCAGAGCAGACCTCTGGCACCTGAAAAGAAGTTGCCCATGTTATTTTCGCTTGATATGTGACGAAACAAACATGGTGCACTTCTTTTTCGGTGTCAAATATCACCTTGAAGAGCTCCCAGGCCTCGGTGGAACCTTGGGTAAGGGGTTTTGGTGTCACTGCCTCTCTTGGTATGTATATGGAGGATTTACCCCTCGTCCACTGTGTGTTATTGGGTTCAAGGACGCTCAGTGTCTGGCCATCTTCAGTCCCATGCAGGTAATGCTGTCTCTAAGGACAGGCACAGTTGGTGAGGGCTCGGTCACATGCCAGCTCCCCACTGCTCCATGTTTCTGGGTTCCCTGGTGAAGAATGCCCCCAGCACTTGAAAGGAGCTCAGATGAGAGCAGCCAAAAACAATAATACAGCGAAACAGCAGTAGTAACAATAACCAAAACCAAGCAGTCAGTGAAAGCTGTCCACCACATCTCTCCAGAGATGGATTTGGGTGGTTGCCAGGTGTGCATTTTAACTGTGACACCTCGCCTGGTGGGCTGTCACCCACCCATCCACAGTAGAATTGTCTGGGGACACTGGCTGTGGTGGGAGGCAATGGTCACCGTGGGTCTGGGAGAGAGGTTTTCCCAGAGCGGTCATTTCAGTGGGACTGACCCTCCCCAGCCTGATGTCTTCCAGGTTCGTCCTGCCTCAGAGCGATGTGCTCCTCGATGCCATCAATGCAGAAGTGACGTTGGTGTCGGCCCCGCATCGGGATCGGCGGATGGCTGCGAGTGCAGATGGTGCCTCGTGAAAGACGCCGCCGCCCGTGTCTCAGCCTCCACGTTCAGTCCACGCCGAGGCCGTCCTCCTGGAGGAGCTGCCGCGGGGACCCGGGGTGGTTCTGCTCTGTGCTCCTGGAAGAGAGGTTTTCCCAGGTGAATTCGTTTTGTTTGTGACAGATCGTTCTTGGCCAGCCTCTTTTCAGCATCAAATCCGACTTACAGGGAAGGCCTCTTGAGCTGGGACTCTTGTGACATCAGCACTCTCTCGGGTAAGTGACAAGTCGTCGTCCAGAGTGTGCAAGTGGCAGTCACGGTTTCCTGGGTGTCCACTGACCCTTGACATCTCTCTTCCCCAGGAGGCGTTCCTGGGGCTGTGCCCGCCAGGACAGGAGGCCGCGGGGTTACGCTTGGAGCTGCACTTCAGTGCGAGAAAGGAGGTGCTCCGTGTTTCTTTGCTTTAGTTCTGATGAAAAATACGGGTGCCCTTCTGTTGGAGTATCATGTCCCATCGCCGAAGCCCAGCACCAACTTCCGGGAAGAGATGCTGATGGTGGCCCCTCTTTTGGCACTTGGGCCTCACGGGCCGCGCAGTGGCCACATCGTGATTGGCTCCTGCTCTTCGCGTCTTCTGGGGCCTGTTCTCCCTTCAGAGATCTCCCCAAAGGTCAAAGCACCTTTGGAGAGAAGCAGCTGTCTTCACATCACGCTCGTCCACAGTCTGTCAGGAAAGCCTGGCCAGGACGTGGCACCACAGTCAACCTGTCTCACTTGCAGATGACAGGGTGCCAGCCTCAGGAGAGGCGCAGCTGTGGGAGCACCTCCCAGGATTTCTGAGCTGCAGACAGAAAGCAGGCTGAGTGTTCCATGTAGGACACGTGCCAGCCGGCCCATGGACCCTCAGAAAATCTCTCCAGCCCAGAGGACCTCCTGGAAGGGACTCTGATTTTGAGTCACCTGTGTAAAGACCAGTTGTCCCCTGATGTCTTCATTTTAGGCCTGAGGAAACATGAAAGGTACAGTTATCTTTCAGAAGCGAACCCCGTCAGAGGGCTCCTGAACCGTGCCGGTAAGCTCAGGGAGGACCACTGTCCCCCGCACCGCCCAGGTGCGTCCCAGGCAGGTCCCGAGGGAGCGCGATGTCTTCGATGGCATCTGTTCTCCGCGTTTCACCTTCACCTTCGATTTCCTTTGCAGAAGGATGCCCTAGCAGCCGGAGGAGCCGCCGGGTCGCAGAAGCTGGTCTGAGATGTTCGAAAGGAGGTTGTCCGTGATGTATTTGCTTTGTTTATGGCAGATATTGCACGGTTGATCTCTTTTCATCATCAAATGCCTTCTTGAAGGATACGCTGCACGCGGTGTGAGGTTCAGGAGCGGGAGGGAATGGTAGCCTCTGAGGGTGTGGGAACAGATGCTTAACCAGATGGCGAGTGTTTTGTTTTATTTTTCTATTCTGAGAATTAATAATTTACTTAATGAATCGCCATATAATTTTGTTTTTAAGGTAAATCTGTAAATGTGAAAACTTAGGTTCTATGAAACCAATTAATTTTTTTTAAATGACAAATGTGAACAGAAACATGTTTAACACAGTTTTCAGATTTTTAGAAGAATCTAGAAATATACTTTAATCGCTTCTTTGGTGTTCCAAAGTTTAATGCATTTCCCGTTGAGAGAGAAAAAAGTACAGCTCGCTGCCAGTGTTAATTGAACGTCACGCATAGAAATGCTACGTTTTGTAGGATTTAACATTTTCAGCGATCAAGAATTACCATATTTTGTAAACTACTATTAAAAACAGAACGCTAGAAATGGAATGATGTCATTTGATTCCAAAGACTATTGATGTACTAGAGTGATGCGAAAATAATAATCAAAGCGAGCTGTTTCGTGGCAGACTTTGGGGGCGAGGTTAGGGCTGTGATCTGCGAGTCGTCATCTCGGGGTCAACGCCGCAGCCGCAAGTGCCGCTGCCGGCAAGTGTTTGGCAAGTGTTCTCGGGGCAAACGGGAAATGGGTTAGGCTCTGGAAGAACAGATGAGACAAAGATGTACACTGAAAAAGTTAAAATGACAAATGCTGGACGATCACGGGAATTTTTATGAATATGTCGCAGGTGTGTGATGTTTTTGTGCGTAACTTAATGTGACTTTATTTTAATCAACTTTTTTTTTAAAGGGAAAATACCAGTTTGCTTGGGAAAGTTGTAATTTCTAGGTGCCTAAGAGAAAGAGAGACTCTAGGGTCTTTACACTCACTTCAAATGCCCCCTTGTCTTCTCTCACCTGATTGTGGGGACACCCCAGCTCCCCGAGACATAGTCTGTAACTTCGCTTTCTGTAGTCTCCAAGCCACTGTTTTTAACACGTACTTTTTTCGTAAACTTGGAGGGGGTTCCTCGAGATTTGTGTGCAAGTGATTTATTCGAGATGTGTTCTCAGAGACCATTCCAGGAGGAAGTGGGGGCTAGCGGGAGAAGGAAGGGGGGGGGTGAAGCCAACGCAGTGAGCAGACACGATTATCAGCCCGCTGGCCCGTAGTACCCTAGGCCAGCATTTTCACCTTCCCCAGACACTCAGTGGAGTGATGCCGACTTCGTGGAAGAGACAACAGGTGGGTTGACATTGCTCTCCCAGGACACCTAAAGAGGTGTGTGCCTTGGCTGGTCACTGCATCTGTGCCAGATCTTGCCTGGCCTCCTGCATTTCCATTAAAAAATATAATAACCCAACCAGGAGTTTATTCCTCGGTGGCCCATGCTCCCGATTTAGGGCTGTGCTTTCAAGAGCCACCCCTGGGGACACGAATGATGTTGGCCACAGAGGAGAGCCACTTTATTGCTTAGACCATCTGATCCCCTAACCAGCCATGTCTCGTTTATTTCTGACAGGGCTTCACGGAGGCGGTACCGGCCTAGGGCACGTGGCGTTGCTCTCAATGGTATGTGAAGAATACCTGGCCGTGTGTGTTTGCTTTATCGATGACAAATTGTGCTCGGGGACGCCGGGGAGAGCAGGATCACTTCCTCAACAAGCTGCAACTGCCGGGGAGGGACTCTGCTCCTTGCTGGTGACGGATGCTGCCTGGTCCACTTACCCTCGGGTTCCGCCCGTCCTGAGGAAGACTGCCTGCCTCCTCCCTCGCGAGCTTTCAGGCACGAGACCTTTTCTTTGCACTGATTCCAGCTTTAGAAAAGCAGCCCTGGCGCTGCTGGTTCTTTGTGGACTTGGAACGGAGGGTGGACCTAGAGTGGGCGCTTCGCGTGTGAAGGATGCCAGCGGGCCCGTTTGTCTGCTCTGTTGCATCTGTGTTCAGGGGGACTCCTGGAGTCGATGGAAGCCTTGAAGAGCCGGGACGGTCTGGGGTTCACGGTGCTTTAGCTTCTGCTTTTGGAGGCGTGCTTTATCAAGGATTCACAGCACCCGTTTTGGTAAGTCTCTCTCCCCAATCCACCTGAAAAATAATTTTTCTGGATGCTGCGGACTCTTTTGAGACGGGGGAGGGCCGTAGCGGTGGCTGGTGGGCATCACGCTTTGCTGCCTCTCAGTTGTTTTATTGATATTGTTTGTGATTGATTTGTCTAACCTACCCCTAACAAGCCTATCACTTTGACTTGTAGAATCCTGCCTATTGGGCCTTCTGGACATAAGTCTCACTTTCTGGAAAGTTCTTTGATGTCCTCTTCCCTCCAAGGTATGTCACCTATCCGGTACACACTTTTATGTGACCTTTGTCATCGAATGCCTTAGGAGGGTCTTGTGGAGACCACACTGACCTTAGGAACTCTGCAGGGTTTTTCTCTCTCTGTGATATTTTTGAAATATAGAGGGTAGTTGTCCCTACTGTGCTTGCTTTATTTATGGTGCATTTTTGACCTACACCCACTTTTTCAGAATCAGACCCTGCTTTAGAATAGAAATACTCCTGGCCGTGGACTCCCTACTGGGGAAGACACAATAGGGTCCCCCTCGACAGGAGAATGACAGCAGGGCAAGACCCCAAGTCGCATATCTTTTAATCAGGTCCATTGTCTGTACGTGGAGAGGCGAGGGTCTGATGTCATGGTTCCTTCATGGAACTTAAAGAGCGCACGACCGCCCTGTGTGGCTCTCGTTTTTGATGCGCTGTGTTCTGGTCCGTGCCCTCCAGGGCTGCTCAATTTTTGATTTTCCAGAAGTGGATTTTCCTTCTATGTTTACAGGGTTTATGGCTAAACATAGAGGAAAACCCACATTTTGAGCATCTAAGGTTACTTTTCAAACGTTTTTAACACAAAATCCCCTTCAGGGAAGAGAGAGAGAAGTTAACACCCCCCTCAGGGGTAAAAGGAAGGGGGATCCTAGATGTGCATTTTTGTTAGCGATGGGACAAGTCCTCCTTCGGAGCTCAGTGTCCCTGCCGTCCTCCCTGGAGGCCCGCTCCGAGAGCACCTTCTGTCACCTTTATTTTTGACGGATTGTGCATTCTAGGACTAAATCCTTCTTTGGTATTTAAAAGGTGGATATTCCTTCTATGTTTATGTTGTTTATGGTTAAACATAGAGGAAATTCTACATTTTCAGTATCAAATGCTTCTTGGAACCTTTTCTGCACTGAAAGCACCAGCAGGGAGGCCAGGTGTGGCTGAGTCCCTTGGGGTAAGTGGAAAGGCAGTGGGTCCCAGTGTGTGTGTCTTGGACCACCCACCGGTCTCGAGGAGGGGCCGGGGTCTGTCGTCACACTGTCACAGCTCTTCATGGCGCCAAACGGTCTTTTCCATGTAGCATCGCTTTCATTTCTGATGGATTGTGCATAGGATCGTGCTTCCCAGGATGGACCTCTTTTGGTATTTAAAAGGTAGATTTTCCTTCTATGATTACGTGGTTGATGGTTGATCGTAGAGGAAAATCCACGTTTTCAGTATCAAATGCTGCTTTGGGACGTTTCCTGGACTGAAGCCAGGTGGCCAGGGGGAGGCGACGCCCCTCCGGGGTAAGTGAGAAGGTGGCGGGCCTCGGAGCGTGTGCTTCATTCGTGACGTGTGCCTGCCGACTCATCACCCGTAGGAGCCCCTGTCACCGAGGAGCCGGCATCCATCATGAGCGAAGAGGCTGCGGCGTGTCCCTGTGGCCGAGTGGGGACCGAGCAGCTGGCTTTGCTGTCTGGCTTCCGGTTTTGGCAAACAGCGCACAGACTTGTCCTTTCCAGAGCTCGATCTTTCTTTGGTATTTAAAAGGTGGATATTCCTTCTATGTTTACGTGATTCATAGATAATCATAGAGGAAAATCCATGTTTTCAGTATCAAATGCTGCTTTGGACATGCTTCTGGAAGGGACTGTAAGGCCAACCCTCCCGCCGGAGAGGGGACGAGATGGGGGAGCCACACGCCGTATCGCGATTGAGGACATACACCTGTGAATCGTCCATGTTCATGAGACTTTTTTCTTGCCAAGAATCCGACTTGGCGAAGATTATGTTGTGGGTCTGTTATTCCGATTACCTGGGGAACCTTGTCTGCCCTATGTGACTTAATTTTTGATGACTCGAGCACAGGTGCGCGGCCTCCTGGAAAGAATCCTTCTTTGGTATTTAAAAGGTAGATTCTCCTTCTATGAGTACATTATTTATGATTAATCATAGAGGAAAATCCACGTTTTCAGTATCAAATGCTGCTTGGAAGCCTCCGAGGACGTGACATCACCATCAAAGAAGAGACGGGGTCGGCGCCCACCGTGGGCCCGGCAGTGGCCCGCGATGGGCTCTGAGCGTCGTATCAGACCGGTCACCCGGCTGGCTGGCTTTACCCTGCTGTGTAATGTGTTGTTAAGGGGGCTGTGATCTCACTGTTGTTTCAATGACCTGGAATGAATTTTGTTTTCTGTATGTTCACCAAGTTTGTAATGCGTCTTCGGGAATCAGTCTTAGAGAATGCCTAGGTTTCTGTCAATGATTGGGAACGGGCGCTGGTGGGGCCCGCGCTGTGAAAGCATGAACGAATGTGTGATCGCCCACAGGCGCGCCCTCCGCACGCGGCATGTGTCGCCTGCCCACTAACCCTGCGTATCCGATCTGTTTATCTTAGGCGCACTCCTGGAACTGATGCCAACTTTGTCACTTGAGAGTGGCTTTCCTACCAGTGATATCGTTTGCTACTTGAAAAGAGGTTATCTTTCCTGTGTTTGCATTACTTACTATGAATATGTAAGGGCAAGCTCTCTCCCGGAGCAAATCCTGCCATTGAGCTTCTTGGAAGGAAGCAAGGCCAACTTTAGGGGCCCCTCAGAGGGCCGGGACAACCCCCGGGTATGCACATGCATGGCTGGCCACAGTGCGTGTGCTTCGTCTTGCTGTGTGTGGCCCGGTCCTCCCCCCCCCGAACCCCCTCATTCCATGCGTCCTCCGGACATCCTTCCTGGAAGGGTGGTCAGCAGCGAAGTCAGCGTCTCGTTTAAGTTTGGACCATTTAGCCCGCCCGCCCTCCACTCCCAGCCCGTCCTCGGGCTGACCTTTGGGCTTTAAAATCCACTCGAGGGGAGGAGATGGGGTTGGCGCCAGAGTAAGGGAACAGGGGGCCCCAGAGCCCCATGTTTTTATGGCACTTTTTGCTGGGACCATCAGGCCTCAGCGCCATCTTGTCCGTGGGCATTTTCCTTTGCCAGTTGTGACAGAGAGACCCTGGGGTTACTGATGTCATTGTTTAATTAGAATTGGCCCGCGGGAATTTCATTTTCCTTTGGTGAGTCTTGCACTAGGCGAGTGCCTTTGAGTAACAGCTCAGATGGCTTTCCGGCCACAATGCCAAGTTCAGGAGAAGAGACACTTGTCTCAACACTGCTATACAATCTGTGAATGGGTGGTCAATCATGCAGTGTGTTGGTTTTCTTTCTTTTTTTTCCTTAACGATGCATGCTTTTGTGTCTTCTAACCCCCAGCCCCCAAGGTTTCATCAGGCGGGCTTCCTGGAAGCGGCGGCTTTGGGAAGAGGCAGTGGTTCTGCCCCCAGGGCGGTTTTACAGGTCCCGAAGGCATGTCAATCATTCACATCCGTTCTCTGTCCAGTCACACAGGATGGCCCCGTCTTTGGGGAGACAGTCCTATTTTGGAGAGATGCTGGGAAGCCCAGCCCACCTCAGGGCTGGGTCACAGCGTGTAGGGTGCAGGGTTGTCACCGGCCCCTTCCCCTTGGTCTCAGGCCCCACAGGAGCCCCGCTCTGGGAAGGCGCGGTGTGGTCCTCACCGGAGCTGCTCTTTGGTACTTGAAGAGAGGATACCCTTTGTATGTTCACTTTATTAATGGCGAATATACAGGGGGAGACTCTTATTTGCGTATCAAACTCTGACCGGGAAGGCGCTCGGACCCAGCTCCATCTGCAGGACAGAGACACTGTTGTCCGCCCCGCTCAGGTACGTCCTGCCTTCCCGGGCCTGCTCAGGGGCTTCGCCTGTGACGATGGCCCCAGGGCCTCCCTGGAGGCTGTGCCATGCTGGCAGGGGGCAGGGCTGGGCCTTCCGTGCATGCTGTCTGTCCTGCACTGAGTCTAACGGTGGTTTGCTTTTTTAAAGATGAGCCATGCATGGACCCGCCCTTTGTCAGTGCCAAGTCATATCCGGGAGGTCTCCTACGTCAAGCTCAGAAGAGAGACCTTGATGTCAGATGCTTTCAAGGATAGCGTATGAGTGACAGTGGACCCAGAGCACCAGCTTTATTTCTGACGGTTTCAAGCGCGATTGACTAACTCCTGTGAGTCCAGCTGGAGGGCTCCCTGGAGGTGGCATCAGCCTTTGGGAAGAGGCTGAGCTTCGCTCGTCAGTGCTCCTTCTCCGTGTTCGGCACACGTTCTTTTGCTCGTGGTCCCTGAGGTGAACCCGTAAGAGCTATTTCTGTGTGTGATGTGTGACTGAAGTCCTTCCTGGGAACAATGTCCTCCACTGGAGCTGCCCACTCTGGGGACAAGCATCCTCCCGTGCCAGGTACCTGGACGTTGGAAGGTCAGAGGGGAGTGCTTCTGTTTTGGTGTTTGTCCTCTGGCCCTCTGACCTCCTGTCTTCTGCTCGCCTCCAGGACGCGGCCAGGTGTGTTCGTGGAGACATTTCTTGGGCCATGTGACTGTCGCTTTCCACACCCTGATTGGCACCCGAGGGCCGTCCGGTCCTGAGGCCCACGTCAGGGGAAGGGCGTTGCAGCAGCCCTCATTGAGAAGAGTGACTGTCATCCGAGAGAGGTGAGCGCTTCACCTGAGCCTTCCTTTTTGGCTCCTTCTGTAGGGTGGGGGCCCTTTCGGGGGCGAGGCCACTGTAGGGAGCTGGCCACGGGTCTGTGGCCCCCGTGCTGCCCCCCATGGTGCGTGGGGCTTGAGTCCTTTTCCGTATCCAGTCTTTCTTAGCGTGGCTTCTTGGAAATGCTTCCAGAGGTGTGGTGGGAGAGGGCCGGCACTGGGGAGTGGCGCTGATGTCCACGCCTCCGTGGAAGGCACGAGCGGGTGCTGCCCACAGGGCCTTTGCTTAAATACTATGTAAATCTAGCGGGCCCCGTGCCCTCGGTACCCAGTACACATCAGGAGACCCCCCCAGAGGAGGCTCCCTGCTGGTTCCGCCCCCAGACTCTGCTGCAGAAATTGGAAGCTGAGCTCTGGGCGTGCACTCCCAGGCCGTGGGGTCGAGCTCCTGGAAATGATGCCAATTTCGGTGAAGGGACGCTGGCATCGGCTCCTCCCCGCGCTCGGAAGTGTGGAGAGCTGACCCGTGGGCACAAACCTGGCAGGAGGCGTGTGCCCCCTGGTCTGCTGACCCCACATCTCCCACCTCCTCCCTAGGACCAGTCCCGGGAGCCGAGGCCAGCCCCCTGATCGGTAGCGATGCACCTGCCCAATGCTATTGTTTGGTACTTAAAGCGAGGTTGCCCTTTGTATATTCGGTTTATTAACATAGAATATACAAGGGCAAGCTCTCTGTGAGTATCAAACCCTGTCTGGGAGTCTTCTTGGACCCAGTGCACACTCAGCGAGGGATGCGGTATGTGTGTGCATGACTGCGTGTGTCCGTTTGGCGTGTGGCAGATCGCTCACGGGTCACCACTTTGCAGAGGTGACTCCACGGGCACGCGGTTGACTTCAGGGAAGGCAGTGGCCTGGGGAACGTGACTCGTCCCGGTTACGCGCGGGGGGTCAGCAGGCATGCGCTGCGCGTGCGGTCCGGGTCCCGAGCCGGCCAGGTCGGCGCTGGTGTGGGGCGGTGGCGTGTCCATCCCTGTCGTGTTCTGAGCCTGCATGCTTGTTCTGCTCGGTGTGTGTGCCCCAGCCCACTAACCCTCAGCGTCTAATTCATCCCCAGGACTGCGCCTTGAAGACATGCCAAGTCCTCCCAAGGCAGTGGCTTTCTTTTCCGTGCTAACCTTTGGTACTTGGAGAGTGGTTATCCCTGTCCTGTTCGTTTTACTCATGTCGAATCGTACAGGGTCATCCACTTTTTCAGTATCAAGAGCGCAGACTGTAGAGTTCGATGTCCTGTGTTTGGATCCCGCCTCTGACACTTACTAACCGTGCAAGGATTTCACCGTGCTGTGCCTGCTGTCTCTCGTGTCACGTGGGCATCGGAGGGCTGCGGGGGGTGGATGAGGTCAGACGCGTGCAAGGCTTAGACAGAGCCTGGCGCTCGGCGCTTCGTCAGTAGTAGCCGTGACACTGTGTGCTGTGCAACGTGGTGGTGGCGGGGGCGGGGCGGCGGTTGGGGGCGGCGGTTGGGGGTGGCGGTGGTGGTAAGTCCTCTCCTTGCTGTTGTGGAGGTCAGACCCTTGCCTGGGTATGTGAATGGGTCACTGAGCCCAGAGCTTATTCCGTGCTTACGGTGGGGGCCACCAGGGCTCTTGATAGGCAGTAGCTAAGCCCCTCTCATGATGGCATTTGGAAAACCAGGAACATTTGCCCCACGTGAGGACAGTCCTTGGATTCTTGACCTCAACCACCATCCACTCTCTGAAGGGGTTCTGTGGCAGCTGCCCGCCCCTCGCCCCCCGGTGCTGACAGGCCATCTGCGGTGCGTGCATTGTGTGTGTGCGTGTGCATGCATTGTGTGTGTGCATGCGTGTGCGTGTGTGCGTGCCCCCGCACACACCTGGGTTTGCCGAGTTTCAGTCACTGTCCACACGTGAGCCAGACCTGGAGGTGCCGGTATTCCCGTCCGTGCCACTGTTTCATACTTGAGGAGAAGTTATCCTTGGTGTGTTCGCTTTATTTGTGAGGAATCATACAAGGACAATTTCTTTTTGAGTGTCAAATCCTGCCTCGGCGGACACCCTGGGCTCCACAAGTTCTGTAAAGAGATGTGAGCATCCGCCCCTCCCCGGGTGTGTGGTGGGGGTACTTGTATGCTGACATTCGGGACCCTGGAGGCAGGGCCAAGCTTGGCAAGGGGCCCGTGGGCCCCTTGTGCTGCCACTGACCTTCGTTGGTCAGGGGTGTTTTGAGTGACACGGCACTCGCGGCTCAGCAGTTCTGCTTCTTAGACGTGAAGCCAACTTTAGGGATAGGTGATTGGTATCAGTCCTCCACACCCCGCCCGAGGATGTGCCTGACCCTCAAGCACGTGCCCGACTCTCAGTGTGCGAAGGGGACCTCCAGCCCTCATTGTCCAGAGCACCTGAGGAAGAACTTTCTGGAAGGGACACAGGCTTTGGAGAAGACGCCGAGTCCCTGTGGATGGCGCAGATCTTTGGTGCTTAAAGAATGGCTGTCCGTAGTATGGTCTCTATATTTACAGTGATTAATATCGGACAACCATTGTTTTAGTATCCGAATTTGCTTCAAAAGTTTTTCCAAGCACAGTGCCACCTTCAGCAAGAGGACATCGGTGCCCGCCCCGCTACGCAGCGTGACTTCATTGAAGATCTGTAATAACTAATGCAGTGACCCAAAAATGCAAGCCGTCAGTGTGCTTTCCTGGATGGAACTAATACCAGCTTTGGGGCAGAGAGCAAATTGGGCATTCGGGGCTATTTGGAACATGTTGATAATTGTTCATCTTTGTTTTCTCGTCATTAAATCTTAGCCATGAGGCATTCCTCGAAGAGATGCCAGTGTCAGGCATCTCTCTAGGCAGCTACATGGTGGACCAGGGCGTCCGGCCCCCACCCCTGGCCTTTGTCATACATCCTGAGCAGGGAGGACTTGCTGGAGGAGAGGCAAACATTAAAGAAACAGTCCATTTCCTGCCAACACTACTGCTCAGTGCTTCTGAGCAGCTGTCCATCGAATGTTCTGTTTATTCTTGATGGACAAGTCCTGGCCACATGTCTTCTTTTGGACTCACTTTACCTTAGAGACTCTCACATGGAACGCAAACTTTAATAATGAGACATTGTGGCCAACGGCACCTCTGGGTGTGTGGGTGTGTGTGTGTGTGTGTGCACGCGCGCACGTGTGCGTGTGTGTGCGTGAGAGAGTTTTTGGCTAGAGCAGTTTTTCTCAAACTCTAAAATGCCTCTAAGATTTTCATCACCTAGGGATCTTGTTAAAAGGCAGATTCTGATTCAGGGACCAAGATTCTGCATTTTTAGCAAGTTTCCAAGTGATGCTAATGCTACTGGTCGGTGGACGACATTCGGAACAGTTTGGGGCTGGAGATAGGCGCCTTATTTGTGATGTGTGTCCCCTGATCCCCCAGTGTCCCTCTGCCACCCATCAGGAGAGAATTTGCCAGAATCAACATACTGCTCTGTGCTTTGTGAACAGTAGTTGTCTATAACGGGCTCACTTTGTGCATAGATGCCACGAGATTGTTCTTCCCTAGAATCAAATTGTGCCTCAAAGGCCTTCCTCGATACAAGGCCCACCGTGGGGCGAGGCCACTAATGTCAGCCCCATGCAGGACCTTGTCAGGTGCTGGGTCAGCTGCGTGACTAGTGCTCGGACCATCTAATTCTGTGACTCTTCATTTCTAGCCAAAGATGTTCCTGGCACAGAGGCCACCTGGCGGCAGAGACCCTGTCCAGGGATCCACGATGCTCCGTTTTATCAGAAGAGATGTTATCCGTGATGGCTTCGGGTCTCGGTGACACATTCGTCTGCTGGTTTCTTCTTGTCATCAAATCCCATCTCTCAGAAATCCACGAAGGAGGCTTTTATTTTTGATTTTGATTTTTAGGCTCGAACCTGCTTTGGGGGTCTTCCTGAGCATGGTTCTCATTTGGGGGTTTGGACGTTGGTGTCAGGGCCAAGTCTAGGCCCCGAGACCAAGGTGTGGGAGAGGCACGAGGGGCCCGCACGTGTGTTCTCTTTACAGGATATGAAACCCTGGCTCTGTGACCCTCGGGGCCGAGCTTACCCTGAGACGAATCTTCCGGAGGCCAAGACAACGGTGGGGAGGAGGCTGTGGCTTTTGTTTCAGAATGTTCAGGGCTATTTGAGGAGAGGTTAGCCATGTTGTGTTCATCACGAATAATACATGGTTAACCTCTTTTTGAATATCAAACTCTGCCTCGGAGAGCCGCCCACACAAGAGACGTGAGACCATGTGCCTTGTGTGAGGTGTGACCCTGGGGGGAAGGCCAGCTTCCGGGAAGGGAGGCCGGCGTGGGGCCAACAGGACTGCTTGGCAGTGTTTTTGCAGTGAACTTGGTGTCTTTTTATTGTTTGTACAGAGTCACCCCACTTCAGTGCCGACCTGCCTGGGACCACGGGGCCAGTCAGTGGGCGCCTGACCGGTGAGCCTGCCCCCGGGGCACAGCTCCCCGGCACCGACTCTCAGGCCAGTCCCTTGCAGGGGGACTTCCTGCAGACTCTGCTGGCCCCGTGGAGAGGATGTGGCTGCCGTCCCATCAGGACACTCGAGGAGACGGTACTTCCGCCACCGAGACTTCTCTGAGGGCACCCTGTTTTCAAAGGTCAAGACCCGCCCAGGACGGCCGCCTGGGTGCGGAGCCCCCACTTCCCCAGGTGTGTGAAAGGCAGGCCCGCTCCGCCCGCCCGCCCTGTTTCTCGTTGAGGTCACTGCCCTGTGTCCACCCTGTGTCCCCTTCCCCTTCAGGTGGACACCCGCGAGCCCCGGCAGCAGAGCCAGCGGGGTTCCCTGTCCCACTTCGTGGTGCTTGAAGGAGACTGGCTCCGAGCTGCGTCCTCTGCACCCTGTCGCCCGTCTGTGATGAAGCGACACAGCCGGCGACCCTTCGCTCCTGCGGCTCCGTGGCACTCGGTCTGGACGAGAGCCCAGCCTCAGACCCCCACCCCTGTCGTAGCGAAGGGAGGCTGGCCCAGGCCCCCGGCTGGGCGGAGGGCGGCTGTCACCGTTCTCACCGGTGGCCTGCGAGATCTCGTCCGTGTCGAGGGCGACGTCCCGCAGCCGCCGCAGAGCTCCGCCGTGTCCTGTCCTGACGGCTTGACCGGCGCGTGGCCGAATCCGCACTCGGAATGGGCGCCGGTGGGGACGCCGGCTTCACAGTAAGAAACCTGCCACCTTGTCCCGAAGGTACGTAAACGCGCGGTCGACCCCAGGCTGTCCACAGACGCGGTCCCTGGGCCGCTGACCCAGCGTTCATTCACCCCCAGGAGGAGCCCTGGGGCGACTGGAGCCTTGGCCACGCGCCGGTGTTCCCGTCGGTGTCTGCAGGCGGGGCTCGCTGGGGACCGTCTGATGCCCTCTCGCTGCTCGTGACGGACACCACGCAGCCGGCCTCGCTCTGGTACCGTGGAGATGGTGTGGGGTGTCCCACCCTCGGGGAGGGGGTCGCACGGTGCATGGGGGTGGGGCAGCACGCGAGGGTCCACGGGCCCGCAGCACGCAGTCCGTCTTCTGGGGACTTCGGGGAGCCAGGCCATTTCAGCATCACCCCAGCTCCCTCAGAGAGTTCGGGTCTGTGCTCGTGGCTCACGCACAGTGGTCTCGCAGCTCTCGGCGTCCTGCCCACGAGAACCTGCGGGCACCTCCCGTCCAGGGGAAGATTATTGCTGTCAGTGCCAATCCAAGGTCTACGGAGGGGTGAAGTGGCCCTTGGCCCTCAGTGTCCCATCTCCCTACAGAGGAGGCGGGGCCTCCTACCCTGCCACACCTGAGCGGGTGCCGGCCACACGGGCTCTCGCGACAGCGCTCAGTTATCGCTGTGATACAGTGGTATGTCCTTCCTGGGTATAATTCAGCTTTGGGGAGAATTGCCACCCCCCGTACTGGAAAGGGGGGTGCACTGCAGAGTCCCCGTGCTGCAGTGTGGCCGCCTTGGACATTCCCCCCAGGGCTGTGCAGAGATGGGGTCGCCGTTGGGGCTGCGTTGCATTAATGGCCAATCCCATCAGAGCTGCTGTTTTTCAGGACAAACTCCCACCTGCAGCCGCGCCCGACAGCACTCCCGCCTGAGGACAGGGCCTGGGCCATGATAGGGGAATGGATGGTTGATCAGAGAACATACATTTTATCAATGATGTATGTCAACTGATCCACAGTCCCTACCTATCCAGCGACTTCCCAGGACAGACTCCGGGAGGAGAAGCAGTGGTGTCCTTGCCTGTGCTAGCGCCCGGCCCTCGAGAAGGCCACCTCCCAGCCGGCTCGGCTCCCTGCGTGCCGAGTCCCCCGAGGGGCGTACTCGGCGCGCCGAGCTCGCCTGGGCGGTGCGGTGCCGTTGGCCTCGGCTCCTTCCCAGGCCCAGGGCTGCATGGTTGGCCAGAGAGCATGGGCTTTATCTGCGACGTGCGACACCCAGTGTCCTAAGCGTCAGTCCCAGTTCGTCCTCAGGAGGCCTGGCTGGAGGCGAGGCTCGCCCTGGCGAAGGCACGGTGCACCGGCGTTGGCCTTCGGTACTTGAAGAGTGGTTATCCCTGCTGTGTTCGCTGTATTTGTGACGAATCATACAGGGACATCCAGTTTTTCAGTATCAAATACTGCTGTGGAGGGCTTCTCGGGCAGCGTTGCGCCTTGGGGGAGGAGGTCCTGGCTGCTGTGCGCGCCCGAGGTACGTACGTGGATGCTGGAGCACGGCTCACGTGCTTCCTTTGTGACGCGTGTCCCTCGTGCGCCCGAGGCCAGAGTCCGATCTACGCAGGAGGTGGCTGCCCAGGAAGGCCGTGATCTTCTGGAAGGCATCTTGATACCAGCACCGAGCCGTCCTAGGAGGTTGGCCAGCGAGGATCCATTCACACGCAACATCTGCCACCCGTTCCAGGTGAACGCATTCCTTCTGTAAGACGAGTCCCTGGGGACCACATCACTGTGAGCTCGAGGTAGCAATACCGTCCGGGCCCTGCGAGGTAGTCGTTCTCACTGCCTGTGCTTCCGGGAAGACGCTTCTCGCGTGTGCAGCCTTGCCCGGGGAGGTTTCCAGAAAGCATTGTCGACCTCGGGGAGGTGCGTTGGCGTCGCCTCTTCCCAGCGTACGCCGAGAGGTCGTCGAGCAGAGCGGCTCTGTGTTCCGTGTGGGTCTCACCTGGTCACTCTCCCGCGGACCTGGCCCGATCTTATGCTTGCTCTGGGGAAGGGCTCCCCGCCTGGGCCGTGACGCTTCTCAGTAAGCTCTCCCTCGTTATGGTCGGAGTCTTTCATTACCGTAACCATGTGGCCCATCGATTGATCAATCGGCAAGGAATGATTCAGTCATTCCACAGATAATGCCTGAGTCCATGTCGTATTCTAGATGATTCTAGACCTTAGCTGTTTCGTCTAAACTAGGGGTAGAGCGGCGATCAAGATAAAATCCTTGCTCACGTGGTTTCACAAGGTGGACACATAAACGTGAACCATGAAATGTCATTTTGTCCACAGTAGGTTTTATGGAGAAAAGGAAAGAGATAAGGTGCCAGAAAGAGGTGAAAGTAAGCCAGACTTTTATGTTAAAAATAGGGGTCTGGGTCTCCGTGGGGAGGGGAAATGAGGGTGCAGGCGATCTGGGGTAGGCACGTTCAGAGTGGGGCATGGTGCGTGGGGAAAGCGCTCTGGCCTCTTTGAGAAAAAGCCGAGAAGGGTAGTGGGCCGGACTGAGCTATGGCAGTCACTGGGGCCGAGGGGACAGGTGGCCTCGGGGGCATGGGCACAGTAGGATTTTATTCTGAATGAGGCAGAGTCTATGGGAGGGTCCCCAGCAGGGAGAGAGGCATGCTTTCTGTTGCAAAGATCACTATAACCATGAGGATGGCAGTAGGCCACCCAGGGGCCTGTTGTGTAGACCAGGGGTGAGCTGATGGAAGCGTGGACGAGGGTGGGAGCCCCCACCGAGGTGGGAGACGTGGACACCGTGGGCTGTCCTAAGGGTGGAGCCAGCAGGTCTGCAGAGGGAGCGGACGAGCCCACCAGGGTCAGGAGTGGGAAGGTGGGGGAGGGCATGGCCCAGAGCTTCTGAACGTGCGATCATGGTTGAGTAGGTTCTAGAGCAAATCAGTGGGTAGCCAGGGAACTTTAGAGGAGGTGGCGTGACCAGCACTGCCGAGATTCCAGCCGAGGCAGCGATCCGGGGGCCGGGGGGCCAGGTGGGGTGGCGGCAGAGGTAACCGGAAGCGAGGAGCTCACTGATGTGGGGGAGCCATGCACAGCGCCAGCGTGTGGTCACTCCAAGCAAGGAAGCCAGGAGGTGTCCAGGGGGGAAGGCGGGGACTCGGAAGCTGTCAAGAAGGGCCCAAGGCTCTTTGGGAGAAGGTGGGTGAGGGCCTTCGGTGGCGTCTTTCTTGGGTGCTTCGTCAGGGTGAGATGGGGAGCAGAGGGGCGGCGCGGGGAGTGGGGGTCCCCTGGGACGGTGAAGGGCTTGGCGATCCTCCCTCAGCGCTTCCTGCGGCTGCCCCGGGCCCCGGCCGAGCAGACCCTTGGGGAGCACCCTGCGGTGCTCGCTCTGGAACGCCGCCTTGGCCGTGGACCCCACGTGTCGCCGAGGCGCTTGGCTAGCGCCCCAGTGCACTTGGTGGATGCCTCGCGTGTGCTCTGTCGAGAAGTCCAAGGTCCCTGTTCAGAAACCCTTGGGTCCACACACACACGGAGAACTCCTGTGACAAGTGGCCTCCCTCTTCTCGTTGCTAAACCCTGCCCCCGAGGGCTCAGGAACATGATTTCAATGCCAGCGAAGGGGTCGGTCAGCTCCACTCCAGGAGAGGTAAGCGAACGGCCCCCAAACTCCTGTGTGTTCTCAGGACGCAACTGACCGTGTCACTAACACTGTCCGATCTGCCCACAGGACGGCGGCTGGAGGCCACGCCCTCCAGAGAAGCGGAAGGGGACCCCTGTCTGTCTTGTCTCTGCTTTTCTGTGGTACTTGAAGAGAAGTTGTTCGTGGTGGATTCGCTTTACTTATGACGAATCATTCACGGACAACACTTTTTTCAGTACCAAATGCTACCTCTAAGGACACTGGACACGGTGGCAGCTTCACGGAGGACATTTTCATGTTGTCAGCCGTGTGGAGAAGACGAGACTGGATGGTCGGCCAGGGACACCAGGCTTGGCCTAGCTGTAAGTCGTCCGGTCCACTAAGCTGAGCACCCGACCCGCCTGTAGGAGGCGCTCCCCGGGCCATGCCAACTCAGGGGAAATGGCTGTGGTTCTGTCAACAGAGTCACCTCACAAGACTTTGAAGAGAGGCGTCCCGGGCCCAAGGCCAGCTGCAAGAAGAGACGCCGGTGTCAGCACCGTGCAGGGTGTGTGACTGGTTGACCAGAGGCGCAAGCACTCTGATCCCCCGTGGCCCTCCTAGTCACCACCCCTCAGCACCCACCCCACCACCCAGCCAGGAAGACTCTGTGGAGGTCCCGCCACCCTTGGGCAAGCGACACTGGACTTGTGGCAATGGCTGCTTGGTGGACCTGGATGACGGTGGTCGGGAGGGTGTGTTTACTTAAAATGCGATGAGTCATCCCTGGTAGCCCCTTCATCGCTGTCGCTGTCACGGCCTCGTCGAAGCATTCCTGGGACACGACGTTGCCTTCCGATGACGGACCGGAAGACCCGAAGCGAGCGAGCCAGCTCCTCTCCAGGTGCGTGACTCTTCACTGCGCTTTATCTGCCAGGTGTGGCGTCTGGTCCACTAACCCCCCCGTCCCCTCTCTCCACAGGAGGCCCCCGGAGGTGGCGCCTGCTTTGGGAAGTGACCGTGGCTCTCCGGCCAGCACCGCTCCATCCCACGAGCGGGGAGGGGCTGCCACGGCGGCCGACTTGGCCGGTCGGCTGTCGAATGGTGCCTCTCTGGCCAGGAAGCCTCGCCGGACCCACCCTGCCGAGGGTAAGTGCGTCTCGGGTGAGCATGCGATTAAAGTGGTAGTATGTCACTCGGCCCACTACCCAATATTGTCCCACCCATTCTTTACAGGGCTCCTGCGAGGGGCAGCCGCCTGCCGGAGCGTCGATGGATTCTCAGCAGCTCTCGCTTATGGTACTTGGAGAGAGGCTGGCCGTGATGAATTCGATTCATCAAAGCGAGTCATACACGGCTCTCCTCTCTTTTAGTGTCAAATTCTGCCTCGGAGGGCTGGCTGAGCCGTGCTGTTCCCGAGGTAGGTGCCCAGCCAGCTGGGCCCTCAGCAAGCGCTTTCCTGAGGATGCACGCTACTGCCGCACTAACCAGTGGCCAAGCTCGGGCGACCCCCCTGGGGCACTACTAACCTTAGGACAAGCTAAAGGGGTGGCGGGGTGCCCTGACTTCTAAAAAAATTAGCAGCAAAATAACACATGGCTGACTTCTGCTATCCAACCCAACCTTGAAGAGGCACCTAGGGGCATCTTTTTATAGTCCGCTCTCAGGATATAGAGGAGAACGGGACAGGCCCCGTGTGACCCCTGGTTTACTAGCCTGCCGCAGCCCCACGCCCTCCAGGGCACTCTCGGGGGGTTTACCAAGGAGGCCGCCAATAACCTGGCCTTGCACACGTGTGATCTTTCAAGAGCTCTTGGCTTCATCTTATGACTCACACACGCTTACTTCTTTGCATTGCTGGGTGTCGCTTGCATGGCCGGCCAAGTGCGGGAAGTGGCATTGCTGGCCGCACTCACCCCAGGTTGGTGAACCAGGGGTTGGCCGGAGAGCATGGGTTTGACTTGGGGATGGAGCCAGTTGGTCCACTCAGCCTCAGTGTCCCATCCACCCTCAGAGGCCAGTCCCAGGCTGCCCAGACTGCGTGGATACGGGATGCCGCGAGCACTGTCACCTCATGGTGCCGGAGGGAGGTTGTCCGTGGTGAGTTCGCATTGTTTAATGATGCCCAATACACGGTCGATCTCTTTTCGGTATCGCATCTCGCCAGGCGTCATCTTGGAGCTGATGCCATTTTCGGGGAGGGCCCTCATGTTGGTCCCATGTCAGTGTACTGGAACTTATAGTTGCCCCTGGAACTAATGGTCAGGTGTCACTAGTGCCCCTTGTCCCCATTTGGTCTAGAGGGGCATTGCCTACTGTGGGGAAGAAGCACAGGATCTAGGCTGAGACCCTAGCTGATTGTGAAGTAAGGGTATCCGCCATGCCTCTGGGAATCTTTTAAAGGAAAATGATAGAGCGTCCTCTTCTCTTTTCATATTAAATCTGTCTTGGAGGGAGGACTTCTTAGGCGTGTTGGCAAAGTCAGGGAAGGGGCATGGTTTTGGCATTTTTTTCTGGGTGAAGTGCATGAACAGATTCACCTCTGTTGGCCTGGGAGACATAGCAAATTCAAGGCCAGAGGCTCGTTAGTTCTGTTTTTATAATTCTGTAGACAAAATTATGTTTCTTGTTTTTCTTTTCAAAAAGAATAATTATTTTGCCTTATTCTCATATTTATCGAAATGAAAAATGCTTATAATAAAAATTCAAGCAATGTGGAAAACTGTAAATAAAAAAGGAGAAAATAACCCAGTTCTTTGTGTACCCAGAAATAACCACGAGGGTTTTAAAAATTTCAAATACCAGTCTGAATATGTATGCAAATAGAGAGGTAGACAGAGAAAAATATTTTACAAATATGGGATCACGTTGTATCTAAACTTATTGAAAATGTCAACTACAATTTTACTTGAATTTAACATAAAGAATGAGCTGAAGACGATGACAAGAACTGATGAATGTTCTTGCTCTGCCATCAGTATTAATTCCTAAAAGATCCCTATAAAATTAAGAAACATTATGTAAAACATTAAGGGGTTGGGATCATATTTTTTTTTTAATTGTTCCATTTCACTGTTCATTCTGAAATATAAGAAAATCAGCAGACTCACACTTTGCCGCACCTCCTGCTTTATTTTTACTTACACGATTTAATTCTTCCATTATAAATATTTGCATTTTTTCCATAACCACAATTCTTGCAGGTGTTTAATCATAGTTCTGTATTTAAATGAAGTCATTACTCACCACCAGTTTTGTTTTTTTTTTTTTTTTCCGTTAAACTAAGCCTTCTCTATTCCTGAGTTTTTTATTTTAATTCATCTCTCAGTGGATGGATTTTATCACTGTTTCTTCGAGAGTGACTCACAGACGCTACTACCTCAGTCCCCGCACATTTGAGAATACCCGTCTCTTTCTTTTATACACAAGGGACAGCTTAGCTGAGTACATAGTTCTCAGCCTGCTTTTTTTTTTTCCCCCTTAGAACCTTGTAAATACCGCTCCATTGCCTTCCGTATTTAGTATTTTGCTAGCTTTTTTGTTCTGGCTTCTCCACAAAGCTCTTCCTTATCTGGACTGTGTTATCTACTGGATCTTTAGAGTCTGTTTGAAGGACTTTGGGGCATATCCTGAGGTTTTTCATCTCCGAGAATGTCTGATTGTTGCTTGTACACCCTTACTCATCTCTTTTTTTTTTTTCATACTATCCTGTTGAACTCTATGATTTCTAATTCTTTTAAGTCTTTTTAGTCACTTTAAAGACGCTTATTATATACTTTGTCAGGTTGAGGGGTACAACTGTTTCTCTTCTTGAGTCTGCTGACTCGTTAGTGCTTTTCTTCAGGGTTTTGTAAGTTCATGGTGGGTCATTATCAGTGGGGACCAGGCATTTCTGTTCTGTCCCCTGTGCAAAAGAGCTCGACATTATGGTTCCACGTTAGGTTCTCCCTGGCACCCAGTGGCTTTTACCAGCTGGGACCAGTTTTCCTACTCATTCATTGGCTTAAGGATTCCCCACCCCACCTCATGGCTGCTATAAAGCCTTCCACGTCATTGTCCTGGAGTGTTGTTCTCTCATGGAGAGCTTATTCTTCCCGAAGCGAAGGCTGAGGGAAACGGACGCCCTTGTCATTTCCATGGGCCCATATTGTGTTGGCTCCCTTTCTATTCCAGGTCTCCAAGGCCACATCTCAGTCACATTGTGACTTCAGACCCTTTGAGCCTCCAATGAGGAGTCCCTTAGATCTCTTGGTGACAGGTTGCAAACTTGTTGCTCTGATTTAAATTCTTTCTTTATCAGCAGCCGAGGGTCCCCCCCCCCACTTATTTTTTCTGGCTGTGCATTTTTTTACCAATTGGTTTTGGCTTTTATCCATCATTTCTCTGCATTTGTAGAGTAGAGGATTCTCTGCTGGCTCTTGGCCAGGATCTAATTCGGTCACTACTTTATCGATTTTTCTAAATCATAATATGCCTTCTTGATTAGTAGGCTTCGTCATCGCTTTGTTTCGAGGCTGTCTTCTATTCTTTCGATGAGTACTTTTCTATTCCACATGTTGGTCTTGTCTTGGGTTAAATTATCATTTATTATGTCATTACATACTGGAAGAGGAAAAAAATCCGTGATCTGACCCCAGGCTACCATCTTTCGGTGGAAGTCTCTCTTTTGTTATTCGGCATCTGCATTTGTGTACTTAAAATACATCCTGCCCAGAGGTCCCCTTCTCAATGACACCCCCCACCTCAGCAGATGCCTCTTTGTCTTGCCAACCTCTGGGTTGGACATGGAGTCAGGACCTTCTTTTTGGTACATGAATTTACCTTCAGCGATGGGGATTTATCTGCTGACCATGGGTCGGTCTGAATGTTAACCCCAAATGTGCGATTTATCCTCAGGGAGACTTCCTGGAGGCCGTGCCACCTTTGGAGATGAGGCCGCAATTCCGAGGTGAGTACCACACCATGGGATAAGGAGCTTTGCGTTTGACACTGTCATTTTCTTTATAATCGGTATGTGCAGTTGACCTCTTTAGAGCGAACTCCACCTTTGGAGGGCTTCCTGGACACAGGAAGACAAGGTCACTGCTGTCACCTTTGATGCTAATGTGAAATGAGGGAATGCTCCCTGCTGTGATCAAAATAATGCGTTCTTATGCATGTGACCTGTCCACGTTAAACGCCCCGGAAGTGCGTCTTAGATACCCTGCCCAGCATGGCAAAGGTATTGACACCTGGGCTGCTGCAGGGTCTGTGATGGGACAGTTGAACATGAGTTTGTCTCAGCGTCTCCACTGAATCTTGGTGTTCACTCCGTCTTAAGGGAACTTCCCGGAGGAGGCCAGCTTTTAGAGGCGCTGTCACCAGGGCTGTGCTAACCACCTGTGGTACCTAAGATAGGTTCTTTGTGTTACCTTCATTTTATTTGTGATGAATCATACATAGTGCGCTTATTTTTCAGTTCCCAATCCTGCCTTGGTGGCTTCCTGGGGCCGAGTCCCACTTCAGGGCGGGGCCTTGGTGTCAGCTTCTCTCCAGGGTAAGTGGAGGGACCGTTGGCCACAGCTGACCACAAAGCACGTGCTTTTCTGGTGCTGTGTGCCCGGCCCTAACCCTCTGCGTGTGACCCATCCAGGGGTCTGTCACTTCCCAGAGGTGGCGCCAGCGTCGGCCAAGAAGTGGAGCTTCGCTCACCGGGCTGCTTGCTGGTATTTGAAGAGAGGTCTCCCATGATGCGTTCACTTTGTTTTTTGATGAATCATACATGGTTGACCTTTTTTTAAGTATCAAATCTGGCCTTAAAGTATCGTGGGGCGATGGCAGCTGCGGGAACTAGAGCTGGTATCCGCACACGTGAATGGATGGTCGAGCTGCGCGTGCGCACGTCCTCCCGTGTATGTGTCACTGGTGCCCCCTCGCCTCAGTGTGACGTCTCCCTGTAGGGTACCAGTGGTCATTTCACTGTAGACCCGTGACAGGCTGGCAGGGAGGTAGTCCCCGCCTCTCTCTTCACGTGGAACAGAGAACACTCTGCACACATGCATCGAGGTGTGAGCCGCCCCGAATGGCATCCTGGAAAGGGTGCTGAATTTGAGGGACACTGGGGTCCACACGTCAAGGGAGGGACACACCTGACTGGGGCTGGACCACAGAGCCTGTGTTTTACTGACCGCGTGCGTTGCCAGCATCCTCACTCTCCGTATCCCGTCGTCCTTAGGCCTGCTGTCTGGGACACGCCGGAAGCCGCACCCTAGTCCGGTACGCGAATGGAGGTTGTCCATGGTGTGTTCATTTTATTTATGATGAGTATTACATGGCCAATCTCCTTTCGGTACTAAATTCTTCTTGGGAACACATCACCAGGGGCATTTCCGCCAGCACCTGTCCACGGTAAGGAATCAGACCGCGTACCCCACGATAAGCATTTCCTGGGGGACGGGTGTCACCCGGCCCAGGATTCCTGGGAAGGACGCGGGCTTTTTAGGTGAGACCGTGGTTTTCTAGTCACAGTTACCTTCCCTTCCTTGCAGACTCTTTAGTGAATGAAGCATGTTTGGTAAACTTCTTTTTAGGAGAAATCATCTTGGAAGCACATTTTAGGGAAAGGGACTTTCGTGCCATGCCAGTGGCCTGGAATGGAAGGCACACACTATATTTATGCAGCGGGTTACTGCCCCTCAAGCATCCTCCTCAGGGTGATCTCGGGGAAGCGTAGCCACCTCTGGGGAGGTGGAGGTGGTTGGGGGTCCTTGGCGATGAGACTGGAAGGTGTCCAAAGACAGGTTTCCTTGGCATGATTCATTTATTCCTGGTGCAATGTGAGAATCATTAATAGCTGTCATTGTTACCTTACGTGTGCTAGCTGTGTAACCCCAGGCAAGCTACTTAATCTGCCACCTCTCTGTGCCTCAGTTTATTCATCTGTAAAATGGGGTTGGAACCCACTCATAAGGTAAACATGAAAACTCGGTGTATATGTGAAGTGTTTAGACACTGCCCGGCACATGGTGAAGTTCAATGAGCATCGGCCCTAATGGTGGTCATTATTTTGCTATTGTCATTGTCAGGTCTTCCTTTAGTGTCCCCTGCCTGCTGGAATGCAAGCTCCCTGAGAGCAGAGTCTCGGTGTGTTTTGTCTACTAGACAGTAGCTGTGCTGTTGAAGGAATGAATGGCAGATTGACACGTCTTCTTCACTGAACACCCTCCTTGAGGACTCCCAGAAGGAAGAGTGAGTGGAGGATGGCGGGGACCCCGTGCTCTCCCGATGACGCAGTCCACTGGCCATCGTGGCCCCGCCCACTCCAACAAGGAGTCGCTGGGGCCCCACGGGTTTGGAGCTGGACGGACCCTCTGTGGTGACAGCACTTAAGGAGAACGGTTAACAGCCAGTCCCTTCTCTGTGTCAAATTCCAGCTCAGGGTCTGCCTGGAACAGAACCCAGCCTCGGGTAGGACCTTGGTGTCGGTGCCTGTCTAGGGTAAGTGACCATACACTGGCCCAAGCATGGACCTGACGTGTGACGCTGTGCTCGCAGGCTCACCCGCTACCCACACCTGGCCAAAGCCAGCTCAAGGGACGAGCCCTGGTGCCATTTGAGCTGGAGCATATGACCCTCTCTTCCGATAGTGTTCCACTCACACGCAAGGCATTCCTGAGCTGCAGCGCCAGCCTCTCCAGAGCTGCGGGGTGGGGAGGGGGGCGACAGAGAGGCAGAGGGAGGGAGGCAGGGATGGGTGTCAGCACCGACCCAGGGACATGCACAGCCAGACCCTGGAGGCAGTGCCGCCTTTGATGAAGAGGCACCTCAGTGTTCTTGCCCGTGCCGATGTTTGATCCTGGAGCAGAGGTCGCCCTTGGTGAATTCGCTTTATTTATGTTGAATCACACAAAGGCAACTTTTGTTTGAGTATCAAATTTTGCTGGGATGGCTTCTGGGACCCAGTGGCAAGCTCGGGGTCTTGACCCTCCCATGACGAGACCGGACGGTGTCGGTGTGGGTGTCTGCTCTGTGTGATGGACAAGAACAGCAGTCGGTCAGAGACACAAGCTTGATTCATGATGTGGGTCACCTGGGGACGTGAGGAGAGCCTCAGCGCTGAGCCTGCTTATTACCTGGGAGCCTCTTGACGTCACCACTTTGACCTTTGATCCCAAAGACATTCTGCATCTACCACTTTCTCTCTGAAGGTATTTTGACCTTGTGAATAAGGATTTGCACTTAACAGTTTTAAAGGCTGTAGTTTCTCATTCTCTCCTTTGTTTCTGCCTCTCTCTCTCAAAATCCATCGTTTTTTTCTATCTCTATGAGATTTCCCTGTGTCTCTGTCTGTTCATCCATCTATCATTTATCTATCGATCTATCATCTTCCTATCCCCTGCCAAACAGCACCCCCATTTTTCTATGGGTTATGAAATGAATAGAAGCTATCAGTATTTCATCTCATTTGTATTAAATTATAGTGATAAAAATAATCAACACAAAATAAAACTAAAAACAACTGAAACGCACAGCGTAAAACATGTTCAATTGACTACAAATTGGCAGAAGAATCCAATTTTCTTGACAGCATTTCAGCTGCCACATTTGACCTGGGGAAATAGAATGCCGTAGACATGGCGGCCGTGGGAGGGACGGCTGGTGGCAGCAGCCTTGAACAGTGATATTTGATGTAGACAAAAGCACGTGGAGGAATCACATTTGCATTCAAATTTTTAAATGGAGAAGAAACGATCCTAATGAAAATGATTTGGGGAAAATAACAAGGGAAATAAAAGAAATGAAAACAGCTCAACAGCACAGTCAGGAAAGCTAAGCAGGGAACTGGGTTAGTTTAATGGAATTCACTCTGAAGAACATTTTTATGAAAATCGATGTTGGCACAGTTCTCATTAAGATGGTTGAAGTCATATGTGTTTGGAGGGTTGTCAGGGGGTCAACAGGAATGTGGGGTCAGAGTACAGTGTCCTTTATGCAGCCGACTTTTCTTTCTGCCCAAAATCTTCCCAGAGAGCTTTGCGATGGGTGGCACGCGGGTAAAGTGGGAGCATGTCGAGTCAGAGCGTGTGCCCTCTTGGAGGTGTGCATGACTTGTCTGCTCCCTCTTAGTGTCCCTCCATCCTGTCATGGGGTTCTGGGTGACATGCTGACTGCAGGGTGAGACAGAGTGCCTTGGTCAGTGGGATCTGGGTGTCCAGCACAGCTGTCTCCAGTGCTGCTGCTGAACAGACAGGAAGGCTGGGACAGTCCCAGCTGTCACCCTTCCTTGGGCCCCAGTGTTGGCACTTCTCAGGAATCATGCCGACCCCAAGGACATGCTCCTCATTGGTGCCGAATGTCATTTGGTCATAGAGGCCCAGCCTTGCTTGGGAAGTGGCCCTGGAGTCGGTGCTTCTGCGATAAGAACCACTGGGTGGGAAGTGAAAAGAGCTTGTCTTTTGCTGGCATGAACATCGCATGGCAGATCTCTCCCCAGACCCAGCCCTGCCTTGGGGACTTCAGAAGCTATGCACCCCCAGGAGGTAGCCAGCAGGCGGAGCCTCCCCAGGGTAGGTGCATGGGGACAGCCCCTAGGACACACCCTGAGTGTGTTGATGGTGTATGTCATCTGGTCCACTAGCTAGCGCTGTCCAGCCCGTGGTCGGGAGCCCGTCCGGAGGCGATTCCAGCTTGGGGAGAGAGCCCGCGCTGCAGGTTAGTGTCCGCGGTTCCCGACGAGGTGGGTGGGGGGATGGGGGGTAGAGTGGAAGTAGGTGGGGTGGGGGGATGGGGCTGTTTTCTTTCTGGAGCCCCTACCGGAGGAGGCTGGCCTCTTGCTACAGCTGCAGTGACACCGAAGACCTGGAGAGCTTTCTGAGCTAACGCCCACGTCAGGGAAGGGGTTCTGCCGTCGGTCCCACTGCAAAGTTCGCAGAGTGGGAGGTGGGCGCAGAATCCCGACTCTGCTTGTGGCACACACCGTCTGCTCTCCGACCATCACTGGCCACTCCGTTATTTGGGGCACACGCCGGTCGCGATGCCAACTCTGGGGAAAGCTGGGCTTGATATCTCGGTCGTTATGCCTTTTTTCGAAGGGAGTTCCTTCGCTTTTTTTCTCTTTTCTCCCCCTTCGTTTTCGGTGTTTTGGTCGCTTTGTTTAAATCACCCTTTTTGTGTTAAAATCACCCTTTGAACGATTCTGGGGTGGCGACGCGTGTGGGCGGGATGGCGCAGGGTACACAGCTCCCGATGTTAGCGTCCCGGGCGGGGCTCTGTGCCCGGTGGGGACCCTGGAGTCGCCCCCGACGAGCTGGGCACGAGCAGGGTTTTGCCTCCGTCGACACTGCTGCAGGGTCCGACCCCCTCGGTAGCCTTTGGCGGAGAGTTGGGCAGAGAAGCCCCTTCCGTCCCGCGGGCGTCCATCCGGACACCGCTTTTCAGCAGGAGTTCCGCCCGGGTCTCGTGCGTCACTTCCGGGTCCCTCCCGGGCCTCTTGCGTCACTTCCGGGTCCCGCCTAGGCCTCCTGCGTCACTTCCAGGAGGGGCCTCTGGCTTCGCCTCATTCAGAGGAGACTATAGAATGTCGGCTTTGGCTTTGGGGATCCTTGTAAGGGGCAGGGTTCCAGTTCGCGAATGCCCAGTGTTCAAGCTACGCTTGGGGGAGGGGGAGAATCTTCTGGAAGCACGGCCACTTTGAAGCATCCGCCTTAGTCCAAGCGTCTGAGCCTCTCCATGGTACTCGGGGAGAGGTTACCCGAGCAACTTTGCATCTGGACGACGAATGTTGCTCGGTGAACCCCTTTTCGGTATCAAATTGCACCAGAGAGGCGTCTTCAGGGAAGAACGTCGGTCGGTGTCGGCGCCGCTCCGGGGTACAGGATGGGTGGTCGACCAGTTGGAAAGTAATTGTTTCTAATGTACTTCACCTGGTCCACTAGCCGTCCGTATCCACTGCAGCCTGCGGGCCGCGGGCTGGGCAGCCGCTGCCCCTCCGCTCAGCACCTGTCCTGGTACTTGAAGGGAGATCGACCGTGTTATATTCGCTTTATTGACTTCGAATAATACATGGTTGATCTTTTCTCAGTATCACATCTCACCTTGGAGGACCTCTTGGAGATGAAGGCCTTGTGGGGGCGGGCGGGAGAGGGGTGGGGCCTTCCGGGTCACTGCCCCAGCAGGTACAGAGGGAGGCCTGGCACGGAGGCCGGGTGGGACAGGGCCTGCACTGCCTGTCCTGTGTCCTCTTACCTGTGCTGTCTGATCCACCCTTAGGACTGTTCCGGGAGGTGACCATCGTTGCTGCAGCGGCCACAGTCCCTGAGTCGGCATCACTTTGGGTACTTGAGGAGAGGTTGTCTGTGATGAGTTCGCTTTATTAATGACGAATATAACACAGATGGCCTGTTTTCAGTACCGCCCACGACTCACGTGCAGCTGGGCCTGAGGCTGGCCACCTCCAGGGTATGTGAGTGCATGGACTCTGAGTATGACATCCGTCATCCTCTCCACTAACTCAGCACCTAAACCATCCCGGCAGAGCTTCCTGGAGGGCTCCCTGACCCTGGGGAATGGGGAGGGGGTTGCGCTGGGGAGGCTGATCGTGAAGCATTCGCTTGATGTGTGCCTAACGATGCGTGCGCAGTTTTCCATGCTCAATGCCATTAGGTACAGGGCTCCCTGGGAGCCTCCCCGTTGGAGTGGGCACCTGCCCCTTGCCAGGGCGTCCTTCCGAGGGGACCATGTGCATGGCCTGCACCTGGGAGGGTTGTCCCGGCTGTTCCCCCTCTCACCCCAGTGCCTCGGGGAACCGCGTGGGCAGAGCCCAAGGGCTGCTTGCTGTGCGTGCTGCTCCGTGTGGTACCTGAGGAGAGGTTGCCCGTGGGCGTTCGCATCCATTATGATGCACAATACACGGTCGACCTCTCTTCAGTACCAGATCCCGCCTCGCATGCGTCCTGCACGCGCGCCGGCCCACGGAGGGCCCAGCATGTGTGATGTCTCCCGGGGCCGTGGGGCAGGTGGGTCACAGGCCGTCTGTGAGGGAGAAGCTTCCTTCTGGAGTCCACCGTGCTCCGTGGTACCTGAAACAGGTTGCCTGTGAGGTGTTCACTTTCTATACGATGAATATTATACAGTCAGCCTCTTCCCGGTATCCAATCCCGCCGTGGACGCCCTCCGCTGCAGGTGCTGACCGCCGGTGGCAGAAGCCTGCGTTGGTTGACCGTGGACTTGGTGTGGGACCTGGGCCACCCGGCCTATTCACTTTCCAGCTCCATGCGTCCCAGAGGGCCTCCGAAGCAGCACGGAGCGGCAGCCTCGGTTTCAGAGTCAGCGGTCCCCAACACCCGTGCTCCTGGCGATTCCCTCGGAGCAGGACACCCGCCCTCTCCCGGCCCTGCCCGGACCACAGCAGGGCTGCTTGGGAAGGTGAAGTCCAAGAGCACCTCCAAGGGACGACCGAGGCCTGGCATTCGTTCATGGTCTCGGGCAGCCCCTTCTGGGCGGGGCTGGCACTCCCCGTGGGCTTCCCCCAAGGGACTCCTCTTTGGGCCTAGGCTCCCTCTGTGCCCAGGGGAGCGGGGAGGGGGGCTGCCCCAGCACCAAGTTGCCCAGCAGTGACCATGCCAGCAGAGCCTCGTCCCTCCAGGCTGCCACCCTCCCCCGCCCACTGGGACCGCAGGTGCCACAGACACACCTCGTGCTGCTTTCCGTCCCCACCCATCCCCTCCAGCCGTGGGCCACAGCCCTGCCGGAGGGGCCACCCTCTCTGGCCTGGCACAGTGCACAGGCCCCCTCGTTGGTCTCCCGGTGTCCGCGTCTCCTCCTGTCAGGGAGAACATTCCGGAGGGACATCTGCCCAGGGCCCCCATGTGGTAGCCCCGTCTCCACGCTCAGTTCCTGAACAGTAAATGTGTCCCAAGGCCCCAGCCTGGCCAGCCCCGCTCCTTGCGACCCCTCTGGTGGTTCACAGTGTGTCCTCCGGTTAGATCTGTCCATCTCCTTTAGGAGCTGAGTCCGGGGCTGCGGCCTCTGCAGCCTGTCCTCAGCCTGCCTCCTCCTGTCCCTTCACCTGCCCACCCCCCGCAGTGCCCTACATGCGCCATGAGGCACCCAGCACAGTCTCGCTCACTTTCCCGCCCCCTACAAGTGGCTGCCCCCTTTCTAGAGCAAGGGTCCTGGGTTATGGCGGGGATGAGCTGTCTGTCGCTCAGCAGGGCTGTCCCTGATCCCCCAGCCTCACCTGCCTCTCCCCAGTTACCCTCTGTCCGCCGCCCATTCCCATCTTCTTTCTAGCTTACTGCTGCCCAAAAGTCCCTGCCATAAATGTCTACTCCACCACCCCCCTCGCCCCCGCCCCATGAGACTCTAAGATTTCTCAGGGCAGGGTTTTCTTCTGGCTTGTTCCCTGGTGTGTCCCCAGCCCTAGGGCACAGGCTGGGCCCACAGTGGAGGAACCGTGAATGTGTATTGACTGACCAGCAGACGCAGGGACCGAATGAAGTTAATCCCCAGGAAAGAGCCGGCACAGAGGAGGAACTCCAGAAGATGCGGTGAGCAGCATGTGAGTATAGTAATTGGTTTTTTAAAAATTCTTCATGTCTGTTGAAAGCTGTTTGATTTTCTGCTTTTTCTGCCCCTTCCAAGATGTCATTCGAGAGTCTGAGATTGGCCGCAACGGGCAGGTCAGCTGGGTCTGGCTCCTCTCTCCACTTTCCACGGCTCCCCTGGGGCCGCAAAAGGAGTGGCAAGCCCCAATAGAACTTTGCAGACAACCAACTGAACTCCCGCCTCCACCCCAGCCTTCTAGTAAATTCTATAGCACTCAGAGCTCTGTGCTCTGGGGAACTCCATCTGCAACAGGCTGGAGCGTGGTGTCACAGCTAATATTTTATGCATGGAACTAACTAAATGGGGACATTTGGAGATGAAAATTGCTGTTAATGCATCCACACATCTTTGGAATATATTAAATGTGTGTGGGGGGGGGGTGGGAGGCAACATTAGCCTTACTTAATAGCTCCAATGTAATCATCCCCACACCACGGCGGGAACAAGCACAGCGCTCCCCTCCCTCCCCACGTCTCCCAGGTCGCTGCTCCTGGAAGCAAGAAGCGTTAGGTACATTAGTGGCCACTTGAGAATTATGCAGGAGACATAGTGTCAGCCCAGGGTACCAGGCATTCAGCAGCACGCATGTTCCAAACTCATTTTACACCCAGAGAGGGTGACCCTGGACTGCTCCGTGCAGAGTTTCATTAAAAAGTAAATTACTAGTTTATGCATTGTTTGAGAAGAGGAGAAAATAAACAAAGGGCCTTTCCCTTCGGACAAGCTGAACAAAAATGTCTGTCCTTGCAATGGCCGGGATGAAGGTCTCTGGACCCTTGAGGCAGAGGGTCGGTGCCTGGGGCCGGCTCCGAGGCACCGTGTGTACCAGCCTCGGGTCCACTTTCACTCGGTGACCGCCAGTTCCCGGTGCCTCCCCCCGTGTCTCCTAGGGATGGTGCCACGAAAGTTTTTTTTTCTTTTATTTTTTTAATTGGGACGTTATTAGACACATTGGACCTCTATTTCCTGCACCCACCTGGCATCTCTACTTTGGTGCCGTTGTCACCTGCAAAATGGGTGCTTTCAGTTCACAGCAGTCCCCACGGCCCCTGGCTCAGGGAGACTGCCACCTTCTCTGTCAGAAGGCCCCGGGCTCAGTGGGGATCTGAGCACCTGAGCCCCAGGCTGACCTGTCTTTTGCTGCTGTGTGGGTTGGCTGAGCTGGAAGGCTACATTTGCCACTTGACTGTTTGCAAATCCAGTCGTAGCGGCGGGCGAGCAAGAGCAGGCGCTCAGTCCCAGCCCAGCCAGCCGATCTCTGCAGAGCGGGGCCCGGCACCACCTGACTCCCCTGGGCCCCTCCGTTGTCACCCCACTCTTACAGGTACACCTCCCTGCAAACTCAGCAGCTGGCGGAGTTCTGGAGACTCCACAGAGGTTGCAACACGGATGGGTCCCCAGGGATGCAAAGAAGCCCCAGATGTCAGGGCTGAGCAGGACCCGGATGTGTGCCCCTCCTGTCCCACCCCGCTGCTCACGTGCGGGTAAGAAAACAGGTCCCGGAGGGCAGTGCGCCTGGCCGTGGCTTTTTTTTCTGAGGCTTGTCTCAAACTTCGAGATCGAGACCCACTTCTGGCAAGTAGGTGATTTCCTTCTTTGTAAAAATGGGGGTGACCCAGCACCTCAGGGACCATGTAGGGCCTGACCTGGGTGCCATTAGGGCTGTGGGACCCAAACGGGGGGCTGAGCATTCTCCTGGCATGATGCTGAGATGGTCCAACTCCAAGCCCACTTGGTGGCCTTAGTGCTGTGCTTGTTTTCACGTCTGTGCCATGCCTGTGTTCACGCTGCACCCCGACCTGGGATGCCCACCCCCCTCCCCCGAGGCTCTGCTGCTCCCGTGCCGCCTCCTACAGGAAGCCTGTCCTGATCCACCCCTGGCACACTCACAGCCTCGCCCTGCAGGCAGATGCCAGTCCTCCGATCCTTCGATCCCCAGGTTTCTCTATCCCTGCCCAGCCGCGGGTTCTCCGGGGTCAGGGGCTGGCTGCTGCTGGTCACCTGGCACAGAGCCTAGCCCGGGAGGCGCCATGCCATGCTTGCTGAACTCGTCTTCCCTTTGTAGGCGTGCTGGACCCCGGACCCAGCACTTGGCAGGTGCCCTGCACGTGACATGCTCGGTCGATCTCAGCCATGAGCCAAGGGC